>JAXGGA010000080.1:0-362637 GCA_038373865.1 Uloborus plumipes | reverse complement strand
AATTTTTCATGCGGAGGAAAAAAAGTTTATTTTTTTTAAAAAACTTTAAAAAACCGTTTCATAGTGCAGAATATTGATGATACTAAATTTCGTCCAGATAAAAAATGGTACGGCACGAAAATTTCAGAAAATTTGCTGATTTTAAATGGAATGACCTTTTAGCCGGATTGGTAAAAAAAATTTCAAACATCAAAAAATTAAACATAAAAGGTTCCTATTTACATAATTCGATGTAAAATGTTTAAGTTGGAGTTAAGATTTTGATGAGTTCATCAAAATAAGTTTTGTACCAGGGTTTTTTTGTTGAATGTATTTACATCTATAAATTTACATCTTTTGCAATGAAAAACGTGTTTATTGTAACCTTGAAACACGTGTCCGCATTTTCTCCCCTTGCAAATATGCATTTTTACGTTGTTGATTTTACTTTCACTTTTATAACAAGGTAGAAATAAAATTTATTTCTCGTAGAACGTTTTATTTCTTTAAATGGACATTATAAGAGCGATATTTAGATTAAAACTAAATCCCGGAAATAAAGATTCCAAATACTAGCAGATATTGATTTTACATCATGTGACGCACAAGAGGGCAGTCGCTTAACTGATTGCTTGCCATGGAATATTTTCTTGAACTTAAACAGAGTCCAAGCCGGTGGTAAAAAGCAAGGTTCATCCGTCTTTAAAAAATATAATATATATAAGCTACTCATTTTACTCCACATTTCCTTGCACTTAACTTCTGGCCCCATTTTTCTGTCACACTAAAACCCGAATACATATTCTAGGGGAGAAAAGAGCAATAATAACATTAATGCCAATTTATTCCTTTGCTATTACCAATGCCTATTATTATCAAAGCCGACAAAAACATTTATCCGAATAATAATTATTAACGTTATGTTCTTACTTGTAATTAATTTATTTCAGGAACTTGAAGTAAAAATAAAATATTCGTTTTAGTTTTTAAAAAAATGAAGTCATGGACACCATTTTTGATGAAGGGAGCGGTAATGAAAAAATAGAGGAAATCTTTCCTACAGATAAGGATTTTGTTTGTAATTTTGAACATAATAGTAAAAGCTTTGAATTTACAGTGGAATGAAAAACTAGACGAAGACGTTAAACGTGCTTCAAACATAGGTGGCTGGTGCCCAAAAAAGTGGGGGGTCAAAAGAAATATGGGGGCGGGTTAGGGGCAGCATTTTTTAAGCTGTTCTCTTTTATTTTGCAACATTTGGCTATATTATTTGACTTAAACATTGCTGATAAAATGAGATATAAAAAATGCAGAATATAGCCTCAAAAATAAACATGGTTGCCCACCGCAGATTATCCCACTTCTGATTCAAAGTTCCATTTTTATGAATTAATAGGAAAGAAATCCTTTTTTTTGGGGGGGGGGATTTCTCGGCTTTTATTAAAGAAAATAAATTAATCCTCTGAACAAAAACTCATTTTTCAGTCCATCTATCAATTTTAAACTGAATAGTGAGGGGGCAAGGCCCTTTTACTTTTGGAAATGAGGGGTCCAGTCGCCCCCATTGCCGCCCTGTACGAGTCGCTTATGGCTTCAAATATTAAGCGGTGGAGAATACTGTGGACACTGTTGGAAATTTTAAAACTTTGTTTCTGATTGTAGAAAAGGTCGCGTTTCAAAAAATGCAAACTCGTATGTATCATTTAAAAACAGATTTGAATACTGAGTTCAATAATAATAAGAAGAAAAAAAATCAAATATTTACAGCACAAAATTATGTAACTATGGGCTACAATAAGAGGATTTCTGCCTCCAGCTCTGTTATTGGCCATTCCTGACTGAGGAGTCCATAATAAGCACGAAACTGCAGTCTTAGGATGTCATGACCGAGCTGTTTGGGTGTAATTGCTTCATGAATGAATATTGTTCGTTCTATAAGTTCTATAAGTTTATTCGAATGATACGTGGCAATCGTGAAAAGGTCGATGTTAAATGATGTCATGCTTGGAGCAGGCTCATCATTTAGAGGGGCCAGAGGGTCAATTCCCCCCCCCCCTGACTTTGAGAAATCATTGTGTTTACATGTAAGTGGGAGTGGATTTTGCTGTTTTCCGATGAAATTGCATTGTGTTTTAACCCTTTGCCCCCCCCCCCCCCATCTCCTTGAAAAACTTGAAATGACGGGCCTGGCATGGAGGGGAGAAATTGACAAGGGAAAGGAAGAGGGTAACAAAATATTATTTCAAATGACAATATGGTTTTTAATATAGCTTGACATGTAACAACCAAAACACCGTTCGCTTATACTCAAGGGCGTAGCCAGGACTCATGTTAGGGGGGTGCAAGCAGTAGAGTCCCAATAGGAGGTCACTGTGACCTCCCAAAAAGTTCTTATCCGATACAAATTGGCTGATGAAATTTGAAAACAGTGAAACAGTATTGTAAGGCTGAACTTCTTAATTTTATTTATTTATTTTTATTTGATTAATTAATTTATTTATTTTCGTGATGCCTCACGTCTCTTTTGGTAGACATAGATGAGTATGCATTCTTGTATTTCATTTTTTTATTTTTTAATCATTCAGTAAAGTTCTGAGTTTCATTCGGTAAATTAAAAATTTTCTCCTCAAAAACAGGCAAGCTTACTATCATTTTCTAAAAAGTAATCAATACTAGATATGATAACGCAGTTTATATAAAGTTCCCAAAATTTAGCATAAAAGCCAAATTTTTCAATAAAAACAGAAAGAAAAAAGCAAGAAAGAAAGGAAAAAGTGCTTGAAATTCTATTTGCACAAAAAAAAGGAAGACATTATGAACTCAAAGAAATTATACCTTATTCAGTCATGCACACCTTAAACCAATGGATGGTATAAAATCTTTCTAAAAGAACAAACAGTAGTTTCGTAGTAACATGCTGTGAGCAGCATGTTACAATGAAAAGCATGAAAGGAGACAAAATCGTTTGTCAAAAAAATAAATAAAATGGGAGGTCAGAGTGACCTCCCATTGGCTTTGATCTAGGGGGGTGCAGCTGCACCACCCTGCACCCCCCTAGCTACGCCCTTGCTTATACTGGAACGCGGGGGGGGGGGGCAATTTCCTGTCCTGCTGACTCTTCTAACTGATGGGCCAGAAGTCTAAGTGATTGACAGTTTTATTTTTTCAGCTTTAAAACATTCTCCTGTTTCACAAAATCGCAAGATTATAATTTTTCTCCAGGAGCAAATCGTTTTCTAAAACGCCATTATTCTCAAAAGTGTAAGCAAATGCTCCAAATACGGCATCATCATCAATCAATTTTCTAAGTTAAAATCAATAAAACATCCTAGTTTCCCTCCCCTTTCATTTTAATGCATTAACCAATTTATTTGGTGCACGGTAAGCGCGTGCGAGTTCATTATATTAACAATAGAAAGGAAACGTTATTTCGGGCGAAACGAGAAAGCTGTTTCGGAAGCAAACATTGCATAACGAAGGAAGAAGCAGCCACTTCGTAGGCTGCTAACTCATTAACCTTGAAATATGACCTTCAGTTACGAGCAATCGCCCGCTTCTTGTTTTGGGCTCTTTTTTCCCGCTTCTTTCGTTTTTTCTTTTATAACACTTTATATAATGTTTGCAAGGCTCTCCTTTATCCCTACCTCATACGTTTGACCAGCCTCTCCTTCTCAATATTTGTTGGTATCAGGCAGTGGCGTAGCGAGAAATTTTTCATGGTGGGTGTTAACTGAAATTTTTCGAAATTAACCGTCAAAAAACACAATTTTAGGCCCTTACCATATGCGTTCATACCAATAATTGTGTCGCTTCATGGGGGGTGTTATGAACCCACTCCTATCCCTTACCCTTGGCTACGCCACGGGTATCAGGTGACTGGACTGTCGGGGGTGGAGGGGGGTAGCTCTCCTTCAGGGATGGCAGGAGACCCCATTTCCCAAGAACGCTGTTGCCCCCCAGCCCCTTCCAATGCAGCGCAAGACCCCCAGAACGAGAGTCTCCGAATGGAGTTTAAAACCCCTTTCGAGCTATCCCCTAAAAATTGCAGTGGCGTAACTCGTAACCTGAGCCATTACCCCAACATTCTCTTGGGAAACCCTGTGTAAGGACCGGAATGACAAAATAAGCTTTGCGGAAGGTAAAAATTGAGTGCTCTAGTGAACCTGTTCACTCGTAATGTCTGTCTCCAACTAGTCCCAAGACTTAATTTATATGAAAGAAGCTCACGCGATTTTTCTCATGAATTTTCACATATTAGACGGAATTCAGACAAGCATAAATGTATAAGTTCTGAGAGGCATACGGCTTATGCGCGTTTTTTTTTTTTTTTTTTTTGAAAGAAATTTAGCCTACTCCTAATAAAAGTGTCGAGTGTTTTTTTCAAGCCCTTGACAAAATGCAAAATTTTACAATTATCTTCTTGACTTGTGCTGCGTTTTGTTTATTTACCGATGCGTCACCGGGTTGCGACTTAAAAACCATGTGCGCAGCTGTGAATTGTTTTATAGTACAATGCTTTCTGAAGTGACGTACGTATGTGATGTAGCTGAAACATTTCTTCCGCCTATATCTTACTATCTAATACTTTTATAATCTTTTAATGTTCGCTTTCCGTTTTAGGTGTATTATGAGGTGTCATCAGCGTTCATCTCTGATTTTATCGAAAAACTACTGACAAATGTATTTTGAGATCAACGCAATCGTCATATGTATTATGATTTAAATTTGTTTTTAGTGATGGGGTTTTCGAATTGGAGAACACTTGTTTATAACCCTAAAAATATTCCAAGATATATTCGTAGGAGGTGATACGTGGCATGTCAGTACGAAACAGAAGAAAACTTCAAATTGCAGTTGAATGACTGACAACTTCGAGACAACTAGATTACTATTTTGATATTTTTTCCGGCGACCTCGGACGCATTTGCGCATGAATCAGGTCTCTACTGATTTGGTCAAAATAGTTGTGATGGTAATAAGAGAAATAAGGAATGTGAGGAGATTTTGCTTTGTTTTTGTTTTTCGCTAATTTCCTTTATTTGACGTGTTGGTTTGATTGATGTTTTTATTTTCTTTTTTAATGAATTCCCCTTCCTTATCAGTTCAAGAAAAATAAAATAATATCGGACTAAGCAGAAATGCTACCATAGTGCATTTTCTGAATTAAGCTGTTACCACTTTTTGAAATATTAGGTTGGTGCGTATGAAATGTCGGATTCTCTTTACATGCGGACGTTTGTCTCCCTGTTTTCGTTATACTTTCGTCTTTGGCATAACCTCATCTCATTCATAGTTGTATTGTCCATTGCCAGAGACTCATTTCAGCAAAATAGGTTTTCTCGAAGGTCTTCCCTTTTGTTATTTCTTTTGAGTTTATTGCCGATATGAATTCTGCCGACACACAAAACAATTGCGAAACTGAACGAACTGGAATATGAAGTTTTGCAGCATCCACCATATTCACCGGATCTCTCGCCGACCGATTTTCATTTTTTCAAGCATTTAGAGCTGTTTTTAAGGGGCAAACACTATGAAAATGAAGACAGTCTAAAAAACTCGATATCAGATTTTATTAATTCTAAAGACCAAAATTTTTTTAAGACAGGCATATACGCTTTAAAATCTCGTTGGGAGAAGTGTATTGAAGCGAATGGAGCATACTTTGATTGAATAAACAGCTTTTGAAGAAAGATGCAGTTTTATACAATTACTTAAGAATCCGACATTTCATACGCACCAACCTAATAGAACCGTACAACGGTGCTAGGCGCGGCCTTTCGAGATTAGACAGTAAGTTACTGCACTACTCGTTATAGTTGTCACTGTTTTCTTTTTGAGTAGTCACATCCCTTAGCTTTCTGCTGTGTTTTAATATGTTTTTTCAACCATTTCCTTTTCTTATTCGTGACTTTTAAAAGTATATGGCAGGTCAGCAGTGTTTCTTTCAGACATTTTGCTCCGGGGGGGGGGGGGGGGCACTTGGAGAATCCGGAGGAAGGCAGGCCCGTCATTTAGGAGGGGGGGGGGTCAGGGGGGGGTCAATTGCCCCCCTGGTTTTGAGAAATTAATGTAATTACATATAAGTGGGCGTGGTTTTTGCTGTTTTCCGATGAAATTGCATTGTGTTTTCACCCTTTGCCTCCCTCCTGTCTGGAAAATCTTGAAACGACGTCCCTGGAGGAGGGGATCATGGGGGTGACCCAAAATTGTATTTCGGGAATTTTTTCTCGATTAATTTGCTCACCCCCCATTAGAGCCCTAAAGTTTCACCCCCCCCACACACCTTTTCGATAATGACCTCTCACAAAACCAGCAGATGAATCCACAGTTGCCAAGGGAATGAATGTGTACCACCTCTCTCCCTTCCGGAAAAAAAAAGTGAAAACTACCTTCTCTCAATAAAAATTTAACACTTTGAAATTCCAATTTGTAAAATCGCATAATAATTCCATTGACCCTTCCCTAAATAAATCCCCATGTACACCCTGGAGAGGGGCGATGTACATTTTAAAAACTTGTTTGTTTTCCAGTGTTTCTGAGAATAATTTCCTTATTGCATTCCCATAAAAGGGCAATAGATAGAAAAACCGAGTCCATTATGATATAATTCATAATGAAACACGGCTACCGTCTATCTTGAGCAGGGTTGCCAGATTTAAGAACTGCAAATACGGGACAGGCTTCTTGGGGTTGGAGGGGGGTGGGAAATGAAGTCTAACAGTTGAATTTTTACAACCTTGACTTTGACATCAAACGTTTCTCATAAATATGCAGGAAAAAAATACACATAAGCATACAAACAAAACTACATTTTTTACCATCGCATAGTTATTTTTATTCAGGAATATTAGTGGGAAAAGTTTAAGCACTAAATATTGTGAAAATTCGTGCTTCCTAGCAATTAACCCCCTTTTCCTGACGCAGGCGCGTCACTTTGAATTTTGCCAGGGGAGCAAATTATATATATTCAATGTAAATTATACCAAAAAGGAGCCAAAACTACGTCACTTTATGTAAATGCATTAATTTCCCAAAACCAAAGGGACAACCCCCCCCCCTGATCTCCCAAAATGACAGGCCTGTCTTGGCGTGGAAGATGTAATAATCGTTTCTAGTGATGACATATTTGGTATGTACCTTTTCAAAATGCCAGGCATACGGAAGGATAAATTTTAATACGTGCAAAATAATATTAACGACATAAAAAATTTTATTACAATTGTACAGTTTTTTGAATATTATAACACAAAAATTACCTTAACATAATGTCGGCAAATTCTGTTTAAAATCACATCTGCTTCTTAATTTTACTTCTGTAATAATTATTTCAAAGTGTTTAGGTTTGCATAAAACTCATTGCAATTTATCTTTGTGTCGTTCATTGTAAAAACTATCTTCAGAGTTATAAAATATGCATTTGTTTGCTTAAGGAATTACATTTCAATTTCAATTTCAATTTCAATTTCAATTTATTTCAATCAAGGCAATACAAACCATAAGCAAAAAATAGACATAACATAAGACGAATACAACAATAAATAGAGCACAAATAAAGAAAAAAAAGAACAAAATTAAAAAAACAAGCGTCAAGTGTATGGGTTATTTTCAAAATTTGCTTACATTTGCTGTCCGGAGGTTAAAAAGACGATTTTGAAGCATAACTTATAGTTTAAATTTAATGCGAACAATTATTTTCTGCAAGAAAAAAAAAAAAAAAAAAAAAAAAAGTCCCCAAAAAAATTCTATCACTCAAAAAATTATTGAAATTTATTTATTTATTTTTATATAAGTCTTTAAAAATGAGAATCAAGGCAAAAACGCTTGTCCATTTCCAATTTTCGCAAGTTCAACTATTTTTTTTTATATACTTAATTGTATAAAAAAATATATACAACAAATTATTTTTATATATTGACTATTAGTGTATGATATTCATAATAAATATTGACAATAGTATTTTTTTTCATTAAGTAATGTATGTATATATTTTGTCCGGCAGTTCTTGTCAAGTCCGTTACCTTAAGATTATTTGAGCTCAAAAAGGTAATTATTGCAGTAAAAAGATGGTAACACGTATTCAGTTAACTTAACAAACTAATGACGTAACTATTTCGCACCATTATGTTTTCCTGAGCCGAGAGGTATTGCTGTGGCGTTTCGCACAAGATTTCTTCCAGGTGCGTATTTTTATTCCTTGTCAAGTCTGTTACCAAAGATTTTAGTATTATTTTTTACTTTTTCTCAACTTTTATCTCGAAATATTGTTCATTATACAACTCTAAGAAAATGCATATTGTTGTTCAATTTTTAAATTCGACAACCTAGCCATAATTTGACATTTTGGTTGAAATGTCAAGTCCGTTACTGGTCAAATCCGTTACCAAATGTCAAGTCCGTTACCATACAGTTTTTTATCAATATTTTAATGATCGCCAACATCGTTTTAAGCTTCAGGGACCCAAATAATTTCAATTGAAGTTGGTTCTAGGCGCTATGATGTAGTTTTAAAGTGAGATTTCATATCGATTTTGTATGTTAACGGCCAACAATTTTCCTTGCAACTTACAGTTTTTCAACAGCATTTGAATACTTAATTATGCATCAAAGTGTACAACCAATAGTTTTTTCACACATCTAAAATATGTGACAAATCATCTGTTAGTGATTCTAACAAAAAATAGCAAGTTAAAAAAATTACTTAAAAATTCTGAAATGTAAGCATATGGTGAAAATGACCCATATACATCATAAACCAAAAAGCCCTGATTAAGTAAAGGGAGTAAAGGCTGTAAAGGCATTTAGCTACATCTTTTCGTTTAAGAGCGAAGCAAGGTACATTAAAAGATAACTATCCGGTGACTAATAGTAGCTGAACACTTACATTTCTTTCATAAGGAAATATTTGAGCAGGGCTTTATATAATAAAGAACAGTAAAACCATTAACAAGGAGCTACACCACTTTTAAAAAGAGAAAATGAGCTACACCTTTGTTGAATGAATTGTCACAATAATTTCTGCTCTAACTGAACATAAAACTAACATTACACTTCAGAACAGAAAAATATAATGTTTCAATCAATTTTCTTATCACTCTATTTCACATTTTTGTTTTATCTAATTTTTTTAAATAATGCCTCGTTTTGCCAAAATGTTGCTTCTAGCTAGAATACGGGACTTGAGCCGTCCCGTATCAATGCTTCCTGGGACGCGGGACAATTTCTCAAAAAACGGGACAGTCCCTTGAAATCCGGGACGTCTGGCAACCCTGATCTTGAGGTCAAATAGACTTGGCAAGGGTGGGGAGGCTGTATGAGGTTTTGGTGACCCTAAAATTTTTTTTAACACATAGTTGTATAGATCTTTGTGGGGAAACACAAAGTGGATCCAGTTTCTAAAATTAGAAAACGATTATTACTGAAATGAATGAAGAACACGCATAGGCTGGATTACGTTTTAAAAACGAAGAAAGAGAAATAGAAATAAGGTGAACCAAATCCTGGGCGTAAAAGTGCCTGGGCGCGAATTTTTTCCTCGCAAATTTTCGAAATTAAAGTTCTAAAAGAATTTTTTTACGAAATTTAACAATATTCAGGGGAATTTGGAGGCACTCTTCTAGGAAAATTTTCAAATTGAAGCCTCAAATGCGCAAATATAGACTATCTTTGATGAAATTATGTAAGAGATGC
Organism: Uloborus plumipes; assembly: GCA_038373865.1. NCBI lineage: Eukaryota > Metazoa > Arthropoda > Arachnida > Araneae > Uloboridae > Uloborus > Uloborus plumipes. Next base: position 352,971 of record JAXGGA010000080.1, on the reverse strand, counting down.
AGTTCAACACCCTCCCTTTGACACTTAAGTTCTAGATACGCAATTGTAGGTCACTTTTGATGATATTTAATAAGAGGGGAGGAGGTCCCCAGAATGTTTATAAAATTGAAGGCCTAATACCAGAATTGCTGGTCATCTCTGGCGACGTTAGAGAAACGGACAGGGTTTGGCACACTTCAGGAAAATGAAATCGAAATTGAAGATTGTGGTTTGGGACCGTGGAAAAGTTTTTGAAATTGAAATCTTGAAAGACAGTTTTGGTGCATTTTGATGTCATTTGAGAAAAGGATGGGTATAGGATTTTCCATCTTAAACTTTTCAAAATGTAAGTTCTGGAAGCCCAATAGTAAACCAACTATGGACGTTAAGGGAATGAATGGAACGGGTTCACAGACTCTCCTCCCAGAATTTTCCAAAATTGAAATATTAGAAAATGCAATTATAAGCCATGTTTGAAAAAAAAATAGAAAAGAATTGGTTTTCTGATGCCCCACCCCCGAAAGCTTTGAAATTTTAGTCATAAAAATGCAATTATCGACAATCTTTGATAATAGTAGAGGAAAAGGAATGCGATTTGATGTTCTCCTCTAAAACATTTTCGAAATTGAAGTCATGATTAGGCAATTTCAAGCCATATATTTCACGAGGTTGTGTAAGCGGATGGAGTTTACGAATAATTTCTCAGAAATTTTGAAAATTGATATCCTAAAAAACGCATTTATAGACTATATTTTATAACATTATGAAAATTGTTGCAGGTCAGCACTCTCCCTAGAAGTCAGCCCCCCCCCCGCAGAAAAAAAAGAAAAAGCAAACTGTAGGCGATTTTTATCGACTTCAGAGGAAAAGAAGGAGTTCAAATCACGCCCCCCCCCCCTGCTATTGTTTTTTTTAATTTTCGTTAATACTTTTATATTTATTAGTGAAATATTTACTTGTCTATTTTTTGATTATTTTTACTGTAATTAATTAATTTTTTTATGTAAGTCCAAACTGAATTTTCCTCCTGAGGGGGGGGGGGGCAGTTGACTTTCCCCGGAGTGGCACTGCTCTCCCGGAGAGATGCCTGAAACACTGCATGTCAGGTGCACAACACAAGGTATAATTTTTCAAAGGATAAGAGTGGCACATGATTTTAAGAATGTAATTATTTTTTCCTGAAGTGCTTTCGTTTTTCTGCATCAATTAAATGAATACACTGTCAAAAATTTGTTTTGGTGTTTAACATGTCGAAAATAAATAAATAAAATGCTTACTAACGATTAAGAAAATTCAATTGTCAAATTATGCATACTTATTTATGTATCACCCTTGGATTAAATTTGTAAGATCAGGAAACGATTTAGCTTTCAAATTATCTGTAATATAGCTAAATATTTTTGGCTGTTTCATTTTCAGTATACGAATCAGGGATTCATACTACAGTAAATGTCAATAACAAATTTAAAAAATAGAACAGTTAAAGCATTTGCTGATTATGATTTCGTGATTTCTTAATTAAATATGGGAGGATGAAGTAACATGAACAATGCAGATGATCTAAATGCGTTTTACTTTCGGAGTTTACAAGCAAGTAAACAAATAAAAATATCAATCAATCCAGGTTGTTTATTAAATAGTTGCGAGGAAACGAAAAAAAAAACTACGCAATATATGTCAGGAATAAGTAAGAGTGGCAAAGACGTTTGCACAGACTATTCCTAAAATAAGTCAACAGCTCTTAAATAAAGTCAGATTGTAAGGGCTGTCTTGATTATTGCATCGCGTCTTGATGAATAAAGGAACGAAGATCACGTGATGCATGCCCGTCCTGAATAAGTAAAGAGAAATATTGCTAAAACTACGATTAAGATACAGTTTTAAAATTATACTAACAGATTCGACAGATCTTAATTTGAATGCAGTTCCTCCACAGCTTTTGTTTTCTCCCCCTCCTTCTCTCTCTCAGCAAAAGAAGCTAACGCAAAATAAAGAGCTATTTTTCACTAAAAGATGCTTGGCTTTTTGCTTACAACCAATTCTAATTTTTAGAACATGTGACCAAGAACCCAAGTCAGAACCACATCGGTCTAGACGGAGTTCAGCCTTAAGCCATCATTTCCAATTGATATTAATACACTTCCTTATTCTGGGCACGTTTCATAAGCTAGCACAACCGGAATGGCGGAGCTTTTGCATCACTGAAAAACTAACCACGGAGGATTGCCATGTAATCATGTCTTCTTCACAAAAGTAAGGAAGTGTAGCGATACCAGAGGCGATTTTCTACACATGACGGCCAAAATAAGGCTGAGAATGAACTAAGGTCACAGACACTTCACATCAACAATCAGTAGTAATTCGACAGGTGTAATCACAGTCGTATTTCAATTAAAAGATTTTTAATGCGATTCTTATCCCAATAGTTTAATAGAGCACAAATCCGTTCTTCGATTTCTAAAATGTTTAAAAAATCTGTTTTTGATAACTTTAATTAATAGTTACAAGTAGTATAAATATAAACACTTCATAAAGAAACGAAACAAAAGCCAGTTAATAAATGAGGAGTCTATCACATTTTTGTACTAGGTTTCCTGTAGTTGAATACTCTTGATTTTCTGAGTAGCGTTTCCTTGCTGAGGTTTTTGAAAAAAGGTTTCGAGCACACCATTGAATAATTATTTAAAGAATCCTTTACAAAATACCAACATGACTTCAGTATGTCCAACTTGACTTGAGCATTAGGATGAAGAATCATCCGAATGATTTTTCATCCTAAAGCTCACACTTCTTGCATTTAAAAAGGGGTTCCTTGTAGCCCCGAAATGCCTCCTTAACGTTGTATTTTTCTCCACATAAACATTCATTATTGTTTGCTTTCGTGATAAGAAGATGCCTGCTTTAAAGCTAAAAACTCATAAAGTCATAAGCAGGGCTGCTGAGTTGGAGTCGGACAGATTTTGGACCAAAGGAGTCGGAGTCGCTGAAAAGCATGCCGATTCCGACTCCAACCACCCCCGATTTAGATGAAATTTTATGAGGCGAAAACATATCTTTGAAACTAACATATACAAATTTTCAGCTTCCAATATCCAAATCCTAAGCATCTAGGATCATTGAAAAGGGCTTCAAAATGGCGGGTCTGCTTTGTGAAACGAATTGCTATGTTTGGGCTTATGCAACTGAATAAAAAATATTTGCGGCAAAAATGCAATGTGTTAAAATAAAGTTTGGTAATTTAACAAGAAAAGGATTCGTTTAGTACGGAGTCAAATGGCAAGAGCGGCACTTGTCTTTTGCTCTGGAGAAAATTGACTTTTTGGGAGATCATAGTGACCTTCGAGAATTGAGGTAAATGTGGTGAAATTACCTACGAGAATTCGAGAAAATTGAACTTTTTGAGAGGTCACATTGACCTCCCATGACCTCCAACTGGGATACCTCTGCTTGATATCCCCCTAAACTGAGTCCTGGCTATGACCATGAATAAAAATGAAACTTTTAAAAATGGACTGAAAAATTTCAACCTTTGTTTAGGGTTTTCCCCTTTTCACATTTGGGAAAAAAAATAAATAATTTTAAAAAAGCAGGAGTCGGGAGTCAGAGTCGGAGTCGGAGTCGATCATTTTTCCTTTGACTCCGCAGCCCTGGTCATAAGGTCAGAAAGGGAGCAGGACAAAGTAACATTATGTTAATGGGATCAAAAGACTAAAAACGAACAAGTAAGCGGGTTTCTGTCGGTAAACGAAATCAATAAATACATAAATAAATAAATAAGAAGATAAAAATAAACTAGGTAGAAGAAGAGGACTAAGCTAACTCGAGCTAACCTGGAAATTAGGAAGCATTACTATCACGGCTGCGGAGTCGGAGGAAAAATGGTCGACTCCGACTCTGACTCCGGGATTTTAAAACTATCGACTCCGACTCCGACTCCCGACTCCTGCTTTTTTTTTAATTATTTATTTTTTTACCCAAATGTGAAGAGGGAAAAACCCTAAACAAAGGTTGAAATATTAAGTCCATTTTTAAGAGTTTCATTTTTATTCATGTTCGTAGCCAGGACTGACTTTAGGGGGGGGGGAGCAAGCTGGGGTATCCCAGTTGGAGGTCATGGGAGGTCATTGTGACCTCTCAAAAGTTCAATTTGCTCATGAATTCTCGCAGGTAATTTCAGCACATTTACCTCAATTCTCGGAGATCACTGTGACCTCCCAAAAAGTTCATTTTCTCCAGAGCAAAAGACAAGTGCCGCTCTTGTCATTTGACTCCGTACAAAACTAATCCTTTTCTTGTTAAGTGGCCAGATTTTATTTTAACACAATGCATTTTTGCTGCAAATATTTTTTATTATCTTGCATAAGCCCATACATAGCAATTCGTTTCACAAAGCAGACCCGCCATTTTGAAGCCCTTTTTAATGATCCTAGATGCTTAGGATTTGGATATTGGACGCTGAAAATTTGTATCTGTTAGTTTCAAAGACATTTTTTCACCACCATAAAATTTCATCCAAATCGGAGGTGGTCGGAGTCGGAGTCGACATGTTTTTCAGCGACTCCGACTCCGACTCCTTTAGTCAAAAATCAGTCCGACTCCGACTCTTCGACTCCGACTCCGACTCCGCAGCCCTGATTACTATATTAATAGGGTAGTGGGCTCTTGGAATAGCCTTCCGGAGGAGTTTGTAATGAGCCAGGGGGTGGATAGCTTTAAAAAGGACATTGATCTTTATTGGGGACTATTATTTGACCAGGACCAACCTAGCTGGGCACAGAGACTGTTGTTGGTCGTCACAGTTGCATTTGTATTAAGAAAAAGAATAGAATGAAGCGGAAGCTTTAAAAAACATTTACACACAATATATTTATCAACTGTTTGAAAGTAGATCTGAAGAAAATGAAGAAATCTCAGAAGAGAACACCGAAGAAAAGTCTTTCAAAAAGTTACCTTAAGGGTAGATATATCCCAAAAAGGAAATATTACTAACAATGTATTAGCCAGTATTCGTCAACTGGACTCTACAGTGTTTCGGTCCCAAAAATAAAAATGTACATTTCCGAAATCTCTTTTGACACTGCAAAAAATAGATGTTGTTTTTACAGTATCATGTAACTAATTTAATAGTAATTTTACAGGAATAAACGAAAATTGCTAATTTTACAGTAGTAAACTAAAATTGTTGTTTACAATAATAAACTGTAAAATTGCTAGTTTCACAGTTTACTACTGTGCATTTTACAGTTTAAACTGGAACCTCTGCTACCAGTATTATACCGTTGTTTTTACAGTATAATACAGCTAATTTTATGGCAATAAACTGTAAAATTGTTAATTTTACAGTAATGAACTGTAAAATTGCTAAAATTAGAACAATAAACTGCAAAATAGCTAGTTTCACAGTTTATTACTGTGCTTTTACAGTTTTAAACTGGAACCTCTGCTGCTAGTATTATACAGTAAAAACAAGTTTATTTTTTGCAGTTTAGGTAAGAAAAAAAATAGTAAAAAAATATATGAACACTGGATTCTACAGTGTTTTGGCCCCAAAAACAACAATATACATTTCTGAAATCTCTCTTGTATATGAAACAAGATTTATCTATCGCTTGTCCATCTTTCAGTAATCCGGAGCCGATGAAAATTACGCAAGATGAAAAGAAAAAGAGAAGCTCAGTAAGAAAGGGATTGAAAACATATTTTGACTGCTGTTGAAAAAAAAAACAAAGTCGCTATGGAAACTAGACTAAATAAAGTAGTACAAGGGCATAAAAACTGACATGCAGAAATAGAGCACAAGAGCTCGATATGATATCGTGTTTATAAACGTATCGTGATAATTTGATTCTACCGAAGAAGCACCAGAAACAATTTTAAAAAACATAAATCAGTACTAAGTAAAATAGCATTTTACAAATTGAAATTTACGTAATTCTATGAGATTACGAAAAGCAATTTCGGTTATCTCAAAGAGATAAATGTAAAAGCGGCAAACATTTAATTCGTCTTCAGGTCAACATAGTTCAAAATAATTCCGAAATTGATGGCGGCAGAATGAAACTAATTAAAAGGCTTGATTCTCTCTCTTCTAATTTCAATACTTATAAAACACATATCCGGCTCTTAATTATTTTTATTTATTTTTTTTATCGACTGTATTCATTATTCTAAAATACATATCTTTAAAATATTGAACATAAATATTCAGATAAAATGAGGGCAATATTTCCAGTTGTGGTAGCGAATCTAAAAATTTGCCTGAAAAACCTAAAACAAATTACAGTAATTATTTATTATAAACTACACTGTAAAAAATAGATGTTGTTTTTACAGACATCCAGACATCGAGTTTCAGTAACCCGGAACAGATGAAAATCACTCAAGATGAAAAGAAAAAGAAAAGCTCAGTAAGAAAATTATTGAAAACATATTTTAACTGCTGGGTCATTCCACGTCAAATCGCCTAATTTAAATAGTCGGCCGTGCCGTCATGTCTCGGATTTTGTTCAATATTTTTTTACGGATAGATACCCATGAGATAAACTCAAATTATTTTTTTTAGATTTTTTGAATAAAAATTTAGGGTTGTAGAATTTTTTGAAATTTTGATTTTTTTAGAATTTTTGCTTTTTTATTTTTGGTATGCATTTTGAAAAAGCTCTATAACTTCATTATTTTTCATTCAATTAAGCCAGTTTAAGTATCATTTTAAAGCTAATTATTTTCTCCTTCAATATTAGTGACAAAAATGAGATTGTGAAAAATAGAATTTTGCCAATGGTCGTCTGAAGTCAGATTTTGTGTTTTTTCAATTGGTATGCTCAATAGGTCATATCTCCGTAGTACCAACTAAGAACTGCCCAATTTTTTTTTTCAGTAATGACAACATCATATACTTTTTATGTATAAAAAATTAGAAGGGTGTTTTTTGTTATTTTGGAATAAAAAATTCAAGTGTGTTTTTTCAGTTGGTATGATCAATAGGTCATATCTCCGGACTACCAACTAAGAACTGCACGCCACTTTTTTTCTGTTATGACAACATCATACCCTTTTTATGTATAAAAAATTGGGAGGGTGCTTTTTGTAGTTTTGGAATAAAAAATCAAACGTGTTTTTTCAGTTGGTATGATCAATAGGTCATATCTCCGGAAAACCAGTTAACAACTGCGCCATTTTTTTTTCCATAATGAAAACATCATGATGTTTTTATGATCAAGAAATTAGAACGAAGTCTTTTTGTTATTTTGAAATAAAAATATAACATGTTTTTTTCAAAAAACTTTACTTTAAAATCAACTTTTGAAACTTAAATTTGAGATTCACTCAGCATCACACGTCACAAGCAGATGAAAATGTATCCTATTTATTACATTCAAATACTTGATGGTAGTTTTATATTGTTCTATTGCTTGCATGCTTTGGTAATGAAAAGTCGCTGCAGAATTATTTTACTCTTCAGTAATTATTTGCTAGCCACTCCATCAACCGATAGGAATTACGATAAAGTAAACTGAAATGTCTTTAAATATACTTTCATAGTTTGACAAAGAAAGACTCGCGAGCTCTTGGTGGTTGGAAAAAATTTATATTTGGTTTCCATTATTCTGAAATTTACGTAACATTTTATAATTTGTTATCAAATGAATGCATAAAAAATTCATGAATAACAATCTTTATTTCTACGATGTTCCGACAGTGGCAACAAAAGGTTTTTCAAACACAGAAACCTTCTTCACTAATATACCCTTCGTGTCTAATGGCTTGAAGAAGTAATTATCTCTGCTGCCTACTATTATTAAGGCTCTTTCATATCTTTGCTTTAAAAAATCTTCATTTGCAACCACTTCCAATGCAGTAACGAAAAACATCTGTATCCCCTTTATGTTTTGAGAGGCAAATTGATCATGTGCAATAGATCATGTGCATTTAAAATCTGTCCTTCAAGAGTTCTTTGAAGACTTGCTCTTATTGCAAGCCGTTTTATTGTGCCCCCTACTCCATCGCATGCATTCTTGCCATGACTCGTGGCAAAGAAATGCCATTCAGCTGCCATGTCGTGGTCTTCCTTGTGATAGCATAGTTTTTTTTTTTTTTTTTAATTTTACGGAGTTTTTAAACTTGTCGAAAACTTGATTTTCAAAGAAATTTGTTTCAAAAATTCAATATATTTTTTAAATTTCAGAACAACAAAAAACAACCTTCTAATATCTTGATCATAAAAAACATTATGATGTTTTCATTATAGAAAAAAAATTGGCGCAGTTGTTAACTGGTAATCCGGAGATATGACCTATTGATCATACCAACTGAAAAAACACGTTTGATTTTTTTATTCCAAAACTACAAAAAGCACCCTCCCAATTTTTTATACATAAAAAGGGTATGATGTTGTCATAACAGAAAAAAAGTGGCGTGCAGTTCTTAGTTGGTAGTCCGGAGATATGACCTATTGATCATACCAACTGAAAAAACACACTTGAATTTTTTGTTCCAAAACAACGAAAAACACCCTCCTAATTTTTTATACATAAAAAGTATATGATGTTGTCATTACTGAAAAAAAAAATTGGGCAGTTCTTAGTTGGTACTCCGGAGATATGACATATTGAACATACCAATTGAAAAAACACAAAATATGACTTCAGACGACCATTGGCAAAATTCTATTTTTCACAATCTCATTTTTGTCACTAATATTGAAGGAGAAAATAATTAGCTTTAAAATGATACGTAAACTGGCTTAATTGAATGAAAAATGAGGAAGTTATAGAGCTTTTTCAAAATGCATACCAAAATTAAAAAAGCAAAAATTCTGAAAAAAATCAAAATTTCAAAAAATTCTACAACCCTAAATTTTTATTCAAAAAATCTAAAAAAAATAATTTGAGTTTATCTCATAGGTATCTATCCGTAAAAAAATATTGAACAAAATCCGAGACATGACGGCACATAGCCTTAGGCGATTTGACGTGGAATGACCCTGCTGCTGAAAAAAATTTAAAAAAAAAAAAAAAGTCGCTATGGAAACTAGACTAAATAAAGTAGTAATAAAGCTAATTTTATAGTAATAATCTGTAAAATTGCTAATTTTATAGTAGTAACCTGTAAAAATGCTAATTTACAGTAATAAACTAAAAATTGCTAGTATCACATTTATTACTGCGCATTTTACAGTTTTAAACTGGAACCTCTGCTGCCAGTATTATACTGTTGTTTTTACAGTATAATACAGCTAATTTTACAGCAATATTGCTAATTTTACAGTGATAAACTGTAAAAATGCTAGTTTTACAGTAATGAACAGTAAAATAGCTACAAATTATAATTCCAACATTCATGAGGCACTAATACGCAGGGATACTGCAGACACGTGTTTCAGCATTACAAGGAACGCCTTTTTCAATGCGAAAAATTGGGAGCTTATGGATGCACAGACATACGACAAAAGCCAGCTTTTCTTGGATGTCTGTGGATCCATAAGCTCCCAATTTTTCGCATTGAAAAAGGCGTTAATTGTAACGCCGAAACACGTGTCTGCAGTATCCCTGCGTATTAGTGCCTCGTGAACGTTGGAATTATAATTTGTAATTGTAGCACTAAGATATCTATTTTTCAGAAAAATAGCTATTTTTACAGTTTATTACTGTGCTTTTACAATTTTAAACTTTAACCTCTGCTGCCAGTATTATACTGTAAAAACTTTTGCAGTGTAGAATAAAACCACTGGGTGCTCCATTGAAATTCACAATTTTTTTTTAAACCCTCATGTAAGGGGGGTAATACACACAGTAATATCTAAATACAGTAATATCTATAGTAATATCTAATTCAATATCATACAATTACTTAAACACCCTTTACGAAGGTTGAAATCAAACCATAAAAATATACTAGCAATAAACCATATAAAAAAAAATTAAAAATTCTGCTACTTCTTCACAAGAGTCTCAGTTCAAGGTACATACGCGAATTCAAGAAGCAGTTTTTATAAGAGTTAAGCATGTCAGATGCACGCCATTTTTGATTTTGATAAAAAATTTATGGTGGAATCTTCTAAAGATTTCAGAAGACACGTATAGTCGGACCTCCATATATCGAAGTAGCAACTTGCCGGGGAAAAAAATTCGATACATAGAAATTTCGATGTAAAGAAGCCAGCTTAATTTTATCGTAATTACAGCTAAAATATCAAAGTTAAAGCTATTTTTCTATACCAAACTCCATTTCTAATTTCTTTTAGAATTACATTATTTGAAAGTTAAGGATTAAGAAAAGAATTAATCAAAAAATATATTGTTTTTTTTTTTTTTCAATAAACAGTAATCCGGACATTGATTACAATTATTATAGTTATTTCTTTTAAAAGAAAAAAAGAACTACGAAAGTCTTGCTGAATAGCTAGTTTCACGAAATGTTCAATAAAAAAGTTTGCATCTATTCAATTCACTAAAAACTTCATCAGGAACATTTTTGTGAACTAAAATGCAGGACAGAGTATTTCAAACGCTTTCTAGCATTTCATTTTTTGATGGCTTGATTTTTTTTTTTTTTTTACTGAAGCTTAACATATTTAAGAATGAAGAACAACTATTGGGGGAAAAAAAGAAATAGCAGTAAGTTGGTTTTACAGGACAAGTCGCAACATAAAATAGAAAACTACTTGGATGGTTGAATAGCTAGTTTCACGAAATGTTCAATAAAAAAGTTTTGCATTCAGAAATTTCTTTATTTATTTGTTCATTCCTTAACCTCAACTGACTTTTGAGGTTAGTTGTGAGTGACTGTCATTGAGCTTCCTTTTTCCCCTGACTACTTTAATTTTTGTGAAGCAAACGGTCAAAAGTCGAATAAACTGTCCCACTTCGTCGAAAAATAATTTCGATATACGGAGATTATTTGGATTTATAGAAAGCTTTCTATGTAGTGAACATGGAGATTTGCTCAAAGTCAAGGGCGGATCCAGCTCTTGGTTAAGGAGGGGGTCATATTCGGAAAGGGGGGGGGTCAAAGGGCAATTTTCGAGCAAAAATAGGGCTATTTCGCAATTTTTTCGTAATATTAGGCCTAAAAAATTCAGTTTTATGCTATATTTGGTCGCTTAAGGGGGGGGGGGGTCATGACCCCCATGACCCCCCCTCTGGATCCGCGCTTGCTCAAAGTTCAATATGAAGAACATTTCGATGTGTGGAAGTTCGATATATGAAGGCTCGACTATTTTTTCTTTTTCTCGAAAACATTTTTGAGGACCTGTAAAAATTCGTAAAGTGGAGCCTGACACCAATCGACATTTTTTAAAAATTGGATTATCTCCATGCGTTGAGTTGACCCCCGTGGAGTTTTTTTGTTACAAATTCAGTTTGCATCAGATCTTTACCAAATTTTCTACAGAAGTCCTTTGATGCTCAAGAATTCATATGGGGAAATTTTTGCCCCATATAGCGGGTCGACCTCTTTAGGGGGTTTTCGATTGAAAATCGGTGAAACGGAATTTTTACACCCACTAATAACAACAAAAGCATTTTTTGACTTCGAAAAAATGCTAAAGAGGTCTCAATTTAAATTTTGATTTATAAAATTGCTTTTTTCTATACATTGATATACATTTTTAAATTGCGCAATTTTTTTGAATTACGCTATTGGAAATTGTACCCTCGTTTTCTTTTATTCAAGTCTGATTGTTGAAAATGAGTCACTTGACAGAACTTTTACAGGGTGACAAGAAATAACTTGGACACACATCGTACGGTATAACTTCGTTGCTAATGAAAATAATGCGACCAAACTTCAAAATAAGTATGAATACATTATTTTGTCTAATATATTTAAACGTTTTCAAATTGGCTACCGTTAGTATTAATACAGAGCTTTAGACGTGTCACAAAATTTTCGGCTACGGGCCGCAACTCACTCATTGCTATTTTATCCCTTTCTTTCCCGAAGAATGGTTGTAGAGATGCCAAAGTTTTATCAGGTTTAGTATACACCCTTGTTTCCAAGATGGACTAAACAGAATAATACATTGGGTTCAAATCTGGGGAATACTGGGGGCCATTCTTCAGCTCCAATGAAGTTTGAAAAATGTGTCTTGCATCAATCTTGAGTGTCTTTTGTGAAAAATCCTGTTGGAAGGTCCATCTTTGGTTTTCAAAGAACTTTTGCGAACAAGGTAAGACAACATCATCCAAAATGAGTTTGCGGTATGTTTGCTGATTATTTTTTATCCCTTGATCAACAAAAACAAGTGGTGTTTCCCCACTAGCACATATCCCACCCCAAACCATTGCAGATAGCGGTAGTTGACACCGCCAACAATTAAAAAAGTTCCAGGTGCTTCTGCTGACCAAACTCTATCATTATGGCTATTTTGAGTTTGTTCAATTGAGAACAGTTTTTCATTTGTGAAGAGCAATGTTTTCCATCGATCATCTGCGGCCCGCTTAACAGTTCTTTCCTTTTTTGAAGTTTTGTGCGTTTGTTCTTTGCTGCTAGCTTTAAGTCTCTTTCATTTTGTAAGGGAGAAGACCAAGCTCAACAATTACCATCAAACGAGTGGTTTCTATACTGATTTTCACCCCTCTAGCAACCTTTCTCATTGAAATCCTAGGATTTCGTTAAACTCGCTTTTTGACCACTTTCTGGTCGCTAGATGTGTTAACTGTGCATTTTCTTCTTCTTCCTGACGTGTCACCATCATGTTTGAGTTTTTTTAACCTTTTAATTGTGTGCAGGAAATCGTGTATTTAGCCACTTTCAATCGTTAAACAATTTCACGTTTTTTCGTTTCTTGCTTATGCAATTCAAGTATGGCAGATAGTTTGCGAACAATAATGGTTACCCCAACTAACTCACTTACACCTATTTAGTAGCTTTCTAGGATCGATTCCCTATCACAATATCGTTAAAAATTCAGTGGTATTTACAGATATTTGGTTTGAAACTTCGTCCAAGTTATTTCTTGTCACCCTGTAATTGCGACATAGACCGCGCAACGATATAAAAGCACATTTCCAAAGTAATGTTGGAAAAAAAAAAGAAAATTGGAATTGATATGAAATGAATTCATCGGACGACAACTTTTAACTTTACGCGGTTTAAAAAAGAACTCTCGGATTGGTCAATTGGTAACAGACAAGCACAAAAATTATTGAAATGTTATCTTTATATTATGTGGGCATCCTTCTTTTCTATTATTTCACATAATTGTAAGATTGGTGGGACTGGTCTGTATGCATAATATAATGCTCAGCTGTGGATTCAGGATGTCGCTGTGGTTCAGAATAAAAACCTCAAAAAGTTTATGAAAAAAATGTTTATAAAAATTATTCAAGTTACATATTAAATTAAATTGCATGCAACTCTTTTTAAATTGAGTAATGATACAATTCTGCAGCTTCCATAAAACTTGAGTTATAATATTGTAAAACAAAGTTGTAGCAAAAATTTTCCACGAAACTGCTGAAATCTATTCATGGTTCCACTCTGAAAACATTTTGATGTATTCATTAACATACATTAAAAATCTTTTAATATATTTAACATTTAAAATTTTCAAAATTGTGCGATTTTTTTTTTTCGAAAATTATTGAAATCATCTATACGAAAATTATCGAAAATTGTTGTTGAAATGAATTATTATACAACTCTACAGCTTCCATATGAGTTACAGCATTTTAAAGAACTGCCTGCAAGTAAAAGAATGCTTTTAACGAATTTCAAAGTAAATTACTCGTCAATTATAAATGACAGACTGAAAATAAATATATATCCAAATTCAAGATGTCGAAGACGAAGATTTTATGATTTATTTCTGACTTTTTTTTTTCGCTTATAATGTTTCTTTCCCGATACCATGCTTGAAAAATAAACAAATAATTAAGTAAGTAAATAGAAACATACGAATTATAAAATATTAAAAAAAAACTTTTGCTGGATAATAGGCCAAAAGCCGAAAAATGTGCCGAATAGGCCAAGCCGAATATAGTGGAAAAGATCTCCCCAGCGATATAGGGAAGACAAGGAAAATTATTTGCTCATCTACATATTCTTTAACATGTTTCCCAAAACAGAAAAAATACAGACTAGCACAAGTGAAACTATTGTTTCGCAGTAATGAGCAATATTCAATGGTTCTTACATGTATATAATACCAAATGATAAGGGTTCTGAGATCTAGTGATTGGCGAGGGCGGGGGGGGGGGGGGAGACACAAAGGAGATAGCTAGTTTGTATGAAAAGCTACTTCAGAACTAGAATGACTTCCTCTTAGAAAAAAAAATCCCCAGCAATGCTCTGGGAACTATAAATCTAAAGCTAGGAATTTTATTCTAAGAATTTGGCTTATACTTAATTTTTCAATGAGAGGCTCAATCAAAGCAAGGCAAATTTATACAATCATCAAATAAAGTAAGGCATTATTGAAGTGTTTTATACTTACATTTTAATAGATTAATTGTGTTGTAGAGCGAGTAACACAGTTTGATATGATAAGCAAACTCGTTGTTTTATGCCTATAAACAAAAGAATTTGTACCAAATTGTTTGCTATTCTGTCACTAGATGGAGCGACTGACATAAATGCATCCCACAAATTTCTTTCTTGTTTCGTTTTGTTTTGTTTTTTCTTTTTGGATGCTGCAAAAGTCCGCGAATTTGTTGTTCACCATCCTATTACGAGTGATGTGTTACATAATATAGAATCAATGAATGAAAATAATAGAATCAATAATTGCAGCTTGTGGGAAACGAATGCACTTTTTTGAACTAATTTGAGGTTTTTTTCTCAAAATCATAAAAATCGTTTTATTGGGGTTTTTTCGCCTCATTAAGGGAAATAAATAAATAAAAATGAAAAGGAAGAAATCCGCATGCATAATTAACAATCATTCGTCAGATTTAAACAAAAAAGAAAATTAAATAATGAATTTCAAAATACTTTATAAAGATGTGAAATATTAACAATTACCAAAACACGAAAATCACCAGCAGCAACCGCTCGTAGACGAATTTCTTCTTCGAATTAACTTAAGATATTGTATTAAAAAATTTAAAATTCGTCAGAATCAAATAAAACCGAACGTCTTATTTTGAAAATGCTTCAGAGGTGAAAGATATCAACAATTACTGAAGCTTGAAAGTTATCACAAGCTTTTCAGAGACGAATCTCTCCTTCGAATAATTTAAGTTTAAGTCATATGAGAAAATTTGGCTCAAATTTTTTCGCTAAAAAAATAGAAAGAAAAAAAAAACATTAGCAACGAAAACAAAACCCTCAGTTTTATTTTTAAATATTGTTCTTCTGATTTAATTATTTTTTATCAATGAAACAAACAAGCGTTCATTTTCCCTTCTTTCTAACAAAAATTTTACTAAAAGGATTTCAAACAAGGATATATTAACATTACAAGGTACTATTATGTACATACGCTTAGCCGCCGTTTATATGAATCACGTTTGTTCTAAACAGTTTTGATTTAGTAAACCTACCTATTTAATGAAGCTGGATAATGTTCTGTTTTTGGCGATTTAATTCATTAAAGCAGCTGATTCAATTTACCGGCTACCACTGTAATAAAAGTGATACCCGAATCTGTGACTAAACGACTTTATCTTCAAAAACTGCATTAAATGTACAACAATAGTTTTTTTAGTTAAAAGAGGAATTAACGAAAAAAATCTACCTAATATTTATTTCTAATAAATACTCATTCCATATTATTAATTTCAAAAATCTCAAAATAAACTACGGAACTCCGGTTTTGTAGAAAAAGCGATATGTTTCATTTTGATATCGGATCATACTTCGCTACTTGGTAAATCATGTGATCTTAAAATCAAATGACTATATCCGTTTTTAAGAAAACAAGAGTTGACTTTACGAAAAAAATTTGTTTACCTATGGTATGATAAAACTTTCAGCATAAGTTACATTAATAATGTAGAAATTTGACTTACCGAGTCCTTATTTTTGAAGATTTCAATTCGGCTGTCCAACGCGCGGTGCAGGAATGAAGGCCCAAGAATGAATCTCAGCGAGCAAGACATTGGCAGGAAGGAAATAACGCTGCCCAACCGGTTGAAGTTTACTGGAATCAACTTTTTAGAGATGGTGTTTTTCATTATTTGTTTTTATTTCGACCAGCGTTAGAGTTAAATGAACACACACTGGCTATCATAAATTAACCCATTAATGCCTGACATTTTTTTTCCAAAGATATTTTGTATACTAGTTACAAAGAGTGTTTAGTGGACAGGAAAAATAATAAAAAAAAAAATATTATGTAAAAAATAATGTTTTAATTAAGGAAAGAAAAATCGTCCCTTAAAAGTTACGATAGGCCCCAGAAGGTGCATACTTTTTTCACTAAATTTTTTTTTCTACCTACGATATAATATTTAAAAAGACATTTTATAAGAAGAAATAAAATCAGCAATTAACATAAACTGGGAAGCTGGGAATAACTTTGAAAACTTAGCTTTTTTTTCTGGAGATTGCGCATGATGTAATTTTTGATGAAGATCATATTAAAACTGCTACAGAACACACTTTAGAATGGTTATGTGCTGCAATCTGTTAATAACGAATTGGAACAATAACAAGGTACTAATTGAACACTATTATTTTGTTGAAATGTTCATTTTAGGGAAATTCAGACTTTTTTAGACCGTCCCTAAAAAGGGACGCTAGGCATTTATGGGTTAAGGAGAAATCACAAAAATGACTATTACTCAAAAAGCTACGTGTAGAATTTTATCAAGTGCAGATAAAGAGAGTGGGGGGGGGGGGGGTACTAGGGGTCATGATACCCTGACGACCAAACATAGTCTTAAAAGGCATTTTTTAGGACTTATATTTCGTAAAAATTGTACCACGCCTCCGTTTTCGCACGAAATTTGCCACCCTCCTAAATCAGAAGTTGAATTCATCCTTGAATTTTATGCTACCTACCCACAATATAAAACTTAAAGTAAGATACAAAATAACATAAAAAGAAATTACCAGAGAAGCATGGATGACCATAATGGGATGAATCATTAGGTGTTGTGATCAAGTTATAAGAGAAAGCTTTTTTTTAAAAAAATTATTGGAAACATTGGCATAAAAAAGACAAAGTAAATGTCAGAGCTTTCAATTGGTCTCCTTTTTGGTTTCTAAAAGCCTTTTTTTAATCATTTTTTTTCCACCATTTTTCTTTAAAATTGTAAATTCACTTCAGATTTTCCCAGTCTCTTCCATCTCTTTCTATTTTTTACATAACTAAGTATGAATACATTGTTCACTTCCCTACAAAGATAATTTAAAATTTTTTATCAAATGGAAATATTACAATTGTAGTTCGAAATTATTGATTAGGTTAATTAATTTAGCTTTGTTTATTGTTCTAAGCAAAACTAACTTCAATAAAAAAAATTAATATCACACGATTAATTAGAGCTAAAATTCATTCAGCAGAGTAACTTGTTCCAAGTAAAAATAATTGAAATATAAATACTTTTTCCGTCGATTAAGTGGCTAAAATTGGCCGATAAGTTTCGGCAAAATGGCCGATTACCACCGATTAATCAGTGAATCACTAATTTCAACCTTTAAAAGTTAAGATTAAAGTCCCTTTGACAAATAATAAAGGTTTATTTCTCCATAGGGACAAATAGAAAAACCTGTTGGGAGCCCTGAAATTGATTTAGAAAGAGAGAGAGAGAAAAAAAAAAAAAATCAGGACTATCAAACGAAAAGCTAAAAATCAGGATAATCGGGACAAAATATTTTTTATCAGGAAAACCAGAAACATCAGAACAACTACGAAGTCTGAAAGAATAATGCACATGAAAACTGTGGTGACGAGTTTGAATTGAAAGTAGCTTTCGATCAACAAAAATTGCTCTGTCCTTTTTTTCTTCTAGTAAATGTCAAAAGTAAAAGATTCCAAGTTGCCCAAACGTTATAGTTAATGAAATTATTTAAAATACTGTATTATTCTCCAATCAATTAAGAGATTATATATTAAATTCGTTTCAATAGCTTGTTCTTTAGTCAAATGAAGTGTACTTCGTAATGATATCTATAATGATAAGATGGAGCACATTTTTTCAGCATTTTAGTGTAGTTCATTCTAAACCGCAAAATAGACTTAAGTAACTCAGCATTTTGTTTTTTGATAAAATATTTAGTATGTATTAGTTTTGACCAAGTAGTTATATAAACTAGTAATTGCTCATTCAAAAATAAATTTTTTGAAATACTTTAGAAAAATGATAAATTGTCAGAAATAGTTAATTAATTCGATATAAGTTTGTTTAGTGACAATAAATGACAAGTAGATTTGGTTAAATTCATTTATATTGTATATAAATGCACACATTTTACAATTTTTAACTGAAATTTAACATTCAAATTAAAACCAATCGTAAATCATATTTTAAAAAAATAGTACCAAATATATGTATTTTGAAAAAATAGCAATAATGAATGCAAAAAAAAAAATCTTTTAAAAGCTAAAAAAGTCCAATAATGCACTCGTTTTTTCCTGCATTTAGTTCATTATCACCGTTAAAATAAAAAAAAAAGTGTGAAAGACCCGTGGATAATCGAAAGTTCACTCTGTATTTTGTATGGCCTTTGTTATTTAAAATCATATTACCTAAGTTTTATTTAAATAAACACAACATTTATTAAAAAAAAAAAAAAGATTGAACTCAGCTATTTTTGGTTTTGTGAATGATAAATGTACTAAATTAATTTAAAAGGAAAAAAGAGAAACAAAATTGCCACTGAACACTTCAGAGTCCAGGACTCACTCTTAAACACAAACACACAGTCGGAATTTATTTGGTTTTGAAGTGAAGGCATTACTGTTTCAAATTTTGTACTTCATGACAATATTTCTTTCACTGACAGTACAGATTATTTTTATTTTATTACGAATTTATCTTTTTAATGAGTAAAATGGAAAATGCAACAGAGCTGCTCATTTTGTGAGAGAAACACCAAGCTTAGGAACATTTTGATTATTATCTCATTCCATTAACATCATAAAACAGTTTAAAAATGCATATAAACTTATTTATTTGGATTTATTAATCATAAAACATACAACACATAAAACCAACAATAACAATAAACATAAACCATTTAAATGTCTAGTAGTGTAGTTTCTGCATGTTAATTACTCTTGAAACATAATTAATGCTTTCAGGTACAGTACTGGCAATTATCCACATGCAAATCTTTCATTACTGTTGTCCAAGTACTTTACCTATCAAAAATTAACTATACTTTCTTTTGCCAACAAGTTAAAACTTTTGATAAATGTATCACTTTCAATGAGAAAAGAAATGTTTCTGTTCAACAAAAATTTAATTTTCTTTTCTAGGTCTTACAAATTAGCTATAGGTAAGGATTTTCATCCTATGCTCTTATATTAAACCAAACTGAAATAAATTGACTTAAAAATTCTTAATTTATGGAACTTAAAACTTGGAATGAATTTATGTAAGTATCTCAGCATTTTGTTGACTGCACTGTATTAAATGGTTATCATAACAAGCTTCACCCCTAATGATACATAAGATTTTAAGCTAAAATTATTCTATCAAAATTCATAAAATCTTATACATATTTTATGCAGTCATTTAAAATAAATAATGAGATGTTCCAAGGTTTTGAAAATGCTTCCCCTCCTTAAATAAAGACCGCTGTAGATCAAAAAATTGCAGAACTTGATATATTTTGTAAAATAAAGTACTCCATATCTGTAAAATCAATTTTTACCTATATTCAAATACTGGCTCAGATTTCAAAGCAATTTTATAGGATAGTTCTATAAACACATCTCAAATTTAACATTCCAAATAAATTTTCACTAAGGACGGACTACTACTTTCAATGAACACTATTACACATAAATTCAACTCTACACAGTACGAGAGGTGAACATTTTAAGTCTTTACACGCCATTTTATTTTTTAAATGCTTGAAATTGAGATGTACTCCCAAGTACAAATAAAGATTTAAATGGTATTAGCCATTACATTAATGTTAAAAGGCTCTGCATGCATTAACATATGTACTTACATCAAATAAGCTGTTTCATTTCTTCAACTAACTTTTAGAATAACAAAAGTTTCATATTTTCTGAGTCAAACAAAAATAAAATCAGTTCTAAATAAAGTATCCGCTGCAAGATTTGGATTTAAATTTAACATTTTGGATTATGTAACCTACTGAATCAATAAACATGTTTTAATGAAGATGTAAGGAACAATTATGTAATAAAGTTGAAATAGGAATCCAAATTTTGACAAATTGGCATATCATGTTTTCCAATCTTACTTTTTCTAAATGAAATTGGGAGTAAAACAAGCAAAAAAAGACCTCACAAAATAAGCTAGACAGTTTAATTACTTTTTTACTGCCATGTAGTTAATCGTTAAACAAACTTACCATGGGCTGATTTACTAGTATTGAAGTCCAGGCAATAATGCTTTTTGAGGCTCTCTTTTTTGTTTGATTAAAAGTTATCAGTCAAAAATTAAAGTCCATTAATGTGACTTAATGTCCGTTTAATAAATGTGAATATAAATTGCTTCTTTTTGCCTTCTTTCCCATAATACTTAAAAGCAAGAAAGAGGGCTTAGTGTACATAAAAATATTGCTGTTTGTTAAAACTTGAAATTATACATATAATACTGCTTATTTGAAATTTAAAAACTCTGATGAGGGCACTACACTGTACATCATTTAAACTCTGTTTGAAAGAAACTGATGCTCGTGACAGACGAGAAAAAGTCCAAAGCTTGCACAAAAAGGGTTCAAAGTTGGCTCATGCAAGCACAATTGATTATATCCAGCTGGTTTTCACACTCAAAAAAAAAAAAAAAAAGACTGGACACTTTTCTTACACAGTCTTCACATAGACATATATATATATATATATATATATATATATATATATATATATATATATATATATATATATATATATATATAGTCAAGACTTGATAACTCGAAGCCTTATAACGTAAGTATTTCTTTATATCAAAGTTTTCATTAGGTCCCAAACTCTTGAGGAGGTTCTGAGAACTTTCTATAGTCTAAACTACTAATAACTCAAAGCTTTTAGCCGGTCCCTTCAGACTTTAAGTTATTCAGACTGAACTGTGTATATATATATATATATATATATAGATATATATATATTTGCATTGTTACCTTCCTTTACATTGTGTCATTGTATTCACAGCTATTAGTAACACAATTTATATTCCTTTTCTGGCTTAATTTGGTCTATTGCATAAGAAAAATTCACGCCTTTCTTGAAAAATGTGTTAGAGTCAAACAGTTTACTTTGCTTAAAAAGGTAGATTTTCTTTTGTCTTTCCCCAAGTAGCATACTTCGTTTTTTAAAGGTTATAAAATGGTTATTAACGTTGTGATAACGGATTAAAAACGTTTATAAAACGTTTGAATGTTTTTTGTGCTACCTGGGTCTGAATAAGAAACTAAATTTTATTTGTAGATACGTCAGAGTTAACAAGCAAATATCAAACAGCTCAATGCAACATTTAAGGACTACAGTTCCACCCAAATTGGCATTTTCAGTGTGGAATAACTACAACAGAGCTGGCACTATCAAACGCCTCTCACAGATACTAAGCTCACCTTCCCACTGACTACTTAATTTGGGTTTCTAACAACCCTAAGGAGTCCGCAAATGGAGTGACTACCTCACATTAGGGCATTACCTCTAAGTTTATTTCCTTGCTTTTGTCTATACAATATGAAGCAGAACCACAATTCAGAGTGCCTCATTGACACATTCAAATTTCAGTATCTATGAGAGGTTTAAGCCTCCTAGTATAGTAGGGCTATTAAAGACTGGTGATCTCAAACAAGGATGAAACTGCTATCTTGGGATGCTGTGACTAGTTTGGTATTTCCTTGTTAATCCTGCCTCAACTCCTGGTAAAGGGCAACAACTTCAAGCATACAGGCATTGTTATATTTCCAAATAAATGATGCATCTAAGACATATATATTGACTGAAAATGCTTTTGACTAGGAAGTACTTTACTACAACAAAATATTTAAAAATTAAAATCGGTATAAAGACTTAGCACCTTGTACATTAAAAGCATGAAAGCTACATATCATACATTTTGTACTATCAAGTACCTTGAAATGAAATTGTGCAGCTCTATTTACATTAATGCAAAATGTAAAAAATATAATCCTTATGAAAACAAGTTAAAACTTTGATAAATGATTAACAAAATGCACTAACAACAGTGACTTTTTTCCACATCTGCTTCCATCAAGTTGACAGCGTTTGCAGACCTGCTGAAACCAGTCCTTATACCATCCCAGCCATCTTGAACTTTGAATTCTCCACTTTGAATCTTTTCATAGATCTGTTGGGCAATATTTGTAAATGCTTTTTCCAGATTGTAACCAGTTTTGGCAGAAGTTTCAATAAATGACAAACCATAAGAATCAGCAAAAGCTTTTCCTTCTTCAGTTGATACAACACGGTTGTTTTCTAAATCGACTTTACATGCAACAACCTAAAAATAAACAAAAAAGAAAGATATGAATGCATGATATGAATGCATGAACTGCTTATGTCACTCTTTTTGGCTTTTTATATTAAAATATTCAGAGTAAACAAAGATAGATATAAAACAGTAAGTATCGCCCCTAAGCCAGGGCTAAGGCAGAAATATGCAATACACCACCAACTTGTTTATTCCATCCATGGACTGCAGTTTTGTGCTCGTCAGCATAGAATAGGAAGTAAATGAGCTGGAGGCAGAAATCCTCTTATAGAGCAAAGAGAGCAGAAAAAACTGGTAGTTAACGGGAAAGTAGAACACCCAACGAGGGACCACACCTTGGTAAGGTACAACTGGTAAATTTTAAGGAAGAGATGACATTTAAATTAGTGCTAAGAAAGCGAGTGATAAAAGGCACGAAACTGCAGTCCATGGAAGGAATTAACGAGTTGGTGGTGTATTGAAAGAGATAGATATAGCTCAGCTATTCACTGTTTTTACTGAATGAACAAAAATACTCTTGTGCTACGAAATAAAATAATACATTCCACTTTTTTTATGACTTCTTAACTTAACAGAACATCAAATACTACTCGTATTATGCACAGCAATTAATCATATCATTAAAATTATGCCAACTCTTTCAAATGAGATGATCTGGAGATGTGAAGAAACATAAAAAATTGTAAGAGTGGCACTTAACTGCAGCTGTAGATGCAGATTCATCATTCTGTCATTTTTATGCGCATGTAATAGAGAAGGCTACTTATCTAAGGGACATTAAAATAGTAGGCAGGTTGTGATGGCCTAACAACTGCAATTCCAAAAAGCTGTGGTTCATAGGACATTCACGAGCTGTTGCTGTGAGTAACTGTGCAAAGTGGAAGAATGAAGGTGATAGTGTGATACCAGTAATATAGTATCACTATGAGCATATGAGGGCATGGGAAGACCAGATTTTTGGTCACCAAAAAAGGGTAGAATAATGTTATTCTGTTTGTTGAAGAAAAATTAGCAGAAGTTTTCAGTACATACTTTAGATATCAAAAGTGGCATAGACAGAGATATATTTAATACCTCTAAAATATATTTCATGCTTTAAAAAAAAAAAAGTTTGTATAGAAATTGGGAGAGGAGAGTGGTGAAAAGAGTTTTCAAAATACTATTATTATTATTATTATTTCAAATGCGAAATGTCAAACATTCTACAGGTTAAAAATTAAAATAGCACCCATCATTTCTTTCTCTGTAATCTTTCATAACATCCCTAGAAAGTCAGGTTTTTGAAATGAAATTACATTTATCATTTTAAATACTATTTACATTCGAAATTTAAATTTATATTTGAAATTTAACTATTTACATTTCACATTAATGTAAATAGAGACTATTGTTTTCTTATATTTCACTCCCCTGAAAAATGCCAAAGAATTTTTATGCCTTGATACAGAATAAAAAACCTCTATCAATATCTCTGGGTGTATAATTGGCAGCAAATAATAAAAAAGGATTGTATTATACAGTCAATTTGCAATAACTAAAAGTCCGGTAACTCAAGTATTACTCTAACTCAAATTTCTTATCAGGTCCTGATCCCATTGTCTTCAATTCCATGTTGATTTTCCTTATATTTCAAAGTTTACTTCACTTAACTTTTTTTTTTTTTTTTTGTAGGTTACTAAACAGTTGATAATTAAAATGAAGAAAAAACTTTCAAGTGAAAACATGAAATTTATTTATTTTTTTTTCTTTTTCAATTCCAGCAGGGAAAATCTGAAAGCAAAAAGAAAATCTGTTGAAGTAGAGTGCAATAAAGGAATAACACCTGTGGTGTCTCTAGCTATATTATTTGTACTAATTGTATATTTGATGAGTTAGTACGGAATTTTTTTAAAAATTTTGTCTTCTTTAATCTTCAATGAAACTTAACAGTGGAACAGTGATTATTAAATTTAGAAGAAACTATTTTTAAAGGAGTTGATAAAGAAAATTTCTTTAATGAGATTTTTAAAAAATTTGATTAAAACACTAAGGTTTCCCAGAAAGTGTTCATATACAAACTATGTAAAGAAAATGAATGTGCAGCTGAAAAATAACCATTTGTGAAAAAGCTTCAACATTTACTGCTTCATGAATCACAAAACTATTTATTGCAACTTAAAATGATGGATTATCCTACAAGAATAAAAGATGAACAAAAAGACAGATTTATTTTGATTTTTGTTTTTGTTCTTAGCATTTTAATTTAAAAAGTGTATAGTTTCATAAATAAAATAATTCACATGTTTAGTACTTTTATAAATTATTTAAATATTAATTAAAATATTCCAGGTTTTTATTATTAAAATGTTGGAAATCGACACCAATAATAAATCAAGCTTCGGCTAAGTCAAATCTTTTTTTTGGTCCCATCAGATTCGAGTTATCAAGAATTGATTGAGTTTTTAAATATTTAGCACTTTTTATACTTTAGATGAAAATATTGCTATTAAATACGTTTTAATTTTTAAAAAATCTATTTCTCCATTTTTCTAGGAAACCCATGGAAAAACCTGATTTTTGTCCACCACCTCAAAATTTCCAGATATTTTACACCTTTAAGTGACCAAAAGAAGAAAAGCAATATTAATTTGTGCAAAGGTAGATAACATACATAGTTGCCAATGTAATACAATATACATAACATATACATTGTAAAATATGAATATAAATTTCTTTCCTCCCCATTTTACTTATACAAAGTTATTACAAATAGAAAATATGAACAAATCTATGAAGTTTAGGCATTTTGTATTAACTGAGTTCAACTTTTTTTTTTTTTTCAACTTTTCAACAAGGTTGATATTGTAAACAATAACTGACACGATCACTAACATTTGAAAACAGATTGAAATTAACTGGCAAATAAAATATTCCTAAACCAAAGATAATGAATTTCAAAATAATGCTTCATTTACAGAATGATTTTAGGAATTTGAAAGGTCGTTACAAAATGATGAATATAAAAGCCCTCAAAGGAAAATAAAACTAAAAAAATTGAAAATAATGGTCAGCACAAACTTCTTGATGTACAAAATAGCATAGTTAAACAAAAGAGACAAAATAGCATATTAAACAAAAAAGAGCATGAAGCATAAGCATAGGGGCAGGGGGGAGGAATAGTATTAAGCACATTAAAGGTAAACAACAGTTCAAATGTGTAAATTTACACCTAATGCAGAAGAGTTAGTAGCTATGTCATCATATTCAGATGGTCAGAGGCTGAATCAAAATTCAAGGACCTGACTCAGCTTTAAAGAACTTTCTTTTAAAAAAGGACGTTTAACCTTTTGGATCCGGGCTGTTCATATAGAAATTTTTCTTTCGACATAGGTAGTACGACAGTTTAACCACAGATTTCTCTTCCATTGATAAGAGAAGGTATAAACTGTCGTACCAGACGTATGAAACCTTGAAAAAATAACCGGCTTCAAAGGGTTCGAGTGAAAATTTCAACCCCGTTCTCTAAACTAGACGAGACTTGTGATACAACATCTGTACTGTCCGGTTCCTCAAGGTTAAGACACGTAGCTCAACACAAAATATTAAGGACTTGTAAGGAATTTAATATGTTATGGTTTACACACTATCACACATTTATATGAAATATTTTTTGCTACTTAGGGTCAGAGTCCAAACACAGATCAAATTTGTCTAATGTAAAAGTCTGCATCTCAAAATATTTCGTAATTGATAAGTAGGCAATTCAAGTTATATTCACTTAGTTTCAGTTTTGTTTACTTTTAAAGTGAAAAAGAAGCATTATAGAATACTTGACTTTTACTTTAGGTGTGTAGCAAAAAAATTCCCTTTAAGGAGAAAAAAATCAATTTTCAGAATGAGTCCAGTTACAAAAAAAGAAGTTTTCAAATGGATTGAAATTGAAATAACAAATAGAAATTTTAATATTTTAATGGCTAAACTCTCCAGTGAGCAATTACACCAATGATAAATGCTGCATAATCTATGGTACTAACTGTTTTCAATGCATTTTGATAAAGGACAATGAATACATATTCAGGGTTGTCCACAAACGCATAAAACAATGGGGAAAGAGGGGGTAACAAGAATTGTGACATGTCAGATTTTTTTTAACATTATGCATGTGAAAAAAAGGGCAACATGTGACAAGATGGGGGTAGAGGATAATGCAAAATGTAACACAAAAAGGAGAGGGGGGGGGGTTCGAATTTAAAAAAAAGTGTGACATTACCCTTACATATGCTGAAAAATTACCTCAAATAATGCATGTCCAGGTTCAATGTGTCTTCTAGCTTCGAACAGCCATTCAACTAGATGATCAAATGTTGATCGCCTTGTTATATCATATAATAATAAAGCTCCCACTGAGTTTCTGTAGTAAGACCATGTAATAGTCCTTAAAATAAAAAGGTCATTAAATAAAAAAGTAGACATATTGTAAAACAATAATGATTAAATATGCAGTGAATTATCTAACAAAAAGAACATAAAACATTAGTCTGATTACAACTACAATATTTAACTTTTTCAGAGAATTTGCAGACATAATAACCAGTATAAAGCAGTGAGTAACCGCCCCTAAGCAAGGGCTAAGGCAGGAACATGCAATACACCGCCAACTCGGCTATTTCGATCCATGGACTGCAGTGTCGTGCTTAATATGCACTCATCAGCATGGTTACTTTCATATTCCATGCTGATGAGTGCATACTAAGCACAAAACTGCAGTCCATGGATCGAAACAGCCGAGTTGGCAGTGTATTGCACAAGGGCGTAGCCAGGACTCAGGTTAGGGGGGTGCAAGCAGTGGCACCCCAATAGGAGGTCACTGTGACCTCCCAAAAAGTTTTTATACGATACAAATTGGCTGATGAAATTTGAAAACAGTGAGACAGTATTGCAAGGCTAAACTTTATTTTATTTATTTATTTTCTTTTTTTTTTTCTTTAATTAATTAATTTGTTTATTTTCGAGATGCCTCACGTCTCTTTTGGTAGACATAGATAAGTATGCATTCTTGTATTTTATTTATTTATTTTTTAATCATTCAGTAAAGTTCTGAGTTTCATTCGGTAAATTAAAGATTTTCTCCTCAAAAACAGGCTAGCTTACTATCATTTTCTGAAAAGTAATCAATACTAGATATAATAACGCAGTTTATATAAAGTTCCCAAAAATTAGCATAAAAGTCAAATTTTTTAATAAAAACAGAAAGAAAAAAGTAAGAAAGAAAGAGAAAAAACTACTTGAAATTCTATTTGCACAAAAAAAGGAAGGAATTATGAACTCAAAGAAACTATACTTTATTCAGTCATGCACACCTTAAACTAATGGATGGTATAAAATATTTCTAAAAGAACAAAACAATGGGAGGTCACAGTGACCTCCTATTGGCTCTGATCTAGGGGGGTGCAGCTGCACACCCCTGCACTCCCCTAGCTACGCCCTTGGTATTGCATAATAACCAGTGTTAGGCATCAACTAAATTTTCAATCAATTGATTAGTTGGCTAAAGTAATCTAACTCGCACATTTAGTTCAGATTACTTATAATTTAAATTATTTTAATTGCAGACAAAGATGAAGGTTAGTTCAAACTAACTTGATTAGTTGCTGAAAAAGATTAATTTAGTTCAGATTGATTTAGTCAAGACTAAATTAATCAGATTAACTTTCGTCAGACTAAAAGTAATTGGACTTAATTCAATCAGATTAAAACTAATGAAAATGATTTCAATCTGGGTAACTAAATTTCAACTATATTTAAGTTATTCGAATAAATAAAAGCTCAAAAATAATTCATGAAAGAAATGAGTAAACGAATGCATAGAAGAAGATAATTTGACGGCTTGTTGCAGAATTCATGTATGCATACCATTTTTTTTTTTTTTTTCACAATTTTTCGTGTAATAAGCTTATTGAGTTGAGTCTTAAAAGTACAAAAATCATTTTAAGTGCATCATTTTTATATCCAAATTTTCTATCTCATGATTGAAAACAGGTTTATTTTTTAAAAATATACTTCAAAAACATTATTTTCTCTCCAAAATTTTAATTCTCAAACGAAATTGTCGCCTTTTTTCACTATCTCTTATTATTTCATATCAATATTCAAACCTTCTTTTGTAACTACTGCCCCCAAAAATATAATTTTGTTTCAAAATGGAAAATTTGCCAATGATTTTGTACGAATCCCTCTCCTCTGCCAAGCTCTGACTGTCTTGAACTAATTTTGTTTTTTAAGCTTGTTTTGAGAATTTTATATTATTGTGATTTTAAAAAATCTATTAACCTATTGGTCTGTATGAAAAATACTTTATTACTTATTTAAACTTTTAACTAACTTTAATTAGTCTCTAGTTTTACTGTTTATGTTACAAAAGTATTCAGGCTGTGTTAATATAAATCTATTCTAAGCAATTTAACTATCTTCTTTATAAACATAAAAGCTAATGTAAGTGTTTATTTTTCTCTTTTTTTTTCAGCTAATACTTTTCACAAAGGGATGGGAAAATTCAAGAAAAGTTTGGGAAATAGGGCGGTAAAAATAGTAACGTCTAAAGAAACTGAAAATACGGCTAAGTTGTAAAAACTATTAAAGATTTAAGTTTATTTTAATGTTTTCATTCAAGTGTTATTTTTTCCCCAATCTATTATTAATAATTCCAGTTTCTAAAAATATTTTTTAATTTAAATTTTCTACGTGATATGTTATGATAGTATACTTCAATGGCTATGACTTCTATGGTACTACTTATGCACATATTACAAGCATTTACTACATTCCATATTACATTACTTATATAAATTAAACGGGTTATGTATCATTCACATAAAGTATGAAATCTAATATTTGTCAGCAATGCTAGAAATAAGATTTTAAATCTAAGCGTCATGATGACGCCTAGTATAATTTTTTAGGCGTCAAAATAAGCAATCTGGTTAAAATTTTTAATAAATCAAATATCTATGAATCATCTAAATATAAAGAAATACAGTCGACTCTCGTTATCTTGGAGTACTAGGGACCAAGAAAAATATTCGACATAACGAAGTTCGAGAAATCGAAAATTTGAAATTATCCCTTTTATACGAAACTCATAATGATTCTTAGAAAAAAATACCCCTAAATGCACAGAAAAGAAAGAAAACTTCTGATTTCTTCTCCAGAAGTATAAGAATAGGACTTAACTTATAAAAACAAGAATTTATTAAAAAATATCGATACAAATTTTACTTTCTTTGTATATATTTCTAACAGATGAACATTCAACAGCTCTGGTATCAACCACGCTTTTTCAAGTGAAGAATTTAACTGGTATAGTCTTCTCCAAATATATAGCTAGGACACTGTATGAGGACAGGGGAAGGATGAGTCATAGGAACTCCTTGTATTGCTAATCCCTCTTCAAACTCTATTTGTAATCCCTTTTAACTTTCCTACTAAGTTCTATAGAATACAACAAAGAACTTATCTTTACTCAACTGCTCAGAAAACTTTAAATAACTAGAGCAGGGCTTCCCAAACTTTTAAAGCAGCGGACCCCTGTCATGAATCAAAGTTCGGAGCGGACCCCTATCGTTACGGAAAGTGCAAAGATAATTTTTGTTCGTAGTGAATTGAACTTTAAATAAATCAACTAGTAGCATATGTTGGATTTTCCTCCAGTAGGAGATTCATTTTTTCTCAACCAAATGTGAACATTGTCTGCCCCCCCCCCCCGCTCCCCTCAAAGTAAATGAAGTTGAAAATTTAACTTAAACCAGACCTAGGCTAAATTTCTTGACGGTTACTTTAGCGGGAGAAAAACAAATTATGGCGCATTTTGTTTGTAATCTCAATTTTACAGTCATAAAATATTCAAATTTTATTTTTTTTCAGTAAAAAGAAGTTCATATTTAATAATACATCTTTCGTAACAAAGACCATAAGTTAAACTGCACTTTTACATTTGTAATATGAACCTAGTTTAAGTGCATAAATTTTTGCATACTGTACCTTAAAAAAACGAAAAAAAAAAACGCAATTTTATACGATTTGTGGCGATGCTAGAGCAGTTTTAGGGGCACCCACCCCCAGAAAATTTAAAAATTTTAAAGTAGGTCTTTTTTAGACACATTAGGAGGAGCAATAGGTCCAAGACAGCACAACAGGCGATTTTTCAAAATCCTTACTTTAAAAATTCTCTTTTGAAAGATCTTTTTGTTAACAATTAGATTATAGTTGTAAGAGCACTAATCCATACGATCAACGGTGAATTCATGTGGGAGTGAAGTTTCGGGGATCGTCTCCGGTAAAGTTCTTGAAATTGAGGTCTTAAAAGTATCTTGGAAGGTAGTTTCCAAGGCTTAGCCTGAAGTTACGTCAATCGAATATCCATATTAACATGTCAATCAAATATTCATATTAACATGTCGATCAAATATTCATATAAACATGATGACAGACAGTACGATTTGTCAGAGCAGAAAACGGTTTGACCGCATGATCTTGCAGCAACCTGTCTCAAAATGTTGAGTATGGCATAAAGGAAAACTCTGGTTTTCAAAAGCAAAAAAGTAATTTTAAAGCCTGAAAACCCTTTTTTCTCGTGATTCACCGCGGACCCCGGACTAAAGCTCGGCGGACCCCTAAGGGGTCCGCGCACCACAGTTTGGGAAGCTCTGAACTAGAGCACTTCAGCCTTTTCTCTTGTCTATGGTTGACCGGGGATCTGTCACTGAAATTAAGATTTTAATAAAAGAAAAATTGCTCATTCACTAAAGGAACAAATGGTAAAAATGGCAGAAAAAATTCTCTTAGACATTTGAAGGTTAAGTTTTTGGTTGGTTTGGCCTCTAAAAATTGAAAAGGCGAAAATTCCGACAATAAATGCTTAAGAAAAGCAACCTGAAACTCCAAATTAACAGAAAAAAATCCATTGCACAACATTTACAGCAATTCGGGACCATCCAAAAACTTCAACACAAGCGGATATTAGAGTTAATCTTTTAAGCAAAATTTTGAAATTAACTTGAGCTCAATAATTAAGTTCCTAGTCTCACTGGTACTTTTTCCAAAATTCTGGACAGTTAATTAATCCCCTGAAATATCTAAAAGCAGAATTTTACGTCACGGACGTTCAAAGAGTTAAGCGAAGTCAAGATATCGAGAGCCAACTGATTTTAAAATAGAAATTCTCCACAATGCGGATGGCATATATAAAAAAGATCTGTAACACATACAAGAGAAAATGATTTTTTAAAACAAAATTGATTGTATTTTAAAATTACTTTTACAAATTTATCATTTGGATCAATCCCAGGTTTTGGTCATGATGAGTCAGGAAAAAAAAAAAAGGCGTCAATGCGATCCAGAGTTTAGACGTGAAACTTGCTGTTAAGGTTTGGAAATCTAGACGTTAAATTAAAATGAACTGTGACTAATGACGTCTTCAACTGTGACTAATGAATTCTTGAACTGTGACTAATGACCACTTATTTGTAACATTTGGTCAGATCTGTAACATTCACATCATATCAGAAACACTCAAATACAAACCCCCTAAAATGGGGGTATTGTCAAGTATGTTCATCTTGACCTTGCCCCTAACTTAAAAAATCTGTTTCTAATGTGAAATTGAAATATCTTATTAATTCTATTTTCTAAGTATCTTTAAAAAGTGAAAATTTCCATGGTCAAACTGGCACTTTTCAGGGGTCAACCTAGAACAAGACCAGGTTCATCAATGACCCTTCACAAAAATCCTACATTCAAAAACAGACTTTTACAAAAATCCAAAATAAAAAAACGGACCATTCACAAAATCAAAGACTCAAAACTGACGAGTTAAGTTTCATCATTAACTACACTATCTACTTTAAGCTGACATATTTCTATTGTTTGAATTTCAATTATTAGGATACTTCAACTTTGTCTCTCTGGGATTATAAAGAAGAGTTAACTATCCTAACATATTTGAAGAGTGCTTCATTTATAAATTTAAAAATAAGTAATTGTAGTAATAAATATGATGAATTGAACAAGCACGTTTCTGCTCTTGTTAACTGTTATATATTCTTATATTATTTTGGCACATTTTTAAATATAGTTTTGATGGAATTATGTAAGACAGGTCCTATATTACTTTTCATAAAATTCCAAACTATTTTTTACAAAATTCAAAAAACCAGACATGGGTTAATAAATTCTTGGTTGACCCCTGCTTTTCCTGATATTCACCCATTAGTGAACTAAGTAATCCAATGACTTCTGTACCGTACACTAGTAACACATCTTTAAACATGTCCTAAAAATAATGCTGTAATAGCAAGACATTATTCATACATTACCTATGTGCATTTAAAAATTGGGGATGATTTTTCAACAACTACCTTACAAATATAGTTTATTGTTAGGTTGTGTTAAAAAAAAGGTCTTGATGAAGATTTTATGGATTAAAATTATATTTAAGTATTGAAAATTAAAAAAAACACACTTGTTTTGGTTTTTATTTATCTCGATTTCTTTCATCTCAAAGTTTTAGTATTGAGTTAACTCAGTGGTCTGCAACCCGCCAATTGCAATCGATCAGTCGATCTCGAAAGCATATTCTGTTGATCGCGGAAATATATTTTGGACTTTACTTTCTGTCAAAGAAGAATTAATGAACATCAATTTTTGGAACAAAATCATGTTTAACATCTAAACCAAATGTTATCTAAAAAAGTTTCAATTTTTTTTAGTCACTATTTTATCAATTTTGAATAAGGAAATATAACTGTCTCTGAAAATAGTTTGATGTTAGGTTACATAACATTATTTTAGCAATTCATTGTAAATACCTAATAAATACGAAAGTCTTTTTTGACAAGAGAAAACTTTCAACTCCAACTCAGCATAGTCTTAACCGTGCATGCAACACATCCCTTTAAGTCGATAGTGTTAGTATCACCCTACCCCACCCCAGTCGATATTGGGTTCACTAAACTTCAAAAGTAGATCTTCAGTCAATTTAGGTTGCCCACCGTTGATTTAAACGATATAATTTCTCAAGTATGGAATGTTCTCTTGTGGTCACACATGGTGATCTGATGGGCAAAAGGGAGGAGGGGGGCTCACAACAGTGTTCACAGAGTGGGGCAGTGCCTGAAAAGTTGAGAGCCCCTGCGATAGCAAAGTGTGTTTGGTAGATTTTTACAAAAACCCTTTAATTTTGATTTAATCTTTTTATTACTTTGAGCAAAACATAAATGTTAATGTTTAAAAATTATGCAAAGCTCTATAAAATACAAAAATTACATAAAGTTTTCTAGCCAAAACTTCGTAGTGAAATAATACTGTACCTTCTCCCTCTCAACCTTTTCTTATCACCCATTACTAGTACCTTTTCTTCTTATAATACAGGTCACAGATGTTGAGATTTACACTCTAGGTAAATTATGATAACTCGAAGAGGCTTCCTCTCAAAGTGCTAATTCTACTCCTTTCCCTACAAGCAAAATTTCTTGCATCAGCCTTGACAGATCTTGACAATGTACTGATGGCGTCAGTATTAAATTTAAATTACTGCATACAGAGTGTATAAAGATTAAAAAGTATATATTGCAAAAACAGCACGTGTGCAAGATTATATTCATCTTTCAATATCCATACTGATTTCCTCCTGCAATATTAAGACTGCATACATGTTGTCAGCGTCAGGATTCAAAAGGAGCAGTTGAGAAACACTGGTTTCATGCTGTTGCCGTCAGGGTCATTAGCAAACAAAGACCCATGCTCCCGACCCACCTGGATCTTTGTTGAAAGATACGCATGCACGGACTGTTATTCCCAGCATTCCTAGTTTCTTGTATCGTGGGTTTTTTTCTTCGGCGTTATCAAGAACATGAGAGCGAGTTAGCTTGCACGTGGTAGAGGATACGCAGTTTGGCTTCGTTAAAAATCTGTTTGCTTAAGCGTGGAATATGATTGTGTTAGAAATTATTTGAATCATTCTTAACTGCCTTTATTTAACAAGTACTATACACAATAAATATCGTGATCAATGGTAGAAATGGGCAAAAATAAAGTTTTTCGTTCTTAAACAAAGCAGACAAGGGATTATACGCAGTGACGGTTTTACCATAAAATGACTTCAAGCTCGCTAGTAAGTTTAATTTTATTCAATAACTATTTATGTTATTCTTGAAAATAAATTAGTTTTTTGTCTAAGTGTATTTTTTAAGCTGACATCCACTCAGAAATGGACTTAGATTTTTTTGTTTATTATCTGCGATATTTATTAATATTTCTCCATAATTTTAACCAGGCATTTTATGTATTAATAATTCGAAAAGAAGCATACATTTTTAAATAAATAAAATATTGCATTGTATTTTTAATAGTGCGACTCATTCTGTTAAGCAAAAAAATAATAATAATAATAATAAAATAAATAAATAATAAAAGAATCTAACTATGTTTTTGCCACTAAAGAAGTCTATGAATTTTAATATGTAAAGTTTATTCTAAAATCAATGAAGTAATTTTCATTATCCGCAAATAAACTGCAAATCGAACGAAAGCAAATATCTCTATGTGACTTTCCAATCATGTGTCAGCTTAAAAATATTCTAAGCTAAAAAACAATTTGCTTGAAGAATGAAACGAATAGTTAAAGAATGAAATTTACTTCGTAAATTTGAAGCGAAAATAACACAAAAAAAAAAGAAAGAAAGACGTTGCAAGCAATTGCACCTTTCATACAGACTAATTTCACACTGTTATATCAATGTATCCTGCCATTTTAATGTCAAGATAATATGTATGCAAGATTACAATAGCTACCACTTCTTGTATGCAGATTGCTTTCACACTGTTATGCCAGCATTTTGATGCTTCAAAGGCAGAGCCCACCCTGTAACTCGACTGATATTAGGCTGCATAAACCTTGACAGTCAACATTGGAGCAAGTCGATGACAGCTCTTAGAGAGTAACATAACATTATCCAGGCAGCATTTAGGCAAGGTGATATTTGCCGACGCGTTAACCTTTATGCAATCCTGAGGCAAGATATTTTGCTTGCTGGGTTAGAATTTCTAAGTAATCCTAGTTTTCTTACATACCACCAAAATATTGTTTGTTGAGAGAATCAATGAACGAAAAACAAGATTAAACGTAACAAAAAAACTTTACATGCATCAAATCAGGATATGATAGAGACACCAAACTTTATGATAAAATTAAATTTGTATTAAATTGTTTACCTAAAACGTTCCTGACCAGCGGTATCCCAGAGCTGTAGTTTCACTCGTACTCCATCTTGTACCTCAATGAGGCGAGCAAAAAAGTCTACACCAACAGTAGGATCACATATTTCAGTAAATCTTCCCTCAGTAAATGAACGAAGTAAAGCACTCTTTCCCACAGTACTATCACCAACAACAATAAGGCGAAATTGATAGTCGAAAATTGGTTCAACCATTTTATTTCATTACAGTGAATAACAGACAAAGAGATTTACGATTCACTTGCTCGCGAAAAGAGCATTAAATAACGCAAATATAACGAAGAGTTTTGTTATGTGCATGATTCTTTTGTCTTTGATCGAAATCACTATCACTCATTTTTTATTTCAACATGCCAAACACAGCAGCGCAATACGTTATAAATAAGATCAATCATCGAAGCAGACGACCTTGCGCAGAAAGCTAAAGCGCCTCTCTGTTGCCATGACATTACACTATATTAGGTGTTATGAACACAAAAATGTGAGAGATTTAGAGTTTTGAGCTCTCTCTTTCAATATCTAAGAATAGCAACAACAAGTAACAAAGTAACAAGTAAGGTCTAGTAACAAGAATGGCAGACAGTCCTCGTCCTCATAGTTTTATCAATGTTTACAGGATACAGTGCAACCACGATTTTACGTTTTCTATCGGACCAGTTGAAAAACGTACCAAGCGGGAAAACGTAAAATCGGAGATACCGTTGATGATTTAAGCCTATTGTTTAAACATTGACACATATTTAAGTAACCATAGTGGGTCCGAAAACTATACTTAACTAAATTTAAACTATATTTAATTACATTTTTCCATAAATAATACTTTAAATGGCTATATTTTCTCCGGAGTTTCAAAGGTATACTTTCCAACGTAAGTAGCGAAAAGGGGGGCTAAAATTAATTGCACGAAAAACAAACCTTATCTCGTATCACAAGTTGAAAATATGTTTTGTGCCTTATGTTTTTTTTTTTTTTAAACTGAAATACAAAACGATCCATTTTTATTTTTTTTCTTCCAATTTTTCTGTGTGAGTCCGTCTCACCCGGCCCATAGTGAGAAGCCGCTCCCGATCTTAACATATCAATATTGATTTCTTCCTGCAATATCAAGATTGCATAAATCTTGTAAACACAATCTGAAAACACACATTGATTGAGATAAGTGGCGAATTTATAGGCTTGGGGGCCTTCCCCACTGATGCTACCATCCATTTTTTCGAGTCGGGGCAAAACTTAAAATTTCTGCCTTTACACATCGTCCTTTGCAAGATATTTAAAATTTTGTTTGAAATCTAAATAACAATTATGTAAGCAACCCTTGCAGACGTGTTAAGAGTTATGAATAGTATTACTTTACTTAGGACTGTTATTAAAAAATATCAGATATAAAAATTAATCATTCAAATGTTCAATTACATATATGCTAACAAATATATTAAATATTTAAATAAATTAATGAAATATATCTTTAAGTGCAAAAAAAAAAAAATAAAAATAAATAAATAAAAAATCAGCTAAGGGTAGCAGGTAATAATGCTTCTAACAGTCAATTGGGCATTTTTTGAAGAATAAAAGTACCTAATTTGTATTTAAAACAGTAAAGTATTAAAATTTTCGAAGTTACGTATTTTTCATTCACAACAGTAAAAAACATTATTTAAGTTGCAGAAAAGGGGTAAAATATATAGGAAAATTTTCTTTCTGTAAATAACTTGAAAAATCCCGGTAATTTCTAAAATTTCCTTCACAAAATAAACAACTTTTATTGCGGGGAATAAACCCTGTTTTTTCCTTTCTTTGCAGCTCTAACTTCCTTTCTTTGCAACTCCGAAACTCGATCCCTGTTTGAAAACAGTAAAAGATGAGATAAGAGGGGGGGGGGGGCAGAAATAAAACAGGGAATGTGGAGATATTTTTCGCTGGAAAGATATTTTTTTAACGCATTTTCAACTTTAAGATTTCCTCCTGGGCCTCTCCAGAACCTCTAGGGGCAACTTCAAGGTCTGACGAAACATTAAAAAAAAAAAAAAAAAATGCATTTCAGAAACATGTTTTACAATGCTCTTTCGAACGCGACTTAGGCAGGGATTCAAGTGAAACAGCACTGCGATCGCTTCGAATTGCAATCGCTACTGGAAGTGAATTACATTATCATCAACTTAACTTGGCATGACGTCACTACGCGTGGAGCCAATAAGAGCTCACAAGCACTCAGCGATCTCCTCTTATTCGCCAAGTAGGCTGAGACGTTTTATCTAGCTCGTTTTTCATAGGCAAACGTCACGCTGACGTCACGATGTTTTTATCAAGAAACGTTCTAATGTAATTCATTTCCAGTAGCGATTGTAATTTGCGATGGCCTGTTTCACTTGAATCCCTGCCTTTACGATCGCATACAAATTACAATCGCTACTGGAAATGAATTACATTAGAACGTTTCTTGATAAAAACATCGTGACGTCAGCGTGACGTTTGCCTATGAAAAACGAGCTAGATAAAACGTCACAGCCTACTTGGCGAATAAGAGGAGATCGCTGAGTGCTTGTGAGCTCTTATTGGCTCCACCCGTAGTGACGTCATGCCAAGTTAAGATGATGATAATGTAATTCACTTCCAGTAGCGATTGCAATTCGAAGCGATCGCAGTGCTGTTTCACTTGAATCCCTGCCTTAAATTTGCACATTTCAAATCGAAGTCAGCTTTAAAAATATTGTTTGAAAAAAATTAATTTATCCTAAAGAATAACCTAAATTGTCAATGAATAAAATTAAGCTTACTCGTGAGCTTGAATTGATTTTAATAAAATTTTTACTTCATATCACAAGCTGTCAGCCTTCAATCAGTAATAGAAAACTTTATTTCTGACCATTTCTGATATTAATCGTAACGAATTTAAACAAATTATCTCACTGTTTTTCATTTATTCTTTAAAAAGTGTTTCGAAGTTGAATTAATAGGGGATTAATTTTAGTATTTTATCACGAAAACAATTGATTTTGTGCTTAAGATTTATTCTTCGATCACTCA
Organism: Uloborus plumipes; assembly: GCA_038373865.1. Taxonomy (NCBI): domain Eukaryota; kingdom Metazoa; phylum Arthropoda; class Arachnida; order Araneae; family Uloboridae; genus Uloborus; species Uloborus plumipes. The sequence goes on along the minus strand of JAXGGA010000080.1, from coordinate 314,150 downwards.
TGAACTAGTCACTAGATGGCAGCATGAATGATAAATTTTAAAGTGTTTTCTGCCGAGCTTGGAAATGACGTCACTGGGTAGGAGACCCCGGCTCAATTTAACTGTTCCTTTCGTTTCCTTATTTTTGATTTTTATAGAGAAGTGAACTGTTGTGATCTGGTGGAACGGATTGTCAACTCTCTTTATCACATGTCAATTTCTTATTGTGCTCGAAATTCAGTGTTTGAATAATTGCGTTCAGCATCTCTATTACTGGTGCATGCCAAATGTGCTACAGCTATGATGAAATCGATATTGGATTCCATTTTTTAAGCCGGTTAGTTTTCAATACGTAGTGTAATCTGTGTAATCCAATCATTTATGATGATGTTATTTGTATTTTTAAAGCTTTTTTGAATTTCATTGTGTTTAAATTAAGAAGCATTTGAATCAGAAAATAACTTCGTACAGTCGTTGTAAGAGCTGTTGAAGATTTGGCAATTGAGAAATGAATACTAGCTTTTCTGGGGTTAGCTTTTTGAGTTCCGAAACACTCTTTACAATTTTTCTATCGCAAAAACTAAATCTTCACTAAAATTTCCACCGTGAAAATGAACCCTTCGCTAAGTTTTGCAAGCACTAGCTTTAATTTTTTAATAATTTTATTTGTAGTGTTCTACTGATTTGCCAATTTTTTCCAAACCTATACTGAATTTGGTATGACGTTTATGCAGCTGCATTAAAATTGGTTTGTTTTGGAAATTTTCACTATCCTCAAGAACAGTTGATAACACATGTTATTATTTTTATAACCAGCAAATTTCCATGGAGCAAAAAGAAAAATAATGGGGCAACAGCAAATTTTGACTTGAAACCAATTAAGTATTAACGCTTAAGAATGTGTAGAAACACTTTGGCATTTAATAATCTCAAAAATCTCACCTTTTATAGTTTGGATCAAGTTCAAGAACCTATCAGAGAATATTTCTACCGAAGTTTTGAGAACTCCATTTTTAAGCTCATCAAAGTTTGAAAATTATTGTCCTCTATTATGATAAAATGCTCCAACCATGATCCTCAATTAGGTTTTAGTCGTCAATGCTGGATCTAGAGGGGATCAGGCCCGGCCAGAACTTGCTCTGTGTGATAGCTTCTAAGGTTCAAATTCATCCAATTTCTTCACTTTATTTTCTGTTGAAGTTTAATTTAAAAAACATGATATTTATTAAAGTAATGTGGAATAAAAAAAAAACATTTTTGAAGAAAAAAGAAACAATTTTTAGACCGTGAGTTTATGTTTTGTCTTTAATCAGCACAATAATCTTTAAAATGAGCGACAAATCATGGATTTTGATTAAGGCATAAGGAAGATTTCACGCAGCAGTAAAAAAATAGGCTAAAGAAATATATAAGATATTGAACAAAAATTTAGTTATGTTCTTAAAGCCCTTATACTCTTTTTTTTCCCTTTCTCTTTCTGTACAGGTGTCTATACAAAATCAGACATGTGTACTCCTCAAACTGGACAAAAATTAACAGATATTTTTGGTAAAATGTAATTAAGGGGGAGCATTTCTGAGAAGGGATAAAAGTATAGAGCAAACAGCAAAAAAATGTCTACTGATTCTTGAACAAAGATACTATGAGCTTCTTTTCTTGCCCTATTATCCTATTTTTGTTTCAGATGTGTTTGTACTTGGTACTAATAATAATTAAAAAAAAAAAAAACATTTTAACGCGCATAGAAGAAATAAAAGGAAATTTTTCGTCTGTGTTTCACATTTGCCCGCAATCGTTTTATTAGTCTTTAGCCGAGGGGGCAGTTGACGATGATAGCCCATTGATAGGAAACTCTCTCCCACGAAAATTTCCCGTGCGAAAAAGCCGATTTTTTCTCTAGGTGATCGGCATTCCAGAGTTTGATACACAGATACAGAGCCTGACTGGGTGGCTGAATCTGAATGAAAGCGCGCCAATTTCCCCTTGTATTGTGCTAGGTTTTGAAAGGAACAGTTTTTTAATTCAAACGGAAAAGTGCATATGTGTTTGATTTCACCTGATGGATGCATGAACGCACAGATGACATTCAATGAAAAACGCTAGTTACAATGTTTTTTTAGAAACAATAAAATTAATTATTTTAGTCATATATTACTACCAGATTTGAAAGCAAAAATTTTTGCGTTTTCAAAGCGTCTATTGTTTTTTCTTGTCGAATTTGGAACAAATGCGATATCCGACCTAGCCTTGGCGACTTTTTCCTGTTGGCGCCAAAAGACGTCGCCAAGCATTCCATGTACGACGCCAATTATCGCACATCGATCTTCGCGATGCTCTTTTGGCACCAACAGGAAAAAACGAAGATAATCATGCAAAGTATCTACAATATTATGCAATGCAATATAACACAATATGAAAAGGTTTTTTCAATGCACTTACCTTGATTTTTTATACTTCCAACTACCGCGGCACAGGTCGTGCAGCGTAGCCATCAGATATATTCTTCTATTTCTTATTGTCATTGACGAACTGCATCGAGTACAAATAATTTCACTTTCAATAACCTACTTCCCTTAAAAATTCCAGAAATACCTCTTTGTTCTCAATTAATTTAAAAATAAACAAACGATTTGGCCCCCCGGTACGACCGTAAGTTGGGCGAGAGCTAGAAAAAGTAAAAGACGACTCATTTAACAGTTTCAACTGATATTTTTCAACAACGTTACCCAGCACCAACAGGAAAAAACAAAGATAAACATGCAAAGTATCCTACAATATTATGCAAAACAATATAACACAATATGAAAAGATTTTTTCAATGCACTTATACCTTGGATTTTTTATACTTTCCAACTACCGCGGCACAGGTTGTGCAGCCGTAGCCGTCAGATATATTCTTTCTATTTCTTATTGTCATTGACCGAACTGCATCGAGTACAAATAATTCCACTTTTTAATAACCCTACTTCCTTTAAAAATTCCAGAAATACCTCTTTGTTCTCAATTAATTTAAAAATAAACGAACGATTTGGCCCCCCGGTACGACCGTAAGTTGGGCGAGAGCTAGAAAAAGTAAAAGACGACTCATTTAACAGTTTCAACTGATATTTTTCAACAAAGCTACCCCCCGAACTCATAATCGGTACAATGTATATGAGACAAAAAAAAAACCTAAACAAACAATTTGAAACTTTAATACTCTAAAATAAAGCTTCGGAAAGTTACCTAAAGTTTCATCGGAAAATTCCTTCAAAATCTCCCTAAGAGCAAAAAATACCTTCACCTCACAACTTCAAACTGTGCTTCACTCAGGGTTACCATACTCACAGAGCATCACCGCGATCCACGGCGCACCGTATGCACATGACGTCACAGACATTGCGTTTTGTCCGGGGTGCCATCCGGAAATACTTATCGCCTTCGTTGGCGTCGTAGGTCGTATAACGCATTTGTACCTCGAATTTCTATTCTGTATACATGATTGCTGCGTTCTTTTTAAAATTATAGTTTCGCATGAATTTTCAGATTTTTTATGCATCTTAAGTATAAAAAAAAGAATTATTAAATGAAGTATTTGAAAAGGTATACCTTATACATGAAGCAATCATCAAAATAAATAAATAAATTTTTAAGTAAAAAATGAAAACTTTAATTAGTGAAATTAATTTAAAAAAAGGAGACAGTAAGCTAAAATTTGTTGCTTAACGCTAAGAATATTAAATTATAGTATCATATTGTATGTTTTTATAATGCATTCAATGCCAATACTTCAATATGTGCGACAGCCGAAGCTTCGGCATTTGGTGCTTCGGCCAAACTGCGCTTCGCGCCATCTTTACTTTCACCTAAACATACAGAGTGTCCACTCCAATCGTGGACCAATAGCTAATTTCTAAACCGTTAGAGATAAGCATATAGTTTATTTAGGAAAAAATCTCCAAATTATGAAAGGAATTTTGGGTCTATTCAATGTTTTTCAAAAAATCAAATTTTGAAAGAGTTACAAAATTTAAATTTTTATACAGCCCCCCATATTTAGTAAAACATTCTTGACACTGTAAGGTTTAAAACTAAAAAAAAAATCACTCTTCTACCACAAAAATTGACAGAGTTATGACGTTTTGAAAAATCAAGATTTTGAGGGATTTCGCATACGGTTCCTTAAGCGATCTCTGGATGACGTCATGAAACAATGCAAAATCTTGATTTTTCAAAACGTCATAACTCGGTCAATTTTGTGGTAGAAGAGTGATTTTTTTTTAGTTTTAAACGTTACAGTGTCAAGAATGTTTTACTAAACATGATTGATAGGACTGGGGGGCTGTATAAAAATCTAAATTTCGTAACTCTTTCAAAATTTGATTTTTTGAGAAACATTGAATAGACCCAAAATTCTTTTCATAAATTTGAGATTTTTTCCTAAATAAACTATATGCTTATCTCTAACGGTTTAGAAATTAGCTAAACGAAACAAATATAGGAAAAAAGTTTCACCCGCACAATACTCTCAACAGAGCATAATTCTAAGGCAACCGCCTTGGAGACAAGCAATTAACGAAGGGGATAACTGACAATGATACTCCTTTCCCCTATGCCTCCCGAATGACTTTTCGCCGAGAGCAAGATCACTCCCAAAGATTTCCCGCGCAGATAAGCACACGGGGTTGCTGAAAACCCCAACACCCCTATGGAGCACTCTAGCCGCCCAAATCCAGCTGTCTCAGGCCTCAAGTGATTCATCTGACCCGCCTAAAACCGGCCCAGCCGTCCTTATAGGGTAAAATATATTCTCATTCAGTAGTAGAAGCTCAAGGGTTTTTCTTTAAGAAAAAACGTTGGTTCATATGCTTTTTGAAAAAAAAAGGTTTTTGTTAACCTGTGCGTTTATAGGATAGACCCACATAAATTCCATATAAAAATATTCTGGAAAGGTGAAATTCGTATCAAAATATTTTTAGTAACTTTCTGCATGAAAAATAAGCTTAGTTAAGAACTGTTGCTTTGAAATCTTACACCTGCTGGTACAGGAACTGTCAAATCACTAAGTTTAAAAAATATAACTTTCTGCACAATGTCATTTTCAAGTAATACAGGCCTATGCAATTATTTGAAAATACATAAAACTCTCAGAATGTCCTCTTTATTTTGCCTAGTATTCATTCACCAATAGTTTAGTTTTAAAAATCATTTCAAATGTGGTAATAGAGTTTGTCTTCATTCACCTTCAACTGAGCCTATATGCTTTTAAATTAACTGGCAGAATTTGATATGATATTTATTTTTGTTGAAAGTTATTTTTAGTGCATAGTTTTTGCTTCAGTTTCCAATGAATATTAATTTGTGATGATATAAGGTATGATTTTTTCCTTAGCAGGTTTTGATGGAAGATTATAAATTTTTATTTAAAGTTGTTCTTGTTGGCAATGCTGGTGTTGGGAAAACATGTTTAGTAAGAAGATTCACCCAGGTAAGTTGCTTTTTATTTTTCTTAATTATTTAAATAACTTTTATCCCTCCATGTAGATTTGGCTTGTGCATACACAAACACATGGTAATTCGTATTATCAGACTCTTATGTAGGGGAATGTGGGGCAAAGTGAAATGGCAAAATATTTTCACAGTTTGCAGTGCCATCCTATCTAGCAATATTTTAACTAAGTCCCTAGACATACAGTCTATTCCTGTTAACAAATAGATAGATCTAAAGATCAATGAAAAAAATTATATAAGTTCTTTTCAAAATTTTATACACTTATTGTGATATTCGTGTTTTTTCAAAAGTTTTTGTTATGATACAATTATAAAATTTTTGGAATCATCATTTTCAGTATTAATTCAGATCTACTGGTATCCTGTACAATACTCATTTCGTTAATATTAAGCAAATTTTGATTTTAAATGTTCAATGTAATTTGACAAGTGCACGCTGGGCAAAGTGAAATAGCTCATTTCGTTTACTTATGCATTTATTTTTTAAATCACGTACGTATTTCTTTATCTATTAATTAATTTACATTCTTTTACCTATTAAGAGCAAGAATCTGAGAGAGTGTCACGCCTGTGATTCATGACCTCTCAGATTTTTTCCAAAAAATTACCAAATGTTTATTATCTTATTGAAAGACCAAATCCAGAATGTTTTGCTCTAAAGTTGAGTTATTTAGTTTTTATGGACCCCTAAAGTTGAAGGTGCGGCATCAAAAATTAAGCGGATTTTCAAGACATGGAAATTGCTGTGAGCCAAAACCCTTACCAGGAGCTGTTTAACTCCAATTTTCTTTTTGTATATGAAATATAGAAGGTTGAAACTTTACAAAATGAATGTTAAATTTGTGGTAAGTTGTTGCCGTAAGGTCAGTGAAAGCCCTCAAAACAGGGTATTTTTGACGTTTTTTAGCGTTTTTGAGGTCCAAAAACAGCTTGTACATTTCAGTTGGCACGGCAAAAGTAGTGTCGTTTGAAAGACCAGTGTAAGCACTTTAAAATAATGTATAAATAACCGAGGAAAGTTCAACGTGCTTTTAGTTGCGTAAGGCCGAAATATGAAAAATGTCATATTTTACTGATATTCAAACGGTCATAACTTCCTCTGCCAACAACATATTGAAATATTTTTTTCGCCAATTTCATACTCTATTCTTTGTCTTAACAGAACAGTTGAGTCCTTTGAGGCGAAATGTAAAAAAATTTTTTACAAAAAAAATTTTTTTTTCTGTGCATTTTTTGTAAAAAATTTTTTCACATTTCGCCTCAAAGGACTCAACTGTTCTGTTAAGACAAAAAATAGAGCATGACATTGGCAAAAAAAATATTTCAATATGTTGTTGGCAGAGGAAGTTATGACCGTTTGAATATCGGTAAAATATGACATTTTTCATATTTCGGCCTTACGCAACTAAAAGTACGTTGAACTTTCCTCGGTTATTTATACATTATTTTAAAGTGCTTACACTGGTCTTTCAAACGACACTATTTTTGCCGTACCAACTGAAATGTACAAGCTGTTTTTGGACCTCAAAAACGCTAAAATACGTCAAAAATGCCCTGTTTTGAGGGCCTTCACTGACCTTACGGCAACAACTTACCACAAATTTAACATTCATTTTGTAAAGTTTCAACCTTCTATATTCCACATACAGAAACAAAATTGCAGTTTAACAGTTCTTGGTAAGAGTTTTGGCTCACAGCAATTTCCATGTCTTGAAAATCCGCTTAATTTTTGATGCCGCCCCTTCAACTTTAGGGGTCCATAAAAACTAAACAACTCAACTTTAGAACAAAACATTCTGGATTTGGTCTTTCAATAAGATAATAAACATTTGGTAATTTTTGGGAGAAAATCTGAGAGGTCATGAATCACCTCATAATGCTAGGCGTGACAGTTTCTCAGATTCTTGCTCTTAATTCACTTATTTATTCATTCCTTCACTGATTTTCTTATTTGTTCTCAATTTTATTTACTCATTTCTTTTTCTCATAAATTAATGAGTTCATTAATTTGTTATTTATTCTATTAATTGTATTTATTTATTTGTTTATTTTTCTTTAATAAGTCATCTATTCGTTGTTTGCACGTCCATTTGATGAAAATTGCTGTTAATCATAAAATTAAAAAACAAATTCATAGTAAAGATATTGGATATTTCTCTTTGCCCCATGGTTTTTTAAGGTGGAAAATTTCTACCTTTTTTTGAAGGTGCAAAATAACTGCCAAAAATAAAAAAAAAAATTTTTTGACGCAAGTTGTCATACAAAATACATTGTTCAATCTTTATGTACAATAATTTTCAGAACAAGTTTCTGATGCATTCATTTTGAAATAGGTCAGCTATCTTAACTATTTCACTTTGCCCCACATTCCTCTATGTAGTTAAAATAATGTCTTATTTTCAGGCAAAGTTCGAAATGAATATCATTAGAGCAAAACACATGTTATTTATTTGCCAGGATTCAAAAATAAAAAAAAAAGGTTTTTTTACGGTTTTGTGATTTACCTGTGATTTTTTAAATCCATAAATTATTAAATTATATAATTTTCGAAAAGTAGCTAACAGAAGAAAAATGAGTAAATACTCGTATCATTCATGTACTTATACTTATTTAAAATACTTATTTAAAATATCAATTTTACATGAAATTAATATTTAGATATAAATAAAGAAAGAAACATTAAATTTTAAGTCTATATATTATAACAATAATATACAACAGTGATTTGTGAGGATGTATTTGCTATTTAAAGACTTTAATTTGCGCTGATTGAAAATATCAGATATACAGGGTGTCCTCTCCAATCGTGGACCAATAGCTAATTTCTAAACCGTTAGAGATACGCATATAGTTTATTTAGGAAAAAATCTCCAAATTATGAAAGGAATTTTGGATCTATTCAATGTTTTTCAAAAAATCAAATTTTGAAAGAGTTACGAAATTTAAATTTTTATACAGCCCCCCAGTCCTATCAATCATATTTAGTAAAACATTCTTGACACTGTAACGTTTAAAACTAAAAAAAAATCACCCCTCTACCACAAAAATTGACCGAGTTATGACGTTTTGAAAAATCAAGATTTTGCATTATTTCATGACGTCATCGAGAGATCGTTTAAGGGACCGTATGCGAAATCCTTCAAAATCTTGATTTTTCAAAACGTCATAACTCGGTCAATTTTTGTGGTAGAAGAGTGATTTTTTTTTTAGTTTTAAACGTTACAGTGTCAAGAATGTTTTACTAAATATGATTGATAGGACTGGGGGGCTGTATAAAAATTTAAATTTCGTAACTCTTTCAAAATTTGATTTTTTGAAAAACATTGAATAGACCCAAAATTCCTTTCATAATTTGGAGAATTTTTCCTAAATAAACTCTATGCTTATCTCTAACGGTTTAGAAATTAGCTATTGGTCCACGATTGGAGTGGACACCCTGTATATCAAAATATGAAATACACCGCCAACTCAGTGATTTCGATCCATGGACTGCAGTTTCGTGCTTATTATGCACTCATCAGCATGGAATACGAAAGTAACCAAGTTTTAAATATAACCAAGTTGGAATTGCTCTATAAGAGGATTTTTGTCTCCAACTCGGTTACTTTTATATTCCATGCTGATGAGTGCATAATAAGCACGAAACTGCAGTCCATGGATTGAAATAACTGAGTTGGCGGTGTATTGCATGTTCCTGCTTTAGCCCTCGCTTAGTGGCGGTTACTCACTGCTTTATATATCAAAATACCTGATATCTACCAAAATATAGGGTATTTTTGAAACTATCATGATATTTTCGAACCCTGATCTATGCTGAAATTTTTTTTTAATGTTTCAGGGAATGCAGACACATAACTTTTTTTTTCATTTTGTTCAATTTGAATTCAATAAAATGAGCATTTTTTTTTGAATGATTTTTTTTTAAATGTAGGGATTGTTTTGTTGGGATTGACTGCTAGGTTAAAATGAATAAATAAATAGGTAGATAAGTATAAATATATTAATATGGATATAGTCATGCTTATGCATATATTGTACTGATAGATAAGTATAGTCAAACGGACATTAAGAAGGAAAATGTTCAAATTAAAATTAATATAGATAGATATAGATTGATAAATATTTTCATCAAAATTTATTTAATCAGCCATTGAAGGTGCCAGCGTGAATCTTGGCATGAAAAAGTGAGTGGTGAAAAAGCGAACTACGCATCTACCTATTTACTCCTAGTATAAAATATTTAGTACATTTTTTTATTTGTTGCTGTAGGATTTTTTTTGTCGGTATAAATATGTAGTGTAATGTATAGTATCAAATCAGAGTAATCAACGTAATAACGCACAAAATTTGTGTTACGAATATTCGTAACCACTGGATTTTTTTGAATATTTATTGTTTTACGGTTTTTTCTTGATGGTGTAATGTTATAAATTTCGACTCTAGGGCTCATTTTGTCTTATTTGTTTTGATCATCTCCAGTTTTTACCATTTATACTACCTATTGTTCTATCCTGTTGCTTTTCTCGGATGACTTTTCATCCCATCACACTTCATTGCATTGAAAAAGAGGCTCCTTCTAGCCCCAAAACATGTGTCTGCAGATTCTTAGAAATTTTGTGTGTTATTACGTTGATTATTCGGATTTGATTTTTTAACATAAGGTATTTATTCAATTTTTAATGGATAGTATTTAATTAATGCTTTTGTGTTTACTTTTAGGGATTATTTCCTCCAGGTCAAGGTGCTACTATTGGAGTTGACTTTTTAATAAAAACTGTTGAAATAGATGGTGAAAAAGTGAAAGTACGCTTTTTGTTTTGAAAAATTAATATTACCTAGTGTATGAGTATTTTTTTCTTCTATCTTTTTTAGATTTTTTTTAATAAATAAGGAATTTTAATATTACATCTGTTGCTTTGTATTTAATCCTGTCTACAAACTATCCATATTATACCGTGTATTTGACAAGAATTCATCTTTTATTGATATTAGATATGATTTTAAAAATTATACAGCAGTACCTCTATTAAGGATCACCTTTTAAAACTGGACACCTCTGTATTGGCCTCTGATAAAGGGACAATCACAGAAAAAACTTAGGAAGATTGTTGCATAAAAGACTAAGAAATATGTAATTTACTGTATCTAAGGTTCTCTAAAATTTAACTGGTGAAATATTTGCATTAACCTTTATGAAGAAGCTGATATGTGCTGATGGCAAAGCTGATGGCAAAATTCTTGCTTAAATTTATATGCATGCTTTTAACTCTCAGAAATTTATTCATGTAGGCTCAGAAATAATACACTTGTAAAAAACTTGAACTGAGAACACTTCTTGTAATTTACATTGCATTGCATTGTAAATGGCATGATATCAAAGAAATCCATGTGACAAAACACTTCCAAGTAGTTTCTGTAAGGTACAAAACTTTGCTATTACTAAATTTTTGATAGAATTTTAGTTTTTAAAAGTTTAAATTTTTTGATTGGAATAATTCTGAATTTTGGCTAGCATATAAAAGCGTTTTCAGTATTTGCTTGTAAATCTTAAGAGTTTCCTCTCATCTTAAAAAGTCAAATTGTGTACTGCGTGCATCAACTCAAATAACTGAAGAAGGGACAAAGCATCCAGTTCCATTAGTGTGGCTTATTGGGAAGTGCTATTGAATTTGCAAAAAATATTAGCCTCCACTATAAAATATAAATTATAATGCCAAAAATGTATATTGTATTCAATATTACTGTCTGATTTATTACAATTACTAAATTTTTTTTTGTAGACATATTAGGGATCAGGCAGAGGCAATTGCTTTTCCTCTTGCCTTTTGAAACATAATTATTCTGTGTCTCTATTTGATTATTTTTTTCGTATAATTGTATCTCTTCCCAGTAGCGTAGCTAGGGAACCCAGCGCCCGTGGCAAACTTGAAAAAATTGCGCCCCCACCCTAGAGGTCGCTGTGATGGGAGGTCATTTTGACTTCTAAAAATGTCCCCCAAATACCCCAAATGATTCGAAATATTTGCAGATAATGTTGCAACTTTTTTTTTCTTTTATCATTTTTAATGATGCTCTGTGTTCCCCCTCATGTTATCTGCATAATATGTCTGCTTGTTCGTATTATTGGATAAAATTCAAGTTTTATTTTTTACAAGTTTTCTGTTTAAGTTGAGAATTTTGTCTTTCCAGCAATTTTAGTTTGGGGCGTTCCTACCTTTCCCCATCATTTCACATAAATTCAAAAAATAATAATAATAATATTTGCAATTCGTTATTGAACATAGTATTTTTTTTCCATGCAACAGCTTTTTTTTAATTGAATTTGTTTTAAAACACTAGAAGAATGTATGCAATAAACATAATTTGTTCATTTTACATAAAAACCAAAGCTTGATTCTATTGTAATTAGGAAATCAAGGAAAATATAAAAAGCATAATTAATGTGAAATTGGATTAATAAATACTACTCTTTGCATACAGGCAAAATAAAAGTTTGCTATTTTAGGCTTCCAATTATTTTTTATGAATAAATACTTTTCATTCTAAGTATTTAAAACGTTCCAGATACCTGCCGTTATTTAATACTAATATTATCTATGAGGGGATATTAGGGGCAATTGCTTCCTCGCTGGCTTTAAGAAAGTACCAGATGTACCTTCTTGATTTTCTTTTTTTTTATAATATAGCATATACGAACATGGGCCAGCGATAGGAAAGGTATTGTCGGGTACCACAACAATGGTGCTCGAACTGAGAATGATAACAAAAAACTAATTAGAACGTTTATTTGTGTACCATTAAAAAAAAAGTGGCTTGCCCCCTGAAGTAGCGTAGAGCACACGCGTCTTCCCTCAACATTCACTTGGCGTTTCCTTGTTCAGTAATACATGAGAAACAATAGCTAGTTTTGTTTATTTTGACAATAGAAAGAGCACCAAACATATTGCACTGGTGTGGTTACAAATCGAGCTCAATCCATCCCACAATAATACTAAAACGGTAATGAGTATAAAGAACAAAGTAGTGCTATATATAGCTTAGAAGTGAGAGCACTTAATTAAAGTACATATAAAATAGAAAAATTTCCAAAATACAAAATTGAAACTCACTAAAAAAAGATTGATTTATCATTTTTTTTTTTTTTGAACCTTCTAACCTTCTATACTGAGCCATCGAAGCACAGACAATGTTTGAAAACGTTACTCGTTCAAAATTGCGCGCCGCTGTACTTGTGAGTTACTCATTTTTGGAATCTTCATTCAATGTAGGGTCTTGGTACAAATTTTTAGTATTGAGAAACTTGCAATAGTCGTTTTTTAGGAATCTACCCCATTTTTGAGAAATACATATTATTTTCTCGCTAGTTTTCGCCACAAAAAAATTGTTACCAACAGAGGAGTTATTTTCTGTCATCATAAAATTGCATGTTTTCATCAAAAGCTCGCCAATTTTTAAAATCGTAAAACATTATTTCCGAAGTATAGTATGTAATTGATAAGTTGCAGTAATTGATAAGAAGCGGAGAGAAAAGATTTGTTTCCATCCCTCTTTTAAGGCCCGGCCAATTTCAGATCAGCCTATTATACAGACTTCTGACCCCATATAACTGAATTCTATCCTGCCAGATAGATTTAAGCTAACATCAGTGAATCCAACCGAAATCTACCAAAGCAAAGTTGCACATTTTGTATGGTTTGTCTTGCAGCGTGGGGGCGCAGTTTGAGCTGCTCGTGGTGTCTATCAAATTTTCACTTTTCAGTCTGTTTGGACTAAGCGAAAAAAATTTTAATCGGTCAAAATTCCGCCCTCCTGGCTACTACGCCCGTGGCAAGAGTCACTCCTGCCAACCCCTAGCTACGCCACTGTTTCTTCCCAGTACATGTCTAGCTTTTTTTTTTTGTTGGGGGGGGGGGGGATCTTACCATCTGTACTTTTCTATTTTAAAAGAGATCAATGGAATGAACTTTTTTAATGTTACATTAAGACAGAATACAAAAAAGGAGATGAATAATATGGTTTGGAATGTTTTAAAGATAAATATTGCATTCATTACAATATATGCTATCAGAAACTCACAAAAAACCCAGACTGGCCAAATTTTAAATGCTTACGGGCCAGCAAATAATCAGAACTACCCAATTTAGCACAAAGTCTGATGTATAAGGCTATGAACCAATAGCTGCTGCAATAATTTCAGAAAGTTTTAGTAATTGGCAGCTTAAAATTCAAATGTTGATTTTATGAGGAATTCACTAAATACTTGCCAATATCCCCCAACTAACACTTGATTTGGCTGCTCGTTTTGGTTCCCAAATGTGCTGCTTACTTGGTGGGGAAAAAAAAAAAACTTTGTGAAGAGTATTGCCAAGTTGGCAGTTATTTTTTTCCAATTTATTATCACATGGTCAACAATTTATGACATTACTTCTGTCCATATTGAGGAGGCCATGGTTGGCATAGTTGAATAGGGTACTAAAAATCAAAGGGTTCTGGATTTGGAGACTGGCATTTCGAAATACCTATCAAGTATGCACAGAGTATGGTCACATAAAATCTGTGGTTCTAAAAGTCCTGCGATGGGTTACTAGCAGTTACCTCTGGTGAAGGGTATTGGGGACCTTCCCTCTCCTTCAATACCACGATTAAGTTGCAAATAAATGTGTACATGATCAACCACTTGCCATGATTTGCCACAGCATTTAAGCCTGCTAAACTAATTAAGTGGGTGTGATGGTCTTTGGGGTGGCAAGTCGGCATAAATATTAACTTCAATTTTTCAAAAAGCACGTCAAGACCCCTTTTTGCGCTTTGAAATGCAACAAAATATGAGATGCACAACTAGAGCCTATAAAAACCCATATAAAATTCCAACCTTCTACTCTGTAATATGCATCACATTTTTTGACTTTCTGCTTAGGAATGTATGAGAAAATTTTCAAATCTTTAAAACCAACCAGTCTTGTGCTAATTCTTTGAATGCTTTCATGAGAATTGTGACAAGATAAGTAGTTGAAAATAGTAATGATTTTTCAGGAAAAATGAAATGAACTGCATTGTTGCAAGTGAAAAAGATAAAAAAAGCAAAATGTTTCAATTCCTCCAATGAAATATACTATTGAAATTTTGTGATTCAAATTTGCAAGACTACATTGCAAGTAATATGAATGTAAAATATAGTAAACCTTTATTAATCCACTCTATTAAATTGGATTTCACATAATACTGACAGCCATTTAAATGTGTATACTGTGTGAATGAAAGGCAAATTAGAGCAGCAGCTATAAACTTTTGTCATCTATATTTTGCATTTTTGTAATATATTTTTGTATTTTCTCTTATGCAGTTTTATATTTCATTCTCTTGAACTGAAAATACAGTTTTTACTATGTACAGTCGTTTGTTTACCTTGGCTCAATTTATAAGTTATTTTGTTTAATCCATATTTCATTAATTTGGACGACCTGGATACGGTTTAAGTCCAGATTTATGAGATTCTGCAATATTTAAATTAATTGTTAATGGTTTTCATTTGCATTACAGCTACAAATATGGGATACAGCTGGTCAAGAACGTTTTCGTTCCATCACTCAAAGTTACTATCGCAGTGCTCATGCTCTCGTCCTTGTATATGATATCAGCACTTTGTCCACATTTCAATCCCTGCCCATGTGGATAAAGGAAATTGAACAGTATGCCAATCCAAAAGTTTTAAAAGCCCTAGTTGGTAAGTTTATTTTTTAGTTAAGGAAGGAAGCAAGATTTTTTCTTTCATTCATTTTTTTTTTCTATTTCTTGACATTTAATAATTGCTACTTGAACGATTACACTGGTCGACAGTGGTTCACTAACAACAACCAAATTATTATTTTTATTACGTATTCATATAGTTATTTAAATACCTGCAAGTAAAAAAGTCCCACCACGTCTCAATTTTCCGTAATAAAAAAAATAATTTTTTACTATTTTTTATGATTTTCGCACCAAAAGCCTATTTTTGGAGGGAAAAGGAGCAAAATATTGAATCCTAAATTTTTTTGGAGGTGAAGGGAGACTCAAACTCCGAAATCATGACCACCGATAACAAAAAGGGGGGACGAGGGGAGTGTATCCCCTCAAAATATGCAAAAAATCATGAAAAAGTATCTTTTTATTCTGGTTTCTTTAATATGACGTTTTAAATTTTTTTTCTGGTGTAAAATCAGAGTATAAGACCCCCTTCTATTATTCCTATGCCCAAAAAAATTTTCGCGCTGTAAAATAAAATTAAAAAAAAAAAAAAAAGATCTTAAGACTGACACACGCTTCATCAGTATCACGCATCACGCAGTATCAGAGGGGGCGGGGGGGGGGAAGCTTTCGGCAAAAAGTGGAGAGTGATGGAGAGGAAAGGGGCTATATTTGGATTTTGGAGATAATTTTACATAAGAACCAGAAAGAATACGCAACCTTTCTGAAGACCTGCGATGTGTCTCGTATTTAGCGTGCGACAGTCATAAAATCGGTTTTTAATTTTTTTTATTTTTTACAGCGCGAAAATTTTTTCGGACGTAGGAATCATAGGAGGGGGTCCTATCCTCTGATTTTACATCGAATTTTTTTTTTAAAACGTCATTTAAAAAAAACAAGAATTAAAAGATCATTTTTGTTGATTTTTTGCTCATTTTTAGGGGGTACACCCCCCTAAGAACCCCTTCTTTGCTATTAGTGGTCATGATTTTAAACTTTAAGTCTCTCTTGAAACTTCAAAAAAAGTTTGGAGTTAATATTATGATTCTTTCGTCTTGAAAAATGGTGTGTTTTATCTGTTTTTTCAGTTATGTTCAGTACTTTTTAGAAATTCATAACAAAAAAACTGTACGTGCTGCAGCTTTTTTACTATTATTTTTGAATTCTACACTGCAAAATTAGTTAAAAACAGTTAATTTCATCTTTGTTAGGGAAAAAAAGTGAAAATTTGTCGACTAGTGATATTTTAGTTGAAATAACAATATTTTCACACGCACTTCAGTTTAATTGTTTCTCTTTTCAAAAATATTGAGCATTAATTTGTATGATCATTTGCTGCGTGATGAAGCTGACTTGTTTGTAGTAAGCTATAACTCTGTGAACAAGTTTACATACCAATTTTTTCCTAACTACAAGTTTACCTACAACATGTTTTCTTGCTGCTACAAGGCCCTACCATTTAGTAAAAACTACTTTTTTAAAGTTCAGTTTCTTCCTTGTTTGTAATCTTTTGTATTATTTACTCATTTTAATCACCAAAGCTTATGTCTTTTAGAAATTTGCCTCTTTGTAATGTGTTGCAAAAGGAGTGGGGGAACAATTATTTAGTATGAAACAAATAGCTTTTCTAACATACTTTAATCTTGTCTTTTACTGCTCCTGAGAATTGTTTATTTTCATGTACTCTATTGTTCCTTACAAATTCATCAAAGATTTTAGAATCATTCCGTACATCTTGGGTTTTTGGCGAATATTGTTGAACATCAATTTCAAGTGATTTTTAATTATTGATTGCAATTTTAATTGTTTTGCACTGAATTACTACTGTTGATGATTTTGAAGCTTTTTCTGTTCCTCTGATGTAGTAATTGCAGCACATAAATACTATAATTAGGATAATGTTTATACTTTTCAAATGAATTTTTATTTTGGGATCGTGGTAATTATCTAGTGCAACTAAGTCTGCTTCTCCCTCGTCATAACATCTGAGAAAATATAATTTAATTTCTTTGTGAAGCACATAACATTGAAAAAAAAAAAAATCAGTTTTAAAAGGTATGATGATTGCAAAAATCAATTTGTAGATAAAACTTTCATTGATTTATATAAGACAGCAGCAAAAGTTTAAAAAAATTTTTCTTCCAAATGCAAGATTTAACTATGCATTTAGCATTGATTCTAGAAACCACGTTCATCCCAACTGAATGTGTAACAGTTAAATTCATCACATATAGAGAAAAGAACGAAGAAAAGAAAAACTTTCCCTGTTTGTAATGAATTTCACGTTTTTAACCTACCTGAAGAAAGTACCATTGCTGACTGAAAATAATTTAGTGAAACAAAACAAAAAAATTCAAATCTTTTAAACTATTTTTGATCTCTGAAAACTACATGATATTTAAGCATTAAAACTTATAGAAATACTAAAGATACTTCAGATTATATCACTGTGTAGTACCAGCATTGGAAGAGTTTGGAGTAGGGATGCACCCCACGCCCACAATCGGCCAAAATCAGTCACTTTGCTGATTAATAATGATTGCAAAATTTGATTTTTTTTCTTTTTAATATTATTTTTACACCATGAAACTATGATAAATAATTTTATGAACAGTAAATAAATGTCATTTTCAGCAATCCTTACTATAACATGCAGTATGAAAGTGTATAACTTAAAAACAAAACAAATAGTCCATGTTCATACAAAGCATAAAACTGAATGGAATATTGGAAGATAATCTTCACAGCTGATATTGAAACGACACTATTAGGGATAAGTGAATTCCTGAACTTTTAAATTGGAATTCGAAAACATGAGCATTTCATATTATTTATAATCAGTCAAATTTTTCTGAATAACCGGCGGAAGAACGTTTTAATTGAAATTACTTTCAGTATATCTTGAACTAGGATAAATTAATTTGTAAACAAGAAATAAATAATTTCCTGCAAACATAAATATAACATGTAGTATGGAAGTGTAGTGAGTAAAAATAAAACAAATAATTAAAAGAATGAAACATAAAAAAATAATCTTCTCAGTTCATATGAATGATTCAATAAATTAATTTTTCCCTACTGTTTTGAAGAAATATACACATATAGACAATGTTGTAGCATTTTTCACGTGTCAATACTCTTCTCCTTAGCATAGTGCTTTTAGATAACTTTTAATTTTCAAAGAATAAAAGTCTTGAATGAAATGGCAACTTATAATAAAAAAAAAAAATCTAATTGAAAACACTTCTGAATTAGATAGTGCTCACTATAGCCTCCGCCCCCCCCTTTTTTTATTTTCATGTCTGGTGTACTAATATAATTTTCTTACAATAATATGAAAATTTGTTCAAAAAAGACGTGGTAAAATTTTGAAATTATTTTGGCAAAATTAGGAAAATGGAAAAAAATACATAAATCTTCTCTTGGAAATAAATTACTTACTATTTCTAAAATCGGATTCGAAAAGAAAGAAAAAAATCAATGGTGAAATGGGTTAATATTAAAAATAATCATTCTGGTCATTAATCGGCTCAGCCGATTAACGACAGCCGATTAATCGGTAATCGGCCAATTTGCTTATCGGTGCATCCCTAGTTTGGAGTTTGGTGAAAACATGTTAAATGACAAAAACCCACAACATCCTGGAAAACAGAATTTTCATCAAGATGTCTAAGGTCTCTATTAAAAATTTTAATGCTTTAGATCCCAATATTTTGGGATGGAAAGAATTATGAAAGGAGAGTGCATTAGTTTATTAAATGCAGAATGATCAATTTTTGTTGAATAGAGAATAAATCAAGAAAAGTGTAAAGTCTTTTTTACTGTAGATTATTACTTATATGGATTTTTCAACACAATTTATGATAGAAAAATTAAGTTGGGGGGAGAACAGCGATTCAGGCAAAAGGTTCTGTTGACAACCAACTCATTTAGTTTGTGAAAAAAAGTAGTGAGTTGAAACAGTGGCGTACCCAGGGATGTTTACCTGAGGAAAGAATGCTTATCCAGTTCCAGATATAGGGTGGGGCCTTTACACCTTTTTTTAGGGTGGCAACTTAGGGGGGGGGCGCAAATTCAACCCATTTATGCATTTTTAAGTTGAAACTCAATATCGGAAAATGAAGGAAGGTGGGCAGGGACCGGTATTTTCATATTTGTCCTGGATTTTAAAAATTGTAGATCTGGCACTGTGCTTAGCACTCCCAGAAGAATGTTTCAGGTAATCAAGAACTGCCAACTCATTAGAAAGACTTGACAAGGGGAAAAATGATTTAATGAATGACACATCTATGAGTCCCAATTTACAGTTTTAGAACTGTTATTCGAGGACTAAGTTACTTAGTACAAATCTGGAAATTTACCTTAGACAATGTCAATATTTGCACACAAATACCATTGTAGACATAAAATTGACTTCTTTAGTAGCATCAAGATTCCACCCATATAATTCTGACTATGTATTCCCAAACAAAATTTTCATTCTAAGAACATATTTGATCCTGAGCATGATTTTAAGAAATTTAATTAAAATATTCGATAATATGAGACATGGATGCATTGTGAAATAATGGAAGGAAAACGAAAAATCATTTATCGGCTTTAAACTGTATCCTGCAGGCACAGTTCAAAGTCGATAAAAAGGAAACACAAAAAGTTAAAATTAATAAAAATGCTTACCTTCTTTCTGCTTAATAACATACACACTCACAAATATCAGAGTATTATGCAGTCATATCAGACTGATCTCACAATAGAATGACTGGATATTTTGTTTAAATTTTCAATTAAGTCTTGACTACAAAATAAATTCGTTTGCACCAGCACTGGGTACTTTGTATTCCTTTTCCTGCATTAAGCAAAAGAAACACTTACAAATACGCTTCACAATTCCAAATGTTCCAAAAAAATCTGAAACCTTGATAAACAAAAGAAGTAGTTATATATATATAAAAGAAAAAGATGACTTCAGCTATTCTGGCACCTGCAATTTCAAAGAAAAGATCAGTTTTTGATCTGATGAATTCCAAATCACTTTGAAAATTGATATTATCCACCAACATATATCAAATTGTAGAATGAAAAACTTACAAACATTTGTGAATTGAACTGGTTTGATGTCTCAAAGATATAATTTATAATGAAATATTTATTGTTTAATAAAGAGATTTCTTTTATACTAGCTAAAGAAAAGTTATTTAATTAAAGAAGTAACTTTGTTTTTTTGAAGGCAACAAAATGGATAGAGAAGATAGAGCTGTTTCATCATATGAAGGAGAAGAGTTTGCTTGCCTCAATAATATGTTTTTCATTGAAACCTCAGCTAAAGAAGCTGAAAATGTGGAGAAGCTTTTCACTGAAATAGCTTCAAAACTTACTCGAGAAGCTAAAGTCAACAATCAGCGATATAGTGAAAGGTCTCACCTTGATTCCATTCCAGGTTACTTAGACTCGATTGAAACTCATGACCATAATTGCTGTAAATTTTCTTGAATTTTTAGTTGTGATTACATTAGAAAAATATCCATTTAAACTTGTTTGAAACTGATTAAATCTTTACTAAACTAACAGCGGAAAAATTTACTATTTCTGTTATGCAGGAAAGGCATACTTGTTTGGGTTGCATAAATTCTATGCTTATAATTCTGTAATTTCTTAATTAAAAGAATAAAATAAAATTTGACTGTGGGAAACTGTACAGGGTAAAGAAAATTAGCAAAAGAAAGAAGAAATGAACTGTGAATCATATTTTATGCATTACATAACCAGGGCCGCCACTACCAGAGATGGGGCCCGGTACCAGTTTTAATGCCGGGCCCATCATGCACCCCCTCTCCCTCCAATTACATATTTTTATGCGGTCGTTTCAGCACATTTGCAATTGTTTAAAAAAAAATTGAGAAAAAATTTTTTTTAAAAACTTTTTTTTTAGTTACGAAAGTGTGCGTCTGATTTTAGTTTCACGTTATTTTTGTCGCCAGATGATTTTAATATTTTTTTTTACACGAAACGACAAGTTTGAAAACAGAAAAACACAATTTTTGACGTTTTGGTTAGACAAACTTCAAAATTAATAGTTTGAAATTGCATTCACATGTAATATTGCATTGTTTAGTTGCTTATAGAAACTGAATTTTTATATTTTAATGTACATTTAAAAACTGTAATTCGAAGTTTTTGTAAAATTTATTTTTAAATACAGTATCTGGATACAGAAAAAGTTGGATAACTTTTCATGTCTGATGAGACAAGTGTCCCCGTGCTACTTGATTCTTGTTCTTAAAGTGCAAGAGACATTTGTCAATAACAGTTTAGACTTGGTTTTACGTTTGACAGGTTTCTGTAGCTTTTGGAAAGCGGTGCATTTTCCTTTGCGCAAGTGTTTCAATCATTAGCGTTTGTGCAAGCAATTGTTTCATATTGAGAGTCGGCAATGGAAAACGAGATTTTTTTTTTTTGAAAAACAGCTCTTTTTTTTTTTTTTGATGAAATTATTGACACTATTACTGGAAAAACATGTTCATAACCTTACGGGCCCCCCAAAGCTCCGGGCCCCGGTACTAGAGGTCCAGTATCCCCCCTCAAACGGCTGCCCTGTACATAACTGCATGCATGCATACAAAATGTGTTTGTTTGATTATTTTTTCTCAATGGTGTTGGTTTTAATACTCTCATACTTCAATATGTATTGCATTTAGATGGCTTGATTTAGCATGCTGTTTTATGTTAGTGTTTGAACATGTTATTCATGTACTTTTATTAAATATTTATTACATTATAAAACATTGTCATCATACTTTGAATAGCATGTTAAAACTGCAGTTATTGTAAAAAGCCACTAAATCTTGCCCTTTTTCTTTTCCGTCTTTTTTTTTTTTGTGTACTATTGTAATTTTTTTTTCTCTTCTGTGAAGAGCACTGTAATCATTTTTTATCTTGTATGTGTGTAATTTTGTGTGCATGTCAAACCTAGTCATAAAATGTAATAACACTTGCATCGTAACACCCAAAACTTAAACATATATTTATTAGCGTAAATTCAATTACTATTTGAATTTAAAAAAATAAGTTGCTAGGTATCTATCTAGCTTTAAAACTTTTTACTCATACATTTTAACCATTTCATAGCTTCCATGAAATAAGGTGGAAGTTCAAGCCCTTTATAAAGCTTTTGTATTATTTTTTCACCTAGGTTTATAATTTTTTGAGCGTTTATTTTGCTTATTAAAATTTTCTTTAAAAACATTGGTTTGAAATAAGCAGTTTTCTTTAAAGTGTGTAACTTTAAATTGTGCTAAGTATTGCAATTACAGTAAAAAAAAAGTTTAAACTATGCGCATATGTATAAATAATTTTTAACATTTGAAGATTGATAATATTGCACTGAGGAAGAAAGGGGATTGTTTTTCTTTTTGGGTTTATAAGAACTTTCATCTCTTTCAGTGAAACTGACCGTTTTTAGTTGTATTAATTATTTTTCGTAGTTTTCTTCTTTGAATTTTTTTAATACATGTGTATGTTTCTGTTCATTTTTTAATTCTAGTACCATACTAACTTATTCCTCATGGAAATTAAATTTTAAAAGTCACTCTAAAGAAAGTATTTTACATACAGCATGTATTTTTGTGCCAAAGATCATTTCTCTGTTACAATGAATTAGACATGTTTCCAAATTATGTGCGTGTGGGTTTTTTTTTCTATTCATTTAGAAAAAAGTTTAAATTCATTTTCTCTTTCATTAAAGCATTTGTATTGTAAGAAACTTTCATTCGTCAGTATTTTGATGTTACATGTTTTGTATTACATATATCCTTGTTTTATGCTAATTTTATCTGAATGTATTCATTCTGAATAGCTTTATAGTAATGTTTATTTATTGTTCTTTTATTTAGCGATGTTCAAAATGTCATTCAGTCACATTGTTCCTTTTCCCCTACCAATTTATGTAAATTCTGATGTTTGAGTTATTTATGCTATCAATCGCTATGAAACGATTTGATCTTAAAACATCGTTATTTTAAGGCTGTCACTAACAACTAAAAAAGACTCCAGCAAAGGAGATTATTGTAGCCAAAATATTGGCAAATATGCCTATTTTTCAGTCAATTAAAAGAAATATTTAAAAAAAAAAAAGGTTGACCATCTTAGTAAAATAGCCCCTAAAATCCATAAAATGTCTCAATTTTTCTCTTTCTTTCGGCAAAAACCGAAAATCGGCTTATATACCTTTGATTTGCGGAAAAAAAAATTGCAAATGTTTTATTGTATTTTATGAATTAAATCATTTAAAAAAATAGGAAAAATAAATTGATGAGCATACAAAATTAATAAATAAATACCTTTGTATTATAAAGTAACAGTTAGGAACACAATGTTGATAAAGCATAAATTATTTGCATATTACAGACTCATATTTCAAGGTTTAAAGTAGCCCTTTTTTTAATGCACTAAAGTGAGCTTTTGGATTTAAAGTCAAATGATAAAAGCTTTTTTCGGATTTGACAGGTTGGTCCTGCTTACGTATCATGCAACCAAGTCTGTTTATCAAAGTATCATTGTATTATTATGCTATATATGCTACTTAAAAAAAGGAGATTTTCGAAGCTATTTTCTGCAATTGATGACTTTTTTTGAAGACTTTTTTAGACAACAGGCTATTAATGCAACTATTTTTAGTAGAGGAACTTAGCCGCAGTCCTTTCATTTATTGAAATCTTTGTTTTTAACAGCAAAAAGAGCATCTTTAAAAAGGCAATATCTTTGTGTTGTGGAAAAGAACCTAAAGTTTTTTATTTTGACAAAATTCTTTCCAAGTTAGTTTTCATGTAGTCTTTTTGCAAATGTTAATTACATACATAGCAATATTGATATTGGAAAAAATTTACTCCTTAGCTTTATATTCATTATCAGCAGAGCCCTAAAAAATTTGGAAAATATTAGGAGAGAGGAAAAATTTTTAGGTGCCAGACCAAAGTATAGAATGAACTATACATTTAGTGTTCAGCAATAGAAAATGAAGCTCAGTTCTTCAGTTCACTTTTCAAACTTTTCTAGAGTGATTCATCTGACACAGTTTAATTCTTCATGCTGATAAAATTTTTAAAGCAATTAAGAAATTATTAACTTTTTGTGTTAGGCTTTCTTTCATGAAGTTGTCAAGAAGATAAGGCCTACCTGTATCTAAGCCTGCTAATTAATTACCATTTCATACAATCTGAAATCCTTACATGTATTATTACCAAACTTAAGGGATTTTATAGCTGATCCTTAAGTAAACTAGTGCAATATTTTCCTTTCCATTTTGTATACCTTTTTGTGTATTTTGCCTTGAATTTTTAAGTACTTTTCATGTACAAGTTTTTCCAACTGATGCTAACTTTCTTCTATTTCAATTTTTTAAAGTATATATAAAAGAAATTTTGCTTTAGTGATATAACTTTCTACTTAAAATGTTTATTACTTTTATGCATTATTTTTCTGTTGGAATATTTTATAAGCAATTCTGGAGATGAAAAAAAAAAGAACCTATTACATTGTTGCGGAATAATCGTGATGCCATCCATATTATTGTTATACAACATTTTTACCAAAAGTTTTACAGATCTTTCAACCATTTACTAAAGTTATAATTTTTTTTCCGCATGCATTCTAATTATAAATGATAGTGCAAACTCTCGTATATATTTAGCCAAGTTACTGTAGTAATTTTTCTACAACCATTTCTTAAAGAAGAATGGAAAAAGAAAAAAAAAGTTAAAAATCCTGTGAATGATAGTACTAATTGTTTAAGTAGACATGTAGGAATTGTTTTCCATTTTTTAAATTAATTATGTAGAAATCTTTTGAAACAAAATATATATATAAGTCTTTGTATCTACTTTTTTTGTACAAACACTTTTACACTATGTGATATAGTTTATAAAGTCTGCCTGTTTTTATACTTATGTTAAGTAATTGTTAGGTTCTATGTATGGTTATGTAATAATGTATTTATTTCTCATGTTATTTATAAATGGTGAAAAATTCTCATCTTATAATGATTTTGAGTTGATTTTTATGACTTCTTTTGTAGAACTTGTCTTCATTTTTTCCAAAAGTTTTTTAGATTTATTACTAGATTTTAATGCATTTCAGAAAATCAACTTTTTGCCTTGTTTTAGAGCCTCTATGATATTATTATTATTCAATATTTATTTTAAATAATGGAGCACATTTGAAGCGTTTTAGCAGTCAGTGTGTCAGTGAGTCATGTTTACTTCACCCACTCATTATTCAAGCTAATAACTGTAATAAATAAATAAAGAAAGAAGGTCTTAGTACATGGAGTGCTGATAAATATATGGGAGATTCTCCAGTATTGGGGACTTTTAATACCCTTTGTCATTACTGCAAAAATATTCAGAAAATTCTATGGTTTACTTATTTGCATTGTTGTCATAGTTTCACAATATTGTGAATGTTATTAGCAATATTATTACAAATAATGATAATGTTACCTGATAAAGTTAAAAGGTAATGAAAATATTATATTGATATGATTTGTTGAATGAAAAACTGTTCAGATTTTGTATTTTTTTTTTTTTTTTGAATTTAATATTTCACTAAAAATGCAATTTGAAATATTTTACCTCTGCTTTCAGTCTTTACCCACCCTTAAGGGTTTTAGCTATGAGAAACATCACTAGATGACATTGAGAATCTGAAAATTGATGTATAATGTAACAATACATAATTCAATTCCAAGCAAAAATTATCTAGTACTTATCCTAAGAGCTTGCATTTAGCTTTAGAATAATTTTGAATTTGAATTCCAGCTGTGTAATTTGAAAATATTCCTTACCGACTCTTTCAAGAATTACTAAAGTGATACACACACAAGAAAATAAATAAATTCTGATAATTTTACTGAGCTCTTAAAAAATATTATCTGTTAGCTTTTAATTATGAAATAATAGTGTTAGGCTTATTTAATTCAAGTAAATGAAAAGCTAGTTTTTCTTACCGTTCCTTGTTGATGTTGCAGTCAGGGTGTAAAAAAATCAATGATTTTTTTAAAAAAATCAACAAAATCGGATTTTTTTTATTTAAATCAGATTTTTTTGATTTAAATCGGATTTTTTTGATTTTTTAAAAAAAAATTAGAAATTTCAGTTATTAATTAATTTTTATTTATGAACAACTGACCTTTAAGTTTTTAAAAATACAAAAACACCTTTGAAGTAAAGCTTCACTAGTAAGAAACCCAGAAAAAGTGTTAGGAGCCAATCTGAAAATAATCCTGTCTACTAGATAGGATAAAAATCAAATGGGGCAGGAAGCTCAACCCAATCCTCACTTCATTCAGCTCCCCCCCCTCTTTATTTTGCTTTTGTTTTGTAAAGCTGGAATATGTTCCATTTCACCCACTAATAAAGACTGCCCCCCCCCCCCCCCCAGTTGCTAATGCAAGGTATAGAAAATTCATCTTCTGTTAGTTTTTGTTTTTTCTTTTCACTGAAAGTTTTTTCTTTTCACACACATTCTATCATGTCCCTCCCCCCTCAATTCACTCTTTGCAACACCTGCCCTGTATTTTCTTTATTTCACATATTAGACAACAAATAGCACTATTTGTGCATACATATTATTTGGACTGCAACCTTCCAGCATCTGTGAAGAGGGGATGAGTAGGATTACTTTTCCATTTATTAGATGGAAATCAAAGCTCTAAAAGAAAATGGTAAAAATAATGAAATTGGGATTGTCCAAGAGAATTTTTTAAGGATTAAAATAAAAAGTGATTTAAATCAATGATTTTTTTAAAAAATCAATTGATTTAAATCGCGATTTAAATCACTGATTTAAATCAATTGATTTAAATCATTGACACCCTGGTTGCAGTGCTTGTTTTCCGTTTTATAATATTGACTTTTTCCACCATAATTTGTAAAATATTTATATAAGATTCATTGAAATATACATTTGGACTAATGAGAAATATAAAAATCAAAAGAATTATTCAAAAACCTACTATTTTTGAGCTTCAAATAATCTTATGTCCTAGCTAGGTATAATATTATTAAATATTGGTAGTTTGGTGAAAAATGTTAAAAATTACAGTAAATCTAATCCAGTATATCTTTTGAATTATGATACTATACATGAAAAGCATGATGTTGCAAAATGGGTGCTCCCGTGTTGTGAGAAGCAGTAAGTAAAAACTATTAAATTTATAGATTTGAAATTTGTTTTATTGCCGTGGTTGCTTCAAATGTTTTTTTTTTTTTTTCAATTCATCTTTGAAAACAATTTCTGATGCAGCCGCATAGTCCGGTGGTCAGAAAAGTCTGACTCCGTTGAGGAGCTTCCTTGTCTAAATCCCGGTTTGTGCATGGATGTACTTTCCCTCTCCTATCCTTGTCCTTTCTTTGTGTGACTGTGTTGTTGTGCCTACCCTATAAACAGGTCTTTATGGCATATGTGTACTGTGGAAGTCGAACTTCACACCAAATTATGGTACAGTCGGAAAAGTGAAGCAGTGCACCCCATATTGCCAGTTTAGCTGTCACAAGACAACAACTAAAACAACAACAAACGATTTCTGATAGAAGGTGGCTTTAGCAGTGACGCACTGAAGAATAAGTTTTCCAGAAAAACTTCCAGTTTTAACTTTATGTTTGTCTAGCTAATCTGCCAGCAACACTTTTAGTAAAAGGCAGTATTGACTCATATAAAAGAAGTTTGTGTATCAATTCTCGTTAATTTATCTTTTGAGGTTTGGAAGATGCAAAGGTTGCCTTTCCTGGAGAGTTCCCCATAATCAGCTTACAGACAAAACAAAAAAATGTGTTTCTGAATATTTTTTGCTTTACTTATGAATAAGTTTTTGAGAATTTTAAATACCTGCTGATATTTTTGGAACATCCAAACCACAAGTTTTATATTAAAAGGGCACATTTCTTGCTAGTTTTGTTTTCCAAGTAATATGTAACATGTATTTGAATTACTGCCGTTCATTGACTTATAATAATGAAAACTATTATAACTTGTAATTAATGTAATTAAAATGTTTCACAAACCATGTATTCAATTAGTTTACTCCTTTATTATGTATGCAAGTTTTCTGCTCACTTGTAAAATTAAGAAAAATAGGTACTTTTTATTAAAATTTGGCTATGAGTTGTGGATATGACGCATGCAAAACTAAAGACAACTTTCACACTTCACTTACCTTCAAAGTTTCTATCAGAGTACTAAAAATAAAATGAAAAATATCTCCATTTGTAGCTAAGTATGCAAAAGTTATATTTGTGAAGTGTTTATGATGTTTGAAGGGCTTGAAAGATGAAGGGGCTATGTTCCACTTTAAAAAACAAACACTGTACAATGGTAAGCAATGGATACAGGTAAGCAAATGAAACTTGGTACATCAAAAAGTAGATGTCATTGGACCAATTTCATACGCACACTAACGACAAAAACCAGAAAACAAAAAAGCTGCAACAACTGCGACGATAAAATTTTTAACTTTTACTACTCGCAATTTCTGTTTTGTCACATAACCCCTTCATCTCCCAAGCTCTTCATTTGTGAAACGTCATCAGAATACCGATGACGAACATCAATGCTTAATCTTCAGTTTTTCGGAAAAAACATTTTTTTTTGCAGTACGTATTCAGCGTTAGAGCCTAGAAAAGCGATATTTAGAGCCGTTATTTTTTTTTATGTGTAGCAGCTGAAAGAGAAGAGTCAGTATCACAGTAAGGAGCTTATCAGAAAGTAATTCTCTATATTCACAATGAGTCGCATCAGGATCGGCATTAGCATAAACATAGCCACTCACATAATGACTACATTTGATTTGAAGCTGAAATAAAATCACTTGAAACTGCCGCCCTATTCATTTTCCTTCGAGCTTCTATGTAAAGTTTCAATCCACAGAAGAAGGGGGGGGGGGGCATTCGTGAAACGAATGTTAAGTTTAATACTGAAATTTAAAATATAAAAAAAGGATTAATTCATAAAACGTATAATGAATCTAGTACTGAGAAATTCATGTGTATTATGTAATCTCACATTTCTTTGAAGATAGGAAAGACACTAATAGTTACACTTCTTAAAAAAGTTATTTTAAGGTGTCTTTGGTTATGTCAAGAGGACTTAGGTGGAATATCGATGGAAATGCCCCGGGAAATATTCGAAGTTGAAATTTTAAAATTAAAAGTTTTGTAGTTGTGTTAGAAGTTGTTGAATTGAAGTAAAAATAGCAGTTTTCTTAGACGAACTGGGTTTGGATGTCGAGTTAAAAAGCTCTGTTGGTTTGGGTTCCATGTGTTTGGCGACCTAAAGGGAATGAGGAGGATTTGAGGGATCTCTTCTTAATTTTTCGATAATGATAAAGGAGAGTTACTTCTCTTTGTTATTATTGTTTTCTTTTTTTGAAACTGATATGAATTTCAGGTTACCTTTACGAAGGAAGAGTTCGGGTACCCTTCGGGTGAAACGTTTTTAAAGTTTAAGTATCAAAAACAGTTTCATGCTATCTTTGATTACTTATGTGGCAGGAGGCAGTTGGGTTCTCCCTCCGAATATTTTTTTTTTTACTTTAAAAGCTTACAGCGCAATTTCAGGTTATTTTTGATGCTTACGGTTGGGAAATTAGGCTTCTGCGGGGACCCTTCTCCGGAAAATAGTGAAGTTTTCGATTTTTACTTGATAGAACTACATACGTGATTATTTTTGGTGAAAAAAAAATTCCGATACGACAAGTAGTTTTTTTTTTTAATGATTTTTAAAGTTCAAGTAATGGTAACGTCAGAAGACCCGTTGATTTTTCGACAGAGCGCCAACGCTGTAGCGAGTAACTACTTATCGGATGAACGGAAACCGGATTTTTGAACTGTCATAGGTTGTTCCCGCGAGCTGCCCGAAAAGGGTAGAAGTCGCCAAGTAATGCCTCGATGAAAATTTGAACATGGTTTTCGCAACAAAAAGCTTAAGAGTTATTCCATTTTAAATCAACAAATGGGGTGCGCATCACCATTTTTGATTTTGATGAAAATTTGCATGTGTATTCCTTTTATTTCCCAGAGCTCAAAATAGTGTTCATTTTATTTTTAAAAAATTTACCCTTTGATAAAAGCTCCGGGACCAGATAATATTTATCCAAAAATTCTAGTAGAATGTGCAGAGGAATTAGTGGACGTTATAGTTAATATATTCAATGCCTCGTATAACTCAGGGATAGTGCCAGAGGACTGGAAACTAGCTAACATTACACCACTCTTCAAGAAAGGTCTAGAGGCAATGCGGGAAATTATAGGCCTGTGAGTCTAACTTCAGTGGTTTGTAAAATTTTTGAAACATTGATCAAAATTAAGATTATGAATTTCTTAGAAAATAATGGGCTGTTGACTAGTTTGCAGTATGGTTTCAGAAAAGGTAAATCGTGTGCTACTAATTTATTACATTTTTACGACAAGGTTACCATGGCTTTAGATAACAAAAAGTGTGTAGATGTTGTTTACATAGATTTTCAAAAAGCTTTCGACAAGGTGCCTCATGTAGCACTACTCAGTAAATTAGCTGATATAGGAATAGGGGGTAAAATTCTAGTTTGGGTTAGAAATTGGCTGACAGGAAGGAAACAAAGAGTAGTTGTTAGGGGTAACCATTCTAAGTGGAGTGAGGTTTTAAGTGGGGTCCCCCAAGGATCAGTTTTAGGTCCCCTTTTGTTTATTATTTTTATGAATGATATTCATGAAAATGTTTCTGGAAACATGAATTGTTTTGCCGATGATGTAAAAATTATGGGGGTTGTAGAAAACGATGAACAAGTAAACAAGCTGCAACAGGATTTGGATCATATTACTAAATGGGCAGACAAGTGGGGTATGGCAGTTAATGTTGGGAAATGTCAAGTGCTGCATTTAGGTCATGCAAATAAGCATACAAGCTATTATTTACAGGGTTCAGTCATTAGTAAGGCAGATAATGTTATGGATCCCTAGGTGTCTTAATTAATCAGGTCTTCAAGTTCAGCCAACAGTGCAGCATAGCTAGTAACAAAGCCAATAGGATGCTTGGGTATATTAATAGGTCTATTTCAAACAAATCTAAAAAGGTTCTTCTGCCTCTATATAGAAGTTTGGTAAGACCTCATTTGGAGTATGCTGTTCAGTTTTGGTCTCCTTATCTGAAGAAAGATATTAATGTATTAGAAAGGGTACAAAGAAGGGCTACAAGGTTACTAAACGGATTTTCTAATCTAGACTATGATTCCAGACTTAGAATGCTTAATATGTATAGTCTTGAGCAAAGGAGAACCAGAGGGGACATGATTCAGTTATTTAAATTTATTAAAATGAATGATGTTGCAGGGTTGGATTTTTGCACGGAAAGCAGGACAAGGGGTCATTGTTTTAAGCTGTTTAAACCTCAGGCTAACCTGGAAATTCGAAAAAATTACTACTTTAGCAGGGTAGTGGGAACTTGGAACAGTTTACCGGAAGAGGCGGTAAGGAGCAATGGAGTAGATAGTTTTATGAGGGCCATTGATCTTCATTAGGGTCTTTAATTTGTCTAGGACCAGCCCAGTTGGGCCTAGAGCCTGCTGCTGGTCGTCACATTTGTATTTGTATATAGGCCATTTTTGTTGTTGGCAACAGTGAAAAATCGGGCGTTTTGATGCTTTGTCTTATAAACTATAACTTTTTTTCTATCAAAGATTTTGAGCTCAAAAATAGCTCATTGGAAAGCTAAGAAAAAGATCTTTTTATGTATGCTATCAATAAATTTCAGATTAAAAAAAAATATTTTTTTAAGGTCAAAGTTCACGACGAAAAAGACCCTTTTTACTATTTTCGAAAATTAAAATACCCATGAAGGATTCAAAGTAACAAGCCCATTTTTTTATCATATATTCATAGTCATGGTTACTTACTGTATAAAAAAAATTGGCTTGTTACTCCACCCCCTTTATGAGATATGCCCCCCCCCAAAGTTGTAAATTTTTTTAAAAATCCAATTTTCAACGCTAAAAAAATGCATGTGGGGGGCAAAATAAAAAAATTTTATTTGTGGTATTTTAAGTACTTTTTACCAGCTTTCTAATAAAACAAAAGTTGCTTTGTTATTCAAAGGCGTTTGGCAGATATAAGGGACTGAACTTTCAAAAAATTGCACAAAAACAACACGTTATTTTCATTTTTTTAAATCTTTTTTTTATTTATTTAAATGTAATTATACACCTTATTCTTTGCTTTAAATGCTAAAAAAAGACTAAGAAGAGCAATGAAGAAACATATTTAAAGTTTAATTAGATAATTTAATATTTTTAACACCTGGGAATATAGAATACCACTAAACTTGTCTGATTTTTAAACATCTGATTGCTACCTACAACAGGACTGAGCATTTTTCAACTTGTCCAGGTTTGTTCATACCATGTGGTCATCCTTGTTCTGGCTTGCTCTCACA
Source organism: Uloborus plumipes (assembly GCA_038373865.1). NCBI lineage: Eukaryota > Metazoa > Arthropoda > Arachnida > Araneae > Uloboridae > Uloborus > Uloborus plumipes. Next base: position 281,501 of record JAXGGA010000080.1, on the reverse strand, counting down.
TGTGTATCTTAGTTGTCTTTCAAATTCTGAAAGAAGTAGGTTGTTGAGCTAGTGTTTCTGCTGTAAAATCTTGTGAAGCTTATGCGATTTCTTTTCATTTCAAGTTCATTCATATTCACAGAATGTTTTGTTAAAGGTAAAAGAAGAAATTCTTTAGAATCCTTAAATATAAATTTAAATTTGTCTTTCTACATGTAAACTGTGAATAAGTTATGGATAACCCTAAATGCTCCATAGGAGTTTTTGAGAATGATGATTGTAATATTTTAAGTTACAATAGAAAGTCTACTGTAAATAGTATTTCTGAGTACAGTGATGATGATAAAACTTTACTGTACCTGAGAACTGGGTGTAAAACTATTGAAACTGTTTGTACCTACCAGCAAGAAGTTCCATAAAGGTGGCAAAACTTGTCAAGAATTTTTTTTTTGCATGGTGCAGTAAAGTTTTATCATCATCACTGTACTCAGAAAAACAATATACAGTAGACTACCTATTGTAACTTAAAATATTACAATCATCATTCTCAAAAACTCCTATGGAGCATTTAGGGTTATCCATAACTTATTCACAGTTTACATGTAGAAAGACAAATTTATATTTAAGGATTCTAAAGAATTTCTTCTTTTACCTTTAACAAAACATTCTGTGAATATGAATGAACTTGAAATGAAAAGAAATCACATAAGCTTCACAGGATTTTACAGCAGAAACACTAGCTCAACAACCTACTTCTTTCAGAATTTGAAAGACAACTAAGATACACATGTGAGAGCAAGCCAGAACAAGGATGACCACATGGTATGAACAAACCTGGACAAGTTGAGAAATGCTCAGTCCTGTTGTAGGTAGCAATCAGATGTTTAAAAATCAGACAAGTTTAGTGGTATTCTATATTCCCAGGTGTTAAAAATATTAAATTATCTTATTAAACTTTAAATATGTTTCTTCATTGCTCTTCTTAGTCTTTTTTTAGCATTTAAAGCAAAGAATAAGGTATATAATTACATTTAAATAAAAAAAAAGATTTAAAAAAATGAAAATAATCGTGTTGTTTTTGTGCAATTTTTTGAAAGTTCAGTCCCTTATATCTGCCAAACGCCTTTGAATAACAAAGCAACTTTTGTTTTATTAGAAAGCTGGTAAAAAGTACTTAAAATACCACAAATAAAAATTTTTTTATCTTGCCCCCCACATGCATTTTTTTAGCGTTGAAAATTGGATTTTTTAAAAAATTTACAACTTTGGGGGGGGGCATATCTCATAAAGGGGGTGGAGTAACAAGCCAATTTTTTTTATACAGTAAGTAACCATGACTATGAATATATGATAAAAAAATGGGCTTGTTACTTTGAACCCTTCATGGGTTTTTTAATTTTCGAAAGTAGTAAAAAATGTCATTTTCGTCGTGAACTTTGACCTTGAAAAAATAAATATTTTTTTAAAATCTGAAATTTATTGATAGCATATATAAAAAGATCTTTTTCTTAGCTTTCCAATGAGCTATGTTTGAGCTCAAAATCTTTGATAGAAAAAAGTTATAGTTCATAAGACAAAGCATCAAAACGCCCGATTTTCGCTGATGCCAACAACAAAAATGACCTATATATCAAAGGGTAAATTTTTTAAAAATAAGATGAACACTATTTTGAGCGCTGGGAAGTAAAAGGAATACACATGCAAATTTTCATCAAAATCAAAAATGGTGATGCAACAACTTTTTGAAAATTTGTTGATTTAAAATGGAATGACCCTTAAACAATCATCGCTGACAACCGTGACAGGATATTGGATTGCCCTTTAACGAATCCATTCCCCACAGTGAATTAATAGACTTAATAATTGATAACGGAAGGAAAAAAACTGCGCAATGAAATGATAGGACAGCTGCAATACAATTTTTTGTGGGTGAAAGGCTACAATTGCTGATATTTGACGTCGGTGTCGTTTTCAAGGCGCGCTTTTTTTTTTTTTTTTTTTGTGCGTGTTTTTTTTTTTTTTTTAAATTCATTGTGTTTTAAAATTCGGCAATGGTGAATTTTTGATTTTTGTGTTTTGTAAGTGTCTCAACACTATGTAGTGGTCAAGGTAGGACCCATCTCAATATTTAATAGGTTGAAACTTCCTTATTTTCTGAATTAATGTCCTAGAAATTCATTTTTGGCTATCTTTAATGACGCCAAGAGAAAAGTCAGGATTTGAGAACTTTCACCAGAAATTTTTTGATTTTGAAAATTTAAAAACGCTAGCTGTTGCTTTAATATCGGGGGATGGTAATCTGTGAGAAATTTCTCAAATTTTAAGGTCTGAAAGTGTTATTTTTGGTTATGTTTGGTAAAGTTAGGAAAAGAAAAGGGTTTGAGGGCTCTCCCGCAAATTTTTCGGCTTTGAGGCTTTAAATTGTCATTTTAAATCAGCTCAGGGGTAGATCATGGTCTTCCGCAGAATCGAATTTCAGATGCTCTCCTCTTGAATAGACTTCTCCAGTCGTGTTAATTGTATTAATCTCCAGGTGGGCCGTATCGAAACAGTCGATCCGCCAGATCCATGGTCCTCCCCTTTTTTCAGTTCTCATTGGTTTAACTTCAAATATCCTTTTGGTGGATCGGTCATTGCTTGAAATGAGCAAGACACGTGACTGAAAGTTCTAGGCATGTGAGTTTCCCATCTCAATCTTTGAATAGAAATGAATATTAAGAAGTCTGATTCCTTGTTAAGTTTATAAATGTCTGAATTTGTAATCTAGACGTCATTACATTTTTGTAAAACGTTGCATTCAATAAAAAAGTTCTAACACCTTTCGCTTTGAGCCCAAGTGTGGCTAGTCCCCCCCCCCCTTTTTTTTAAATTCTCTATCTAATGAGACGCGTTGTGCGGGCCTGGCCGTGAAAAGAATGAATCTTGAATATTAGTTATCCCTAATATTAGTGATCGTGATTACTGATGTTCTATTAAAAAGCTAGCAATCTATCATTGCTTTCCATGAATGCTTGTAACTTCTATGCCTTGCAATTTACAAATAATTAATATTCTTATGAATATTAGTAATTGAAAGAAAATCAAGTATAATATTTACAGGAAAAAAAAATACTAGTGAGCTGTTTGGTAACTAACACAAATCTTCTCCAATATTTTAATAACACTGTTCGACAAAAAAAAACCTTGAAAATGCTTCTGGCATTTTGAAGGCTGATTCTTATGTAAAATGACCCCCTGAATCCGAATATGACCCCCGTTTTCCCCCATCACGTACCAATTTTTTTTAAAACGCCCCCCTTTTTTTTCATTTTTCCTTAGTTTCAGAGCTATTATATTTTTTTTGGAGGGGAAAGGAGCCTTATATTCACCCCTAAATTTTTTTGGAGGTCAAGAGAGACTCAAAGTTTAAAATCATGAGCACCGAGAAAAAATCGGGGAACTTGGGGGGGCGTAGCCCCCCAAAATATTTGAAAAATCACCAAAAACGATCTTTTTATTCTAGTTTCTTTAAAAACACCTTTAAAACATTTTTTTCGGTGCAGAACCAGAGTATAGGATCCGCTCCTATGGCTCCTGGGTCAGAAAAAATTTTCACGCTGTAAAATTTTTTTTTAAAAATAAAATAATGCTCTAAAAATCGCACTTTGCACTCGAGTTTTAAAGCAGGTCTTCAGCCAAAAAAACAAAATTGTGGCTGATTATTATGTCAAATGACCCCCTATTTCCAAATATGACCTCAGTTTCCCCCCTCCACCCCCTCTTTCCAGAGAGCGCCCCCCCCCCCCCCAATTCAGAGTCATTTTACTAATTCGGAGGGGAAAAGTACATTACGTAACCCGTTAACATAATTCTAAAAGGCAACAGAGGTTCAAAGTTCAAAATCATGTATATGTGTACCAAACATATAAACTAGGGCGGTATAGCCCCCCCCCCCAAAAAAAAAATCTTCTTTTCCTGTTTTTCTAAGAGACGTTTTAAACCTTTTTTTTTTTTTTTTTGTGAAAAATCAGAGTATTCGATTTTCTCTTTGATTGTTGTGTTCGAAATTATTTCGCTTTGCAGAAAACAAATTATATTATAAAATAAAAAAAAATTTACTATAATTATAACTACTATAAATACTATAATTATAATTTATAGTATTTGGAAAAAATGGGTCACTTTGCAGAAGAGTCAGCCGGAACAGTGTCTTCTTTCATGCGGACCTGCGATGCGACTGATATGCAACGAGCCACCCTTACAAGAAAAAAAAATATATATTTTTTTTTATTTTATAATATAATTTGTTTTCTGCAAAGCGAAATAATTTCGAACACATTAATCAAAGAGAAAATCGAATACTCTGATTTTTCACAAAAAAAAAAAAAAAAGGTTTAAAACGTCTCTTAGAAAAACAGGAAAAGAAGATTTTTTTTTTTTTGGGGGGGGGGGCTATACCGCCCTAGTTTATATGTTTGGTACACATATACATGATTTTGAACTTTGAACCTCTGTTGCCTTTTAGAATTATGTTAACGGGTTACGTAATGTACTTTTCCCCTCCGAATTAGTAAAATGACTCTGAATTGGGGGGGGGGGGGCGCTCTCTGGAAAGAGGGGGTGGAGGGGGAAACTGAGGTCATATTTGGAAATAGGGGGTCATTTGACATAATAATCAGCCACAATTTTGTTTTTTTGGCTGAAGACCTGCTTTAAAACTCGAGTGCAAAGTGCGATTTTTAGAGCATTATTTTATTTTTAAAAAAAAATTTTACAGCGTGAAAATTTTTTCTGACCCAGGAGCCATAGGAGCGGATCCTATACTCTGGTTCTGCACCGAAAAAAATGTTTTAAAGGTGTTTTTAAAGAAACTAGAATAAAAAGATCGTTTTTGGTGATTTTTCAAATATTTTGGGGGCTACGCCCCCCCAAGTTCACCGATTTTTTCTCGGTGCTCATGATTTTAAACTTTGAGTCTCTCTTGACCTCCAAAAAAATTTAGGGGTGAATATAAGGCTCCTTTCCCCTCCAAAAAAATATAATAGCTCTGAAACTAAGGAAAAATGAAAAAAAAAAGGGGGGGGGCGTTTTAAAAAAAATTGGTACGTGATGGGGGAAAACGGGGGTCATATTCGGATTCAGGGGGTCATTTTACATAAGAATCAGCCTTAAAAATGCCTGAAGCATTTTCAAATTTTTTTTTTTGTCGAACAGTGTAATCATCTTTTTCAATCACACGCAGCTTTTTTTTTATATAGTAAAACTATAATTTAAATTTAGGAGAGAAAAATCAAAGGTTTCCTAAATTTTTACATTAAAAACAAGTTCTAATATAATTTTCACTTATTTTTTAACATAATTTGGATTGTGAAAAACAGCATTTAAATGACTTCAAATCATTCACACTTGTTAATAGCTAATTTCCATTATTGTTATACGGCTTGCATTACGCTATTGAACTCTGCACTGGATGTTGCAAAACAATGCAATGACACGAATGCTATTTATTATGCGTATCCGTCCATTGTCTATATTATAAGTTGTATTCTTGCTTGAATACAATGTTTCATCACGACTTGTGTGTGAGATAAGCAAATAGGTATCTTTTTCTGATCGACACTAAAACGAATTTTTGAATGGATGTTTTAAAACTCACTATGTTATTTCAGCTTCCAAATTTATACTTTGTAATAAAATTAAGATTACTCAAATACCGCACTGCAAAAAAAAAAAAAAAAAATGTTGTTTTTAGAGTATAATACTGTAAACGAAGTTTCTAGTTTGAAACTGTAAAATGAATAGCAATAAACTAAATTAGCAAATTTAGTTTACTGCCATAAAATTAGCTGTATAATACTGTAAGAATAACAGTATAATCAGGACCGTATTTAAGGAGTGGATTTTTAAGGTTCAACCCCCCCCCCCCTAAATTTTTCGAAAAGATTCTGAAAAAAGCTTTTTAATGCCCTTTTTTGCTGAAAAATAACATTACTATTTTGTATTAAATTTTTTTATTTACTTTTCAATATCATTTGAAAAATGAAATTATCATTATTGAATCATAGTACAAATTAATTGATATGTCTGTAGTATTTATTAGGGATGTACCGATAAGCAAATTGGCAGATTATTGATTAATCGGTTGTTGATAATCGGCTGAGCCGATTAATGATAAGGATGATTGTTTTTAATGCTACTAATTTTATCATCACTGTTTTTTCTCTGTTATACAATTCTGACTTTAGAAATAGTAAGTAATTTATTTCCGAGAGAAGATTTTTTTTTCCATTTTCCTAATTTTCACTAAGTAATTTCACTATTTTATCAAATTTTTTAGAACCAATTTTCATATTATTTTCAATAATATTACATTAACACATTGTTAATTAAGTTAATTGGACATAAAAATAAAAAAAGGGGAGGGGAGTCTGTGGTGAGCACTCCAATTTAGGAGTACTTTTAATTTAATTTTTTTAATAATTAGTAGCAATTTAATTCAAGACTTTTATTCTTTGTGAAAATTAGAGGTTATCTAAAAGCACTGTACTAAGGAGAAAACTGTCGCCACATGAAAAATGTTGCAACATTATCTATGTATATTTATTTATTAGAATTAATTTATTAAAAACTTTATATCTACTGTGAGGATATTATCACTGTTAATAAAATTATTCATCATAGTTTCTTAGTGAAGGCAGGCCCGTCATTTAGGGGGGGGGGGGGGGCTGGCTTTGAGAAATCAATGTATTTACATATAAGTGGGCGTGGTTTTTGCTGTTTTCCGAAGAAATTGCATTGTGTTTTCACTCTTTGTCCCCCTCTGGAAAAACTTGAAATGACGTCCCTGAGTGCAGGTATACTTTGAAGAATAATACTAAAAAAATCTTTTTGGGCCGAATAATCGGTCCGAGTTTGCCGATTATTTATAATCGGCAAAGTGGCCGATTATTGCCGATTAATCGGTACTGTCGATTAATCGGTGCATACCTAGTATTTATCTTTATTGTAGTTTCTGCAAACATAATTTCATACACAGCAATACACCTTTTTAACTGGGGCGAAGATGCTTTGTACACATCCGAATATTTTCCTTCATTAGAAAGGTATGTTATTTTATTTTTCATGTTAATGCCCCTTAAGCATCTACTGTAACAAAAAACTATGGAATATAGAACATGAAATCAAATTTTATTTATCATAGATTTCACGAGAAATGTGTTGGTAAAACCCTCCCCGAAACAATGGTATGGTTACGGCCCTGAGTATAATACTGACAGCTGAGGTTTCAGTTTAAAGCTGTATAATGCACTGTAAAATTAGCAATTTTACAGTTTATTATTGTAAAATAAGCAATTTTGCAGTTTATTACTATAAAATTAGCTGTATTATTCTTTAAAAACATTTTTTTTTGCAGTACGTATTCAGTGTTAGAGCATAAAAAAAGCGATATTTGGAGTCGGTATTTTTTATTTATGTTAGCTGTTGAAAGAGCAGAATCAGTGTCACAGCAAGGAGCTATTATCAGAAAGTAATTCTCTATATTCAAAATGTGTCACACCAGGATCGGCATTAGCATAAACAGCCGCTCACAGAATGAGTACATTTGATTTGAAACTGAAATAAAATCGCTTTTAAAGTTTTTTAAACAATTATTTTTTTAGTGAGTAATTTTTGTTCCGAACCAAAAAAAAAAAAAAAAAAGCTGCGTACTGAAGCAAGTTATTACGAACGAATTTGACTTTACGTTTTTATCCTCATAATTGTGGATAATTTTGGTAAAACACAATATTTTTTAATTTTGTGATTTTTCTGTGGCCAATATTGAAAGGTCATGGGATCTAACTTACTAAGTTTTCGAAGTAATATATATATATATATTTAGTTAAAGTTATTTACCATCCATTTTTTTTTTGGTGAGGGGAGGGGAAACTTCTCCAAAAAGGATTTATATTCATTTAATGTGGCAATATGGCATACTGTGAATTTTCCTTATTTTTTTTTAAACTTATGGTGCTACATTTTAAATATTACTTGTTGTTCAAAATTATTTATGTTAAGAGGTATTAGGAAAATATAATTTCAGTGTAGACGCCAATTACTTTTATGAATATTGTATTGTCGGGAAAAATATTACTTAAGTATGGTTAAGAACAAAGTGAAGAGAATTTCAAAGACAGCTAAATGACATCTGATTAGCGTATTTTTTTAAACTAAAAAAACGAAATATTTACATTTACATTTCATTAGCACAATAAATATTAAGGGAAAAAAACTGTAGAAAGGTTAGGGGGAACCAAAAATATTAGAGAAATTTCTTCAAGATTGTTTTAGTTATTTTTTATTAATTAGAATCGAAGAAATAGATAATTGAAGCTGAATTGAGTTAAACTATGCAATCAAATGGAAAGGAACGACTTCGTGATGTTCATATGTCATGACGGAGAGAAAAGCAAAGGGGTAAAAGTTGGTATAGTGCTAGATCTTAGTATGTGTGTGTGAGGGGGGGGGGGGCTCAAATTGAGCAACATTATTCGTTGCAACACCCTAGCAAACTTGTTTAAGTTTTGTTTTCGTGGCTTTGATCACTAACGTGCACCCGTAAATGAAAATTACAATATCATGTTTTACGCAAAAGTATTTCATCCCCAAAAAAATATGCTCTCAGGTTTGGAAAGTTGAACTTTCGAAAATTGTCACTGGTTATATTCATCTCGCATTTTAATTGCTCTCACTAAGCACATAATTAACTCTGCTATTGTTCTTGCCCAGTAAAAACGGCATCCTTTTTGGGGCATCGTGTGGCCCTCGCAACGTTTTAAATGCTCTAAAGGCAATATAATCATGATAAGAAATAGATTAATGAAAGTTTTCCAGTTACCTGTTTTTTTCAGTACCTATTTTTTCAAATCGGCTATCTCTAAGAAAAGAAATAAAAAATCTGGAAAATATGCGTCTTATCTATATAATTAGTTTACAGATGCCTTGTCGGAGTTGCCTTTTTGAAAATATTTCCTTCTGCTGCTCTTTCATCCGCATATTTACTCTGTATTATGGTGTATAATTTTTAATTCATTCTCACAACTATGTAAAATAACGAATTTATTGCCTTTTATTTCTACAAGCAATTTGATCGGTTGCCCTTTCTCTTATTGGCAAGAGCCGAGAACCAACCGGCAAAAGGAGAAGTACAACTTTACACTGGGTATGGAAGACTAATTGCCGGTTCTCTATCTATTTGATCTAATGCAATTTTTTAAAGGAAATGTTAAAAAGTGTTTCTCAATAATTTAAATATTCATCATTTTATTCTTTGGCTGCAGATAATGTCTGAGTCTTATGCTGATTATTTCTACACATACCTTTTGGCATTCAAAATTCGAATTTGAATTTAATCCCAACCTCCAGTAGATGGCTCCATTATGAGTTGTTTCCCTTGCGAGTTGTTTCAAATTAATGCTTTCGTCATTCAAAACATGCCTGTATGGTTTGCTTGTTAGCGCTTTCCTTCTACTTCGGTTTAAGATATAAGCATGTTCAAAATGACAATGTGGGGAAACTATTTTTGCCTACATTAAATATCCATGCGATCACTAAAACCAAATCTATTCATAATTTAAACTAAATCAAGCAATTTAATATGACTATTCAACTAATTTAAATTAATTAAACATTAATCAGCATGCAACGGAAGCAAATTCAAAATAGCAGAAAAACTCTCTTACGAGGTCACGGATCCAAATAGGACGTTATCCCCCCCCCCTAAAGATCTCGAACGATTACACTACATCGTAACCCTTTAATCTCCCTTTTCATAACTCAGTTATGAGTTGTATTTCTCCTTCTGCCATGTGGTTTACAACTTTTATTGCTCTCCTTTTCTATTGCTATCACTAGAACTTCCAGGCATTAAATTTCTTGTACAAAATTAAATAGCCTTTTAATAGATTTTTTATAACAAAATTGTTTCACATGTGTTGCATGAAGTACAAAACAAAGAAGCACAGTTTATATAAAATATATTTGTTTTGATTGATTGATGTAGCACTTTGACATAAACAAATAAGCATTTTGAAGGCTTACAGCTCACTATATGTTGAAAGTTTACGGTTCACTATATTTTATAAAAGTATGGACTACTTTCAAGTTTAGTTTCTTTATGTTCATCAGTTGAAAAAGTTTCTGGAGAAGCTATGGTTGGGTGAATGTTTGTACTGGCATGAAAAAGAGTTGGTCTTCCACCCGAACGTTCAATCTCAAAAACACCTCCATGAAGAATTAGAAACTTGTTCCTTTTAACTTTGTCGGAGTCCAGATCGTCACCTTTGGCAAGAGTTAAGTAATTCTCATTCATTTTTTTCTTCATATCAAATTCAGCAAGATTAACTCTGTCCGCTGTGAATTTGAAAATTTTCGGGTAATCCCTAGCTTTGTTCGGAGGTTTGGTTTTAGCGGCTTTCGGTTTTTCTCTTGGCTCACTTTGGTTCTGCTTACTGACCTTAGTTCTTGTGCCACTGGATGCTGGTCTCGGGGGTCGCCTAGACGGTCTTCTACCACCACTAACTGAATCACTAAATGAACTAGCCGTTGAATCTCCAATCGATGGAGGTAGAGGTTTGGCAGGATTTTCCGGAGGCCTGTCCGGAAAAGGATCTCTCACATAGTCTGGAAAATGGAAGGGTGGTTGTGGTGTAGTTGTTCTTGATATGCGAAAAATTTCACCGAATTCGGGGAAATATGGTAAGTTTGGAAAGTTATCGAAAATGGCTCCATAGTCTGATGGGGAATCAAATGGGTTTCCAATATCAGATGTAAAAAAGTTTGCAGATTCTTGAGCGTCAACAGACAACTCAAAGTCCATTGGCATTCCTTGTGATGGAGGATTTTTAGCACCTCTCTCTGATACATCGCTGGCATTCTTCTTTTCCAAAGTAGGGTTTAACAACGCAGACTCTCGTAAAGGCAGAACTGCAGCAATCATCTGTAAGAAAAAGAAAAAAATTGAAAACTAGTTTACTGAACTATAAATCGTTTTCTTCATGCTCGTTGGACACAGTTCATAAATAGAGAAGCATATACATTCATGACGCACTTCTAACAACGGCTCATTTTGTTGCGTGTACCTTTTAATAATATCCTTTATCTCAGACGTCTAATTAATTGATGTACAAGTTTTCGGAAATAAGGCTATGTAACGTTTTTATTTGCTCACATTACACTGCAAAAAATAAATTGTTGTTTTTATAGTATAATACTGAAAGCAGAAGTTTAAAACTGTAAAAGAGCAGTAATAAACTGTAAAATTGGCTGTTTTAATTTATTAATGTAAAATTAGCAATTTTACAATTTATTACTGTAAAATTAGCACTTTTACCAATATCCAAATATTAAAAAAAGGAAAAATTAATCAGTTTTCTAAAGATCCCTCTGAGCTGGATATTTTTTCAAAAAATCTGAAAAAATTATCAGAAGTACTTATTTGCCGCAAAATAATAAATATCTGAGGCAAGACGGCAACTGCTGAATAATAAAATTGTTATTTGATCTTTAGTGATCTTAACATTTTCTAAGGGACTTAAATACACAAATAAGACTTGTTTTCAAACACAAATATAGTTTATAAACAAAATTAGTGAAAAAAAATTATACTTGAAAACAATTATGCATCCAAAATGATTTACTTTAAAAAAAATTGTAGCAACGTGTAAACTATTTGCACAAAAAGAAATTTAATAAGTAAAAAAATATTGATGCCTTTGAAGGGATAATTTTTTACAAGGTTTCTTCTTTTTTTCTTTCTTTCTTTTTCTTTTTTTATTATCAAAGGATAAATTAAATTATTTCATCAGAGTATTTTTTCTTTGAGAGGGAAGGAAGTACGATTTTATTGGTTCGGTCATGTTCAAGGTTTTGAAAGGGCAGCATCGTTCGTAGTGCGTAAAGCAATTGTATCTCATATGAAACGAGAAGAAAAGGAATTCTCTTTGTTTACTGAAAACCGCCTTTGGCGTGTCTTCTCATATAGAAACTAAAAAAAAAAAAAGTCGTCAGTTAGGCTTGGCCTTGGCGAGACGCTTCAAAGAATTATATTAAAAGACAGGATATGAAAGCTCACAATGCCTGTTTTACCAATTTTCAGCAACGTTTGACATGAACTTCAATAATGAACTCATAGTTCAACACCTTACTTTTCCTATTAAAAACCTTATAGCTTCTATGCGACATAGGGCAGAAGAGGAATTGCGTTGTCTTTCAAATAATGATAACAATAGTAAAGATGGAATTGAAACTGAATAATTTGAAAACATTGAAATAAATTATTTTATAACACTTATACTGAGCGGAATTACTTATTGATTATAGGTCTCTGCTTTACTCTTACGGTAACCTATACTGAAAGAAGTACTAAGATTAAATTAAAAATTTAAACAACCCCTGACCCTGATTGCCGATTTCATATTAAAACAAACTTCTTTCGTAATAAAGCATTTTAAATTTAAATATATTTAATTGTCTTCAAGAGCATATGATAAACACGGAAAAGGAAAGATAATTCTTACTAGTAAAATTTGCTTGTAGCAAAAGCAGAATAAAGAAGGAAAATTGAAGGAAAATCAATTACAAGTATTTTAATTGTTAACAAATAGAAACAGGCAACAGATAAACATTTTAAATCATTGAGTTTTCTTTCCTCGTCGGTCAACAATGACATCGGTTTCCAATCGTGTAAATTTAAGCATTAGCCGCATTTGCTAAAGAACGTTATCATTCGAGTCCTATTTTACATTTAAGTTCTAAACACATCTTATCAGACGAAGATTTTTTTTTTCATTTGTACTATTGTTTGAAATTTTCAAGTATGTGAACACTTCAAAAATCGCGAAAAACGTTTTAAAGGTTTTGAATTAATATCTTTTAATTTATGTCATCCGAAGACGCGACATAGCTAAGAACACTCTCGATCACTTCACCTTTCAAAAAAATTTCTTTTCCGAAACATAACCGGTTAGGCGCTAGAGTGCCACAGACAGATACACAGATGTGGATAGAAACACAGATACTTTTTGTTGTTGCGTCAGGGGTTAAAACTGTCTCTTAAGATTTTTTTTTTTTTTTTTTTTGCCTTCCTGAATCCTGAAAGAAGTTTTATTTATGCAATACCTACGTTGGTTTTGTTTAGAACTTAATGTTAACTAGTTTTTAAACCTTCAAATAGGGAGAAATAAAAATGGCTAATTTAATCGACAATATCCCTAATAAGTTTCATCAGTCGTTTTTGTTTATTCTGCCATATTTTACAGAAGAGTAGCAAAGCATTTCGTCTCGTCGTTCCAGACGTGCCGATTCGCATCGTATACGTTAATAGTTCGCGACTACTGTGGGGTAATGGGAAAAAGTGACGTTATTTTGAGAAGAAGGTCAAACTGTCAAAAAGAAAAAAAAGGGATATGTTTAGTGACGGTTGACCGCAGCCAATATCAAAACTTAGATTAAGCGGAACTAAAGAAATCGTGTCTAATGAAATCTAAGTCGGAATTTGTTATATTAAATGTAATGGCTTGGAAATGAATAACTCCATATATAGAAAGCTTTAACCCGTAGAAAAAAAAATTTTGAATTATTTTGTAGCATAATATTTTAATATTATTATAAAGAAACATTTTTTGACTTAAATCTGGAGTACAAGTAATAATAATAGTCAGTAATAATATCAAATAAAAAATGAAAAGAAAGAAAGAAAGAAGTCTTACAGGGCATTCTAGAAGAGATTATCCGTGCATAATGAAAGTCTTTTGGAAAAAAATACTAAAAAGTATCTAAGTAACCTCACTGCAAAAAATGTACTGTTGTTTTTACAGTATAATACTGGCAGCCGAAGTTCCAATTTAAAACTGAAAAATGCACAGTAATAAACTGTAAAACTAGCGATTTTAGTTTCTTACTGTAAAGTTAGCAATTTTAGTTTATTGTCGTAAAATTTAGCTGTATTATACTGTAAAGACAACAGTATAATACTGGAAGCAGTGGTTCCAGTTTGAAAATGTAAAATGCACTGTAATTTGTCTTGCTCTAACTGTTAGAAATAACTCTAGTTTTATTTGGTTTCTGGCCTGTCCCTGATTATAGACAATTATTTAATATGATATTTACATTCGACACATTATACGAAGGAATTACGGGTAACATTTGACAGAGAAACTTATGTTTGGGACGAATTAATCAGCTGAAGAATAAAACATGTTTCTTTTGATGTCAAAAGTTTGAAACTTAAACAAATTTGAGTTGCATTGGCCTGATGCTTTAGTGATATGAGAAACAATAGATTTTGATCAATAGCGATTTGTTAGCGATTAAAACTTTGACGCAAACACATTCCTCTGAAAATATAACCATATTAGAAATTGTCAATCTTGTCCCTTACTAAACTACCTTTTCTTTTTCTTTTTTTTAAGCAAATCCTAAATGCAGAAAGCTTGTTGATGTGAGCAACAGCGTATGACTTTCTAGGATTTTCACAAGTGGAAAGCAGTATTTTAATTCTTTCAAAAAATATAATAATTCAACTTCATACTTTAACTTAGAAACTAATTTGTCACAGCAGAAAATAAGTTAGCGACCAGAGCGCAGATGATTATGAAATGTTGACTAAAGCATAAATCTTTCAGGTGCTGACTTTCGAGTTAGACATGATCTGTCAACTAAAACAGACTTGGTGGAGTATTTATCTGCTTCAATAAGTTTTAAAAATATATCTTACTAACCTTTCTTAAAATGAATATCGTAAAGAATGGACCATTGGGTGAGCTTTTCAAAATCTGAGACACATTTTGAAAATATCATTCTTGCATTAAAAAGAAACATGATTTTGACTGTGGTCGTACTTGTCTCAGCAGAAAATAAAGTTAACGACCAGAGCGCAGATGATTATGTAATGTTTACTAAAGCATAAATCTTTCAGGTGCTAACTTTCGAGTTAGACATGATCTGTCAACTAAAACAGGCTTGGTGGAGTATTTATCTGGTTCCCGAAGTTTAAAAAATATATCTTACTAACCTTTCATAAAATGAATATCGTAAAGAATGGGCCATTGGGTGAGCTTTTTAAAATCTGAGACACATTTTGGAAATATCATTCTTGCATTAAAAAGAAACAGGTTTTTGACAGGGGTAGTACTTGACATTTTGGCCTATGAATAAGTGTTGAGTGTTATTGTTCAGTAAATCACTTATTTCGTAGCGTAGTTATAATTGTGTAGACTTACACAATTGTGTTAATTGTGTGAATGAGCAAAAAGTGTGTCTTTGGATTCTATTTGTGTTACTGAGATTCTGTTTAATTACTGTGTGCCTTTATGGTTTCTTTTTTTTGAGTTTTTTTTTTTTATTTTTTTTGATTCTGTTCCAGATTAACAAAACATAATAATTTCAGACATACTGAACAAATAATAATAAAAATAACAGTAATAAACTTTTTTGAAATTTTGCTTTCTCTAATCGAAAGTTTGAATTATTTTATTAGTTTCACTGTATAGAAGTTTATTTCCCTCAAACTTCGCTCATCTTTGCTTGAAAAAAAAATTATTTTATACCTTTTCATCTGCGGAAAATTATACACATTCAGTAATTAGCTTATTTTTTCTCTTTTTTAAAAATAAATATTGTCTGAATCCTTTTTATCTTTACAAGCTAGAAAATTCAAGTCTTATTTTTTGCCTGCATGTTTTCAGAATCTTTTTAGTTTCTGAAAACTCTTCAAAATAGTTGAATTATATCTTAAAAAATGGATTTAATGATCTCTCATAGTAGCACTTGCACATTTTTCATACTTAATCTCAGAACTTCAGTTAAAAAATTCATGCTCATTAACGAAACTGCAAATAAATCACTTTGAGCACTAATCATCATGTATTTATTTGTTTTATTCAAATGCCAATGAGTTCCGAAAGGTCATTCGTAGTTTTCAAGCCTTACCGTTGCGAATTTCGCAAGGCTTTTCTTCTTTCAAGATGCATTTAATTATTACTGTTTGGAGAGAAGCCTTGAAAAGAAAGAGCGGTAATCATTTCGGCGAATCTTAAAAAAGGTGATCTACTTAGAAACCGCGGTAGACGTGGGAGCAGCAATATTTGAATTTGCTCGTTTAAGCGTGTGGCGCAAGACTTCAATGAGATCAACATTTTTGGTCATGATGAACGACTAGTGCTTCAGTTTAACCATTGACCTCAGTGAAAATCACATTGGTGATAACGCAATGAATGATGAATGCGATCGACATCATCACATCACGTTGAATTCAGTCGGTATTGTAGGTGAATATCACAGGTTTAAAAGCGTGACCTTTTTAATCTGTTTCAATATATTTATTATTACACAACAGGATCTTCTTGCACAAGAGGTGATCAATTTGAACATTGACCAACACTGTCAACGTTTATTTTAGTTTGTAGGTTTGGATGTTTTTGGCGCAAGAGCCTTAACATACTATACAGCGCTAAACGATGGTACTGTAAAATTTAACAAAAATGAACAAACCGAAGGACTAAAATGGCATACAAAAATTATTAATACAATTAAAATAATTAATTTAATACAAAACATAAAAATTCTAAAAATTTAAAAATATTTCTAAAACTGGCACACATGCGAAATTTAAAATTTTAAATAATGGGGCGCAGGATCTGTCAAAACATTTTGGATAAAACCTGAAACACATACATCAAAACAAATACGAAACAAAAACAAGGACACAGAAAAAACACCAGATTTGACACAAAACGCCTATATATTTCTTGAAGAAAGGGGAACAAATTAGGATGGGGTGTGTCCCTCAGTTTCTCCGTCAAACTTAGATAAAAAAATATTAAAAAAAGTAAACAATTATTTTAGTTATTTTTCAAATGTTGTAAATTAAAATCGTTAAAATTAGTGCAATCTTTAACTGGTAAGTTGGAGGTGTTTTACGCCCTAGAAGAATTGCATTTTATCATTCGAACGCTTTGTAGTGTCTTATTCGAACGTCTTGTAGTCCCCTCCTCGAGTCCCTTCTGGATCTTAGTACTGCCATTTTTTAAAATTAATGTTGAGCATAAATATATGAACGTTTCACCATGACCCATTAGGGAATGACTGTCACTAAAATTTTTTTACTTACAGCTTTCAATTTATACTAAATTTGCTTTCAGAAGTATAATAGATTTCCACCCTCTTCTAACGAAAATAAAAATATGAATTCCCTCAACACGGTAAAGTGCGTTTGAATTCCAAAACTAAAAATTTCTACGAATCTTTAATTTCTTTCATATATTTGTAAAAGGAACAAGAAGCATATTTTATTTTCGTTCAATGAAAGAGTGGAAACGAACAAAACAAGAGAGAGAAAACTTTCTTAGTTCTCTTTAAATCACACATATGGGCACCCATGCTATTCCCATACAGAGGATTAAAACAAGTTTTGACCTAAGGTTTTCCTTTTAATCCTGCTACAAGTGTACGTAATGTTTTTTTGTAATTTATGCTTTGAAACGTTCGTCATTAATATTCTAAATAACGAAAAGCATTTGGCGCTACCTAAAATCCGAACTTGACTATTCATTAAACTTTTATGCCCAGAATTAATTTGGCGATGAATTTTATACATTTCTTTTTCGTTTCTTTTAGTTGAAAATACATCAAATGACATATATGCAGAGTATAAAATTTTTGAAAATCAGTAATGTCTAAGGCCTTAGATATTACTGATTTACAAATTTTTAGGGACTGCCTTAGGGACCATAAGTCAAAGTTTCCGATCGCTGACACCAACTGTCGACCTCTCAGGAAAGTAAAATTAATGGTAGTTAAGTTAGTTTTATATTCTCTACACTACAAAAAATGAACTGTTGTTTTTACAGTATAATACTGGCAGCCGAGGTTCCAATTTAAAACTATAAAATGCACAGTAATAAATTATAAAACTAGCAATTTTAGTTTCTTACTGTAAAAGCAGAAATTTTACTATTAATTGCCGTAAAATTTAGCTGTATTATACTGTAAAAGCAACAGTATAATACTGGCAGCAGAGGTTCCAGTTTAAAACTGTAAAATGCATGGTAATGAACTGTTAAATTAGCAATTTTGCAGTTTATTACTGTAAAATTATCAATTTTTTAGTTTAGTACTGTAAAAGTAGAAATTTCTAGTTTATTACCGTAAAACTAGCAATTTTTACAGTATATTACTGTAAAATTAGCTGTATTGTACTGTAAAAACAATTCATTTTTTACAGTGTAGTAAGTCATTTGTTTCAAAGGTGCACTTATTTGCATTATACGACGTTTGTTTCTATATGAAACTTTTGAAATTAAAGCTTCTATCAGTTTACATATGTGGGTTAGAAATAATTTCAGAACTAATGTGAAAGATTAAAAGAATTTTTTTTTCTAAATAGCTTCTCACTTATGAAGATATAGGTAGGTCAAGAACATTACACGAATACTTTCCGGATTGGAACAGATTTTGCAACTTTCTTCCGTTTGCAAATTGCTTCTTATTTCAATTTGATTGACTATTGATCAAAAAGGAGAGAAGACCTTTCTGATTGAATAGTTGGTCTATTATGAGATTATAATAGCCTGTTCGACAATGACCTATTTCATCGCTTTGGATTTACGATAAACAAAATATCGTAGCTTTTTCAAAACAACTTGATGAATGTTTATACATAAATCTTTTTAATGGAAAAATTGGAACTAGGACACTTTGTCCCACACGTGACAGCTCATATATTTCATTAAAAATCATAATTCAAAGTGTAATGAGCAAAATTCTTTCACTTAAGAAGTCACCAACGTATGTATGATTCCCTAAGCAAAAAACTCTGTTCGTTACCTTGTAAAATTATGACTTTTGCTGAAATATGTGAGCTGTCACGTTGGGGACAAAATGGCGGCTTTCAGCTTAGTTAATTTTTTACATCGGATATTTTTTGATGTTAATTTAGTTAGAGGAAAACAAATGAGCTTAGCTTTTTGTAAAAATAAAGCGCCATTTGGCTTTGTTAGCCAATTAAATACCTTCAGAAATATACTTCTTAAAATTAAAATAATCCAAGAAAATAACATTGTGATCTGACCGGTGGTGTAAGAAGCTCAATAAGTGAAAGATGATATTAAAAAAAGAACAAACGGGGGAATAGATACTAAACTAAGAACAAAAATACGATTTTTTGTTGATTTTTCAATACTTTCTGGGATACAAAAGTTTAACTAAGTCTCAATTGATGAGTAAGAAATTAAAACCGATCCAAACATGGAGGAAGACAATGTCTTGCAAATCTATACGCGTAGTTTTGGATTTTATTTTTATTCGTCTGGTGATTTATTTAAGATTCTGAATAAAAATGTGACCTAGAAAATAAACTTGTTTGGGTTATGCTCTTAAAAGTGCATCAAATATTGTATGATACGTGAATACGAAATGCCGATTGAGAAAATGAAAAAAATCTTACAGCTAAATTTGAAATTCAACCCAATGATTGTTGATTCTCATGATGCACAAATGGAAGAAGTTGCGAAATTTACATACGTGTGAAGGCTGAAGGGAGCTTGTTTACACCAAAAGGACATTGGTAGGGACAAAAGGCAAAAGCGATGATTCTTTGTAACATCAAGAAGCAAAATGGATTATCATTTGTCTTCGACATAGCCTTGAACATTGTTACTTCTTTACTTTTGATATTAGTATGCTGCTTATCATAAAAGATACTGCGCCTGAAAAACTGGTCATGTGAACTGAAATCAGATTTACCGAAGAAGGAAAAAACGTCCTTAAATATACATAATTTCCCATATGCAACTATGTGTAGTCACAGTCGTATTTTTGAAACAGAAATTAACTCTGTTACTTGAACTTATACTAGTATCTTCAAACCGAAACATTTTTATGATGCTCTGTTAAAAAAACAGGTTGTACGTACATGGCGTCTTTAACCCATGTAGCCTAAAAACGGGATGCTTGTTAGTTACTGCATACAAAAACCTGTAATGGGTATATCATTTTACTAAAGCTGTTTTTCACAAGTTAAATAGTCTTTCTTCTTGAGAAAACCAGTTAGAGCCACTAGTTGGACATCAGAGTTTATTTATTGCCAGCTATTTTCAGACAAATCAGTCAAGCAACGATCCAGCATGGGTAGTCACAGAAAGTAAGTTATTTTTTGCGAACTAATTTTTCATAAAATTAAACTATTTTAAAATGATTTGCTTAAAATTGATCAGAGATGCCGTCTGTAATATTACTTTGCAAAAGTAAAGTCAAGTAAGGTCGTATTTTTCTCACATATCTGCAAAATATCCCATACACAGAACGTTAAATAACTTAATAAATATGGCAACGGCGAACTATATCAAGCCTAAAATGTATGTAAACCATTCCAAGTAAGAGTTTTAAGCAGATAAAAATTGAAAAAAAAATGTTTAAAAAAACTTGGGCATAAATGGGTTAAGGGTGGAGCGGCGTTCCGTTTCCCCCTTAAAGGTGCCATGTGCAACCCGTAGTTTTAACAGTATGAAGCACCATACGCCAATTCAATAAATCTTCCTCATAAGCGCTTCATGCTAATTTTCAGTTACCTTGTTATAAGAAACGATTTTCTGACTTGTTCAGCAATCCACTATTTCAGAAATTTTAGTCATTGTGCTTTGCTGACATTATTTCTTTTATTTATCTGACACGTTTACCTTTTGGCTTACTTCTGTTTGTGAAGGCAGAAATTTCTATTTTGAATTTACTTCATGTGTACTTCTTTAATTGAAGACAAAAATGTCCATTTTTTTATCTTAAAGCTTGTTTCTTGGTCACGAGCTTTAAATTTTATTCTAAACAATCCCAAAAGAACTCTTTTCAATTTAATTAAACTAGAAAATTATACTTTGATTATGAACCAAGAACTTGTGTAGTACACGAAAGTAGTGCACTGTAATTAACATTCACAGTAAAGTTTTTGTTAATATAATAGAAATTCCAGGTTATATAAAGAATTTAAATAAGAAGAAAATTTGAACAACTCGGACAGTTTGACGTGATTACCCTCGCAAATAAACCGGCCGTAGTTTGTGCTTTTTGGTATAGCCAAAAACTGAAAACGAGATTAAATTATAACGGGGTCAAACGGCTTATTTCAGTAGTTGACTGACGTAACCAGTCGTAAACATGCCTCGATGATTTTAAAATAGCAGCAACGCACGCTATTAGATGCTGGGAAGTGAAAAATAAAATGACTATTAATGTTATTTGTTAACACGTAAAAAATATCCATAAATTATTGTGATTTTACTGTTTGGCAAGACTTATGCTAGTTTCATTTAGTGTCTATTTAGAGGCAAAGATGGTGCAGTATCAAACTATTAAGAAACTGTTTTGATTTTACTTTTTTCAATGTGCTTGTTGCAGTTATTAACTTTTAGAGAAAGTGGAGCAATGTCACATGATCCTAATAAACAACAATTCATAGAAGAAGAACAAGACGATTCTTTTTTTTTCCAAGATGAAATTTACTGACTAAAATGAAAAACATTATCTCGATGCAAGTTTTGTGATAAAACGCAATGTTCTTTCTTTATGCAGGACTCAGTGTTAAAAATGTTAAACTATTATTATTATTTAATGTTGGTTTTTATCTGCTGAGGTGCAATATCCTCATCATTCAATGAGTTCATTAACAGTAATATGAAGATGAATTCTGGCAAAAACAAATAATCTATGAGGTGGCAAGATGGCTATAACTATCACGAAAAAAACATTTTTTTAACTTTTTATATTACTGTCACGCAGTGGCGTACTCAGGGGGTGGGCTGATAGGGCTGCAGCCCCCTTCGAAATTTTCCAAACAAATTTTTAAAAATTAAGCTGAAATCGTTTATTTACTTTGAATTTTTGCCTTTCATTTCTTGCTGAAATCAAGACTTGAGAATTTTTTTTTTGAAAAAAAAAGGGAAAAAAGTAAATTCCTTCTTTTTTTATCTCTCCATTTTGCTGTACGTGATGTGTATGTTATCTTATAATTCAATTTTGTTGCCATTTATTAAAAATGTATTTCAGAAACACTAATTAATGCTTGTTCTGTTCATTCATCTATATCTGTTAAATAAATTTCAACGAATGTGTGATTGAAACCCAACATTAGAATATAGTAAAATAAATGGCAAAATTAATGTTATTTAAGCTCAGATTTGCAAAAATATTGCATGCACTTGATTAAGGCCCACCTTCTTCAATAAAGAAATTTTTTCAAATTTCAATTTTATCATTTTCTATTTTCTTCAAAATGCATTACTTCTCAACAATAATTATAATGATAAAAAAATATTTTTTACCATGTATTTTTGTCATCTGAAATTAATATTGATATCAGAAATTCGAAACATTTACTTTTTTAGCTACATTCTATGAAATCCCCCCCCCCGCCCTCCGCTTAAAGAGTGTCTGCTTAGCCCCCCCCCTGAAATGATTTGTCTGCGTACGCCGCTGCTCTCACGTTTCTTTCATTCAGAAATCATCTTCGTCCTTTCTAGGGGTAATTCAGATATTTACTTTTCATGTGTGGATAAAGCGCTCTTTTTTTTAACGATTATTAGTCACACTCTTGCTGGTCGAAATATATTTCTTTGCAATTCCTATGCATAAATTATTTCATTATTTTCTAAGATAAAAAACGGTCATCTACTTACAAAAATAACTGCAAAAGACTGAAATAATTGAAAATCCATATTTAAAAAAAAAAAAAAAGCATTTATTTATTACCATTTCAATCTGCTATGACAGGCATCGAACTGTATGAAGGAAAATGGACATTTAATAATTTATGAAGTCAAATACTTATTCAAAAAAAAAAAAGAATAAAAAGAAAAAAAACTATATATAAATTTATTCACATTTTTCTTGAGGTAGTAGATTTCCTTTCTATTCTTAAAAGCTTGAACCGCCGATAGAATTAAAGTACCGCATAAATGACAAATTGAAAGTCATCTCATTCTCATTTATTCTTCGATAGAAATCATTAATCAAGCATGAAAAGAGCCAACTATTTCTCTAAATATCCTTGAAGTAGTTTCCAGTTTCTGAAGAAAAAAAAGGGTTAAAAGTTTTCTTCTCTTTCTTTCTTTCTTTCTTTTTATTTTTTTACAACTGTGTCTGAACATGATGTGATTGAAAAAATAATAAAATTAAATAAAAGAAGAAAAAAATCAGCTCTGTACTTCACTTAACAGTTTGTGGGCCGAAACCACAAATGGCAAATCATTGTCAAGTTGATGAAACGTGTCTAATATTTATCTTTAAAGGGGTTTAAGTGTTTTCCTTGATGAGGCGGTAGCAGCAAATCAACAAAGCTTAAAATGGTTTGATATAGTGAAGGAGAATAAACAATAAAACTCAGCGAGAGCGAGTAACCGCTGCTAATATTATTTGCTTTTTTTTAATATAGAAATCTTCAAGTTGAGCTGAATTGCTGAATAATTAAAGCGTTTTTCATAACAGGTCAATTGAGCAATTTGGCATTTTTCCTTCTTTCAAGTTTATAGCTATTTGTATTTTCGCTGTACCGGTAAGACCTCATTTGGAGTGTTCAGTTTTGATCTGATTAAAAAATATATTTACTTATTTGAAAGAGTTCAAAGGAGGGACATTCATTGACAATTTTCTTTTCATAATTTGTATAGCTATTTGTATTTTCTCTGTACAGAAGTTCGGAGAGACCTCATTTAGAGTGTGCTGTTCAGTTTTGATCTTCTTAAAAAAGATATTAACTTATTGGAAAGGGTTCAAAGGAAGGGCATTCATTTGAAATTTTCCTTCTCACAATTTTTATAGCTATTTATCTTCTTGCTGTACAGAAGTTCGGTAAGAGGTCATTTGGAGTATGCTGTTCAGGTTTGATCTGATTATAAAATGTATTAACTTATTAGAAAGGGTTCAAAGGAGGGCTACTAGGTTAGTAAAAGAGCTTTCTAATTTAGTTTATGAATCCAGGCTAAAAAAGTAATGGTTTGTTAACAAAAAACAGGCTAGAGAAATAATATATAACATATTAAAAAGAAAAAGAAAAAAAACTGAGAGAAATATTATAATTATACTTCACGTTCATAAAAAGTGTCGCAGTAACCCAGTAAAAAAGCAAATGCATAAGTCGTAAACAAAAGTAACATTTTATTTTAAAATAGTTTGGGTTATTTTAAACCAAAATTTTACACAGGCTTTTTCATGCAATAGAAATTCCGAAATTCGGGAAGTTCCAAAATTGGGACGTTTTTTAAATTGCTCATATTTTATTTTCAAAAGATTTCAGTAAAAGATGAAATTGCATTTTTCCATCAAATAATTTTAATAATAAGCAGAATATGTAACGAAATTTGCAACTCTGTCGGAATACAAAGAATATCAACTACTTTAGTAATTGCAAAACCACCATACATCACTGAAGCCTCTTTTATTTCAAGCAGCGTGTACAGTTAAGCACTGTTGCGCTAAATCTTCTCTTCATGGCCCTAAAATACTACTTCTTTAAATGAGAAATAATTAATTTGTGCTTTACTTCTTCCACTGTTTCTGAATCCTACAGAAAAGGTAACTTATCAACTTTAAAAAATAGTCTGTTTAAAAAATGTTTACGAGGACGTTTCATTCTCTTCTTTAATGATATTAGTAGAATATATGTTTACACTGCAAAAAATAAATGTAGTTTTTACAGTATAAATACAGCTAATTTTATGGTAAAATTGCTAATTTTGCAGTAATGAACTGTAAAATTGATAGTTTTAGTGAGAAACTGTAAAATAGCTAGTTTTACAGTTTATTACTATGCTTTTAGTTTTAAAATCTGAAACCTCTGCTGCCAGTATTATTCTGTAAAAACAACAGTTTATTTTTTGCAGTGTATTTTCTTCATGCTTCATTTTCTCTTCATTTTGTACGTTATGTATTACATTTATTTTTTGAGTGAGTTAGCTCAATGTATGACTTACATCCATATGTTACCATAGTTTTCTTTTATCTCGCAGATATTAAAAAAGGAATGGATAGTAATGTCTCGAAATTCCGAAATTTGGACGGGCTGAAGTCTCAATTATCCCAAATTTTTGGCTTTGTACTTAATTCTGTATTTATTTCACGCACATCTTTTCTTTTTACTCTGTATTATTACACTTTTTTTATTTGCTTTGCTTTCCGGTTTACTTATATTTATTCACTTCTTTGAAATTGTCTTCATTAATAGATAATTTTTTCTTTCTTTTTCCCCTTTTAGGGTTTTGTAGAATGAAGTTTCTGTAGTCAATTCACGTAAGAAAAAACTTTCGAAACCTCATTTAAAGGAGAAAAAAAGCCCACGAACTGTTCTTTCAACGGGGTGTGTTTATTATACGGTCGCGAACTACCCTACAATAGAACTGACATGCTCATTGCCTTATAAAGCGAATGATAGTGCAGTTTTCGGCGGAAATGACATAATATCTAATCTTACAGGAGACTTTAACGATGCATAGCGTTTCTGCTTCGTATTATATTCTTAAATACAGAGCGTTTCTGTATTTAAAAAAAAAGCAATGAGGGGAAATGGGTATGTCTTGTTCTGCTTTCGGGTGTGAAAAAAGGCTTGGGAATTTATGAAAGATAGATCCCCTCCCCCACCACTGCAGTACTTATTTAAGCAATATTAGACATGTTCTTATTTTTTATTTTTAATACAAATTGTCAAGTGCACGCAGGGAAAGTGAGCATCGTGAACTTGAAATAATTCATTTCGTTTTACTTATTCAATTATTTATTCAATCACTTGCTTATTCATGTATCTATCAATTCATTTACATTCCTTCACTTTTTACTTCACTTATTGTTCCATTGATTTACTTATTTTCTTATTCATTTACTATTTTATTTATTTAGTTAATGCTTCTTACGTTAATGTTTCTTTCTTATGTCATGTTAATTAATGTATTTGTTTATTCGTTTATTGTTTTGTTATTTATTCATTTATTTGTTGAACAATTTTATAAATAATCAAATGAATATGTTTTAATAGAAAATTATTTACCTTTTCCCTTAACAAGTACCAAGATTAAATTAAAAAGTTAAAAAACCCCGACCCTGTTTGCCATCCTCATATTAAAACGAACTTCACTTGTTAGAGAGCATTTTAAACTAAAACATATTTCATTGTTTTCGAAAGGACATGGTAAACACGGAAAAGGAAAGATAATCCTTACCCGCGAAATTTGTTAGTCGCAAAAGCAGAATAAAGAGGGAAAACTTTAAATCCTTTTAAATCCTTATACTGAAATTGATTGCAAGTATTTTAATTGTTAACAAATAGAACCTGGCTACAGAAAAACATTTTAAATCATTGAGTTTTCTTTCCTTGTCGGCCAACAATGGCGTCGGTTTTCAATCGCGTAAAATAAGGCTCAGCCGCATTTGCTAAAAAGCATTATAATTCGAGTTCTATAGAATATGAAAGTTTTAAACACATACTATGAAACGCAGAAAAAATTTCTCTTTCTTTTGGTGCCATTGTTTAAATTTTCAAGAATGTTTTCACTTCAAAAATCGCGAAAAAAGTTTTGAAGGTTTTTAATTAATATCTTCGTTAATTGATGTCATCCGAAGACGCAACCTAGATAAGAACACTCTCGATAAACCCTTCTTTCATAAAAAAAAAAAAATCAACTTACAACCCCCTTCCTTGTTTCGTAGGGGGTTTAAAGAAAAAAGTAAAATGTTACTTTTTACTCCCCCCCCTTTCCTTTTCTTTCTTTCTTTTTATTATTATTAATTAAGGAACTATTTTTTTCTTGCAAAAATGAACAGTAACATTTCACTGTTAATTTTATAACAAAATAAATTGTTCTTTTTTCAAACACAGTAATTTTCAAAACAAATTTCTAATTTTTTCATTTTGAAAAAAGGTAAATCATCTTAGGTATTTCAGTCACTTCCTATTTCCTACAAGTGTGCTTTGGTAATTAAAACTGTTTTTCATTCTTATTCGCTGTTTTTAAAGTAATAGAAACATAATACTTTCTTTCCTGCTATTAATTTTTTAGTGCTAGTTTCAAAAAGAGATAAATAGTGGACCATCCCACATAAAGTCATACATTTGCTCCTACACGTGACGTCACTACATTTCACGTTTGGAAAAAAGGTATAGAATAGAGCTGTCACGTGCAGGTCAAAATGTCTTCCTTTCCGTGGAATGGCCCTTATAGGAAATACACCTCAATGAATCCTCGGGATTTCAAGCTGTTTTCGTCTTCAGTTTTTTTTATCTTCTTTATAATACCTTCTAAATGACCGAATCTTAGCCAATATACTTATACATATGTCATATAAAATGCGTCATTTCAACTCATTAGCTGAGTTTCAGTGTTAATGGGTCTTTTTTTCACTCTTTGACTCCGTGGTCTAGTTTCTGTCTAGGATGTCAAAACTCAACCCTATTTCCTGAACTAAACTTGCTACGCGCGGCCTGGAACACTGTTACTGATCAGATTAGTAAAACAAATTCAACATTGAGAAAAGTATAGCGATCATTGGCGTTGCGAAATATATTGGACCAACACAACGACTTTGACTCCTTCATTGCTGGCCATGTTTTCCACAATATGGTCATAGCTATTATATTCTCATCATAGTTACAATACGAAGATCAATCACGACTACGCTCTCCCTCTCCTTGATTTTTTTTCTCTCTCTTCTATAATGAGCGCACATGAAAACTGGAGAGAAAACAAGTCAGTGTTTCAAAATACGTGTCAATTCAGAAAATGGATTATCAAAAGGCGGGAAGTTGGAGCAATTTATTCGTAAGTGTAATTCAGAGAAGGCGTATTTCAAAGACAATAGGTATATGTCTTCAAAAATTACTTTTTGATTTTCGCAGCCAGGAAACAGTTTTTGCTTCTTTCACGAACTGGGCTTCATTTACTAATAAAACATAATTAATTGTTTTCCATGTAACGTTAGTATGTTAAATGTTATATGCGAAAGTAAGTCACTTCCTTCTTATCTACATGAAAAAATACATTTGGGCCATTCCTCGGGAAAATAGTCATCTTGTTTCTCACATGACAGCTACCATAATTAATTATAACTTATAATTTAATACAAAATGAACAAGATTTTTCTGCTTAAGAAATCACTAACGTATGCGTGATTTCTTAACCCTCTCGGCACCCTGGACCTCATATGAGGCTCCTACTTTTGAACTCAATTTTGGAAGAAGTAAACACTTAAAATGATTTTTTTTTTTCACTTAGGAGCCTCATATGTGATCTACATGAATAGGTGGAGTCACTGACGGAAAAAAAATCATTTTAAGTGTTTACTTCTTCCAAAATTGAGTTCAAAAGTAGCAGCCTCATATGAGGTCCAGGGTGCCGAGAGTGTTAAACAAAACATTTCCCTCATTACCTTTTAAAATTATTATTTTTAGTGAAATATATGAACTGTCACGTGCGGGACAAAATGTCGGCTTTTCCGTGGAATGGTCTAGTTACACAAACTTACTCCATCTCCTAGAAAAAGCAAACTCTTCTTCGTTTAAAGTCATGGAGAAGAAAATCAGGATCAAAGCATTAAACATTGCACAATAATATCACGAAAGCATTTAATCAGTACAATTGTCCATTAGAAAGAATCCATTAAGCCGCTTTAACAAATAATGGAGACTACAACAAAGCTTAAACCTGTTGAGATTAGCTATTCATTCATTATGCAATTTTTTTTCCGTAATGAATGGGAGTCACTCTTACTTTGTTGGATTTATTAACTTATCCCTTTTATCAAAGTTAGAGAGCGAGCCTCATGACATCAAACTAAACAATGGGCATTGATTGGGTGGGATTCTCATTGTCGGCCGCCCTAGATTTGCAGAGATGTCTGGCGAATCCCTTCACATAGGTTTCCCCCAAATGAGAACTTATTTCTCTTTTTTCTCACGCATTATCCTTAAGGCGGTTTTAATTGAAGCATAAATCTTTAGAGGTGATAGACAAGTGTGAGTTCCGCTTATTTAAATTTCCTATGGAGCACAGTGAAGTGTGCTGTATGTATTTTTCTGAGGTTATCGCATTATGCCGGCGACGCATTAAAACGCATTAAATAAGAAGCATTGGAGTGAATAGTATTTGGATTTCAGTTTATGGAGCAGGACGAATGGGAAATGATTTAACTTAAGTGCGAAAAAATTCATCATGCAAAAGATGAGCAAAATGATTATCATACATTGCGCAAAAAGTTCTCATTTTTTTCGGAATATTTCTTCTTGTATTTGAAGCTGATAGACTTTATAACCCCGGTTAAACTTTTGTTGAAAGACCAGTTCAATAACGCGAATGAAAAAACTACAGCTAATAGCAGATCAATTAAAACTCTTCGGGAGAAAAGAAGAAAAAAGGAAATGAAAAAGTACATCATTTTTATTTTTGGATATTATGTTGTGTTTTATGCATTTTAAAAGAGAAATATATCGAAACCTTATTTTATATGCAGACGCACAACTAGAGGTTGCTAGCCAATTCCTGTACGCTTGTATGTGTATGTGTATATATAAGAATTGTAATGAGAAGCCCACCTCCTCTTCACTTATTGTGCTTGCATTGTCGCAACAGTACACAAGTTAAAATGTACATGAGATCTATTAGTTTTTTAAAGTCGTAATTTGAATTGCAATAAATATAGACAGCAAAACTTCTGAAAAGTAGAAAATATAAAGACTATAAAAACAACAACAGCATACTAGGCAATGCGAATCAAGCATGTTTTTAGCAAATACAGATGCCTATGAGGCTTAAAATTATGTCACATAGCGGCAGGCCCGTCATTTAGGGGACAGGAGGGTCAATTGCTCTCCCCTCCCCTGACTTTGAGAAATCAAGGTATTTACATATAAGTGGGCGTGGGTTTTTATGTTTTCCGATGAAATTGCATTGTGTTTGGACCCTTTGCCTCCCCCTGAAAAAACTTGAAATGATGTCCCTGCATAGCGGGCATCAAGTTGAATATATGAAACGAAGTTTTCAAATAGAAATGAATTAAAGACTTAATGCACTTCGGTTGTAAAAAACAACGTTTATAGCTTCTTTTTTTATTATTTCAGACTTGAAGGTAAATGCATTGTTTTTTGCTACCATAAGTGTACAAAAATCAACAAAATCGCTCAATGAAGCATTACGAAATAGTTGGTAAACAAATTATTTTGAGCAGATTTCAAAAATATTTTCAGCATAATCTCTGATTTCGCTTGATACATTTTCCCCAGCGGCTCCCTAAATCTTAAAAATCGTCCTGAAAGTAGCATTTTCGAACTTTTCTCGAAACCATCACCTTTTTTAAGGAAATATTCTCTTCGTAAACTGGGCTCGGTGAAAATTGAGTCACATTATTAAGTTTGGAAGTAAAAATGTGTCTATAATTAAATCTGATAGAGAAGTTGCAAATTGTTACACTTCGAACTTCAAATTCATTTGCATATATTAAAGACACGTTTCATTCTTTCATTGATTTATTTTGTTTCATTTTCAAAGGAATAACGAAAACACCATTTAAAAAAGCATCGCTCTTTCATGATTTAGGTGTATTTTAGGTGCATACATTTCTCAAATATGTTTGTGTGGATATATGATTCATATTTATTCTTTAGAAACAGAAAAAGTTTACCCGCGTGAACATTATTGAGTTGTCATTGAGTTATTTAGTTTCCTTTTCAAAGGAACAACCAAAACAAAATTTAAACACACGCCTCTCTTTTATGATTTAGGTGTAAATGTTACTGTTAAAGAATAAAATCCGTTATTTTATAGAATACCTAGTTATTCCATGAAATAACTGATCGTGTCCGTTAAAGTGTAAAACGCTCTTGTATTTCATGGTTTAACAAGTTAATTCATAGAATAACGATCTACATCCCGTTAAAAAGTAAAATAATCTATATCATATATCTCGCTTTTTTTTCAAAGTTTTGGGATTTAAAAAAATGTTCGTGAAAAATCAGGTGTGTCAAAAAAAAAAGTTTTTGTTTTAGAAATAATGTTCTTTGTAATTTCAAGTGTCATTTTAATAATCCTTGTTGTTACAAATGATTTTATAGTACGTTTCCATACCCTGCAAATTAGATAAATTTTTTTTCTTTTTCATTTTAATTGTCTATTATTAGTTTATTTATAACACACTTAGTTGTTTCATTTTAGATAAATTGTTTATTTTACTTTAACTGTCTTAGTTAATTTATAGAATTCTTAGTTATTTCATAGAATAACTAGTTGAAGTGTCAAATTATTAACATTTTCACACTTTAACGGACACGATCAGTTATTTCATGGATTTATTTCATGGAATAACTAGGTATTCTATGAAATAACTGCATTATACACTTTAACGGTAACATATATATTATTTGAATTTATTTGCGTATATATATTTATTCTTTAGAAGCAGAAAAAGTCAACCCGCTGACACAGCTTTAATGTTTTAGTTGATCTTCTTTTCCTCGGCGGCACCATGAAGAAATGAGTTTAATTGAGCTACTCATAGTGCATTAATGTCACAAAATGATTTACGTAATTTTATTCGTGATTAGAAAATAGTGCGTAAAAACTGTAAAAACGTGAGCAGTTTTAATATTTGAGTAAAACAGAAATACTGCATCAAAGAATATAATTACCACTTAAAAATTAAGAAACTAAAATAATCTGCATTATCTATTTACATATCCTAAAAGGTGCTCATTTTTTTCCATTTAATGCAAATCAATTTGACTTAATAAATTCCTTTAAGCAGGCGTTAACATGACTAATTCCACAATGAATAAGTAAAACGGTTTAACGTGTACAAGCAAAGAATTAGTAACTAGTGCTTTCACTTTCCTTCAGGAGCATGTCTTTAAATGGCTGATTACGATGGCGCTGCCCTCTAAAGAGTGTTAAGTTTCTTAAGCCTTCCGTAAACGCGGCAGACTTAACTCAATTAATGATCCGTAACAAGGTAAACAAAGGTGGAGTATCTTGACCTTTCAAGCCGAAGAAATGAACTGTTATCTAAAGGGATTTATATTTTTAAATGTATTTTTATTGGAGCTTTTGAAAAAAATATTTAGGATAAGGAAGCAGTGGCCACGGGAGGGGTTTTGGGGTGAAAACTAGGGATGCACCGATTAATCGGCCATAATCAACCAGTTTGATTATTAATAATTGGCAAAATTTTGCCGATTATTAATTCTGTCGGATAATTTTTTTTAATATTGTTTTTTTTAGTATACTTTCACCTAGAAGCTATGACAAACAGTTTTATTAACAATTATTATAAATGTAATTACAAGCAGTATGAAATTGTACAGAGTAAAAACAAAACAATCGTTCACACAGTGCATAAAGTTGAATGGAATATTAACAGTTAGCCCTCACAGCTGATATTTAAATGACACTAGTAGAAATAATTAAATTCCTAAACCTTTAAATTAGAATGCTAAAACATGAGTATTAAATTTTATTTTGATTAGTCAAATTTTGCCGCTCAATCGGCTAAACAAAGGTGCAAAATAAAACCACTTTCAGTATGCCTAGGACAAGGAACGACGATGAATAAATTTATAATCAAGAATCAAATAATTTTCTTCAAACATAAGTATAACATGTAGTACGAAAGTGTAGTGAGTAAAAATAGAACAAATAATTCAAAGAATGAAATATATTAAAAAAAAATCCTCTCAGTTGATATGAATGCTTTAATAAATTAATTTTCCTATTTTGAATAACTATACACTTTTAGACCATGTTACAAGATTTTTCATGTCTCGATACTTTCTCCTTAGCATAGTGCTTTTCGGTAACCTCTAATGTTCAAAGAATAAGTCTTGAATTAAACGGCTACTCATAATTGAAGGGCTTGGAGGATGAAGGGGCTAAGTTACATTTTGAAAAATGAACACTCTGGACAATGGTAAGCAATGGATACAGGTAAGCAAATAAAACTTGGTACATCAAAAAGTAGATATCATTAGACCAATTTCATACGCACACGAACGACCAAACCAGAAAGCAAAAAAGCTGCAACAACTGCTACAATAAAAATTTGAACTTTAACTACTCGCAAATTTCTGTTTTGTCGCTTAACTCCTTCATCTCCCAAGCCCTTCAATTGAAAAATAAATTTAAATTAAAAACACTCCTAAATTAGAGTGCTCACCGCAGCTTTCCTCTAGTTATTTTAATTTTCCTATCTAGTGTGTTAATGTAATTTTTTAAACAATAATAAGGAAAATATTCAAAGAAATTTGACAAAACTTTCAGTTTGGGGGGGGGGGGATTAGGTAAATGGGAAAAAATAGTAAATCTTCTCTCGTTAATAGTTATTAGAATTTTTTCTCAGGATGCTACTCGGTTAGAGTGGATGGCTAAGGACCGCTGAGATAGAGAGTCAGTTAGAGAGAGAGAGAGAGAGAGGAGAGAGGGCATGTCAAGACAATACATAGTGGAACACCTCGAGGGGAATAAGCATAGTAATTGCTTTAAAAATCGAAATTTACTTATTTATTTATTTATTACTATTATTATTTTTATTATTTTATTTGCCGCAATACTGGTATAAGGTTAGTTTATATAACTGGTAAATGGTAACGTATGAATAATGCATTTTAGATTACAAAACTAACTAGGTATTGTAATGCATTACATATATATTTTTTTGAGTATATCATAGTATTTTGAATACAAATAAGTTAAAATAGCGAAATTTAAGGTCTGATTTTATTCTTTTATTTTTATTTATTTGTTTATTTGAGATACGCCACTATTGTCACCGGTCGTTAGACCATTTTAAACGGAAGCCATTTACACCACTAACACAAATATATTTTTTATTCTTAAAACAAAGAAAATTATTTGTTAAAGAAAAATTTTTAAGACATAAAACAGAGAACGGAGAATAAATTTAAGAAAGATTTACTCTGAAAGCAAGGACACCTGACTTACTTTAAAGGTTTTTAAAAGTAATACTATAATACTATTCACGCGAAAAAAAAAAAAAAAAAAACTTAGCAATAAAATAAAATAACAATCTTAAAAAAAATCTTAAGTGCAATAGAAACTCTAGATTAATGTAAGAAATTTAAAACGCACTTTAAAATAAATACTAAGTTGAATGTGGTTACAAAATAGAAATGCTTTACAAGACAACTATTAAGATTATAAATCGTCAAAGCGTCATATTTTTGAAACTGTTTTCGTTTCATTCCGTTTAAGCTGACCTCTCAAACGAATACGGCTACTTAGAAATGGTACAAAAGTTCCGCAATGGTGGTCAAGGGTTAACAAGATTTGGAAACTTAATTCTAGCTCCAAGAAAATTTTCTTTTAAATAGAACTAGTATCTCGATTCCTTTTACTTTCAGTCACGTAAATTTGAATAAGTTTTGACAAAGGAAACAGTTGGTGGCCTACATTTCATTGTCCTTCATCAAGTCTTAATTTAATCCTCTTCAAAAGCTTCAGAGATCGTGATAACGTTCTTTCAACGACATGCGAATAAGACTAACAATATTGTATAAAATACCGGACGAACACACAAAGGAACAGCAATTAATGTTCCTGACCTTTACATTCATTCAACCAGAAACGGATTCTTAAGAAAACAGACGTTTCGCTTATTATACGTGTAAAAACAAAGAGATAAGAGTGGATCAACAAGTGATTTATTCTAATTCCATTTAAAAAGATAATGTCGTTAATGTGAAACGTTTTATTAAAGAAAAACCTGGACTGTCGCAGCTTGGTATTTCCAACTAAGTAATTCCTCGACATTCTGTGCCTCGAAATAGGAAGAAATATTTTGAGCATTAGCATAAATAATTAGAAGTTTCAGTTAGAAATCAAACATGGTAGTTTCCCAGATCTTCGGAGCAGTAAATTTCGCAACAAAAATAATACGGAAATTGAAATTATTGCATCATATACATTATTGCACTTAACAAAAATTCTTCTGCATTTTATTCTAAAAGTTCATTATTTGTCAGATCATGCAGTGAAAAGCACTTCAGTATTTATTTATTAAGTTGCATCTTCGGGAGAAACTTTTTTATGGATAATAATTTGTAGACAATGGAATAGATGCCTTGAATTGTATGGGTCACGCTTAATAGCTTTAGAACGTTGTTTCGGAAAGAGTTTCTTCATGTTAACAATGAAAGTGAATTGAAAATAAATAATTGAAATTACAAAGAAGCGTAACTCTGATTGGTGAAGTATTGTTTTACATACCGCAATTTAAAACAGTGGCTTTAATGAATCAAATCACCAAAAACATAACAAAATCCAGCTTTGTTAAATTATCAGCTTTATTGAATAAAAAATGTTTAGGACAAATATGATTCATATAAGCGGCGGCCACTGTATCCACATAAAAGCGGAATCTGGGGTCCTTAGTCGCAAGGGGCAGATAGTAACCATTTTATTTGTTGTCACTTTTTTTGAAACAGTGGCCACTTTTTTTTAAACTCTTAGTGCTAAACGGTACTTGCTTTTTTTTAACTTAATGAAGTTAATTATTCTAAATAAATTAGTACCAGTAACATATTTTGAATAAATTGCTCAAAAAGACAGCATCTTGGTTTTGGTAGAAAATATTTTGCTAATTACTTATTGCCATTGGTACACTTAAAGGTCGCTAATTTATTTTTGAAGTATCAATTGGGTGGCTATTGATAAATGATTTTTAATAACTATGTTGTTTCAATTAGTCACCCTGTGACTCCTGTTAATTTTGCCCTTTATCTTTGCACATAGTGTAAAAAATTATAAATTTTCAGAGGATTATGCTCACTACGGTGCCAAAAAAATCCTATTAAAATGTGAGTAAATAAGCATTTCTGTGAGTTCACGGGCAGAAATGTCGTTGCTTCAACAATAAGAAGGGGAAAAACCTCTGTTTATTTTTTAAAATTCTCATGTAGTGTTAAAATAATGTTAGGCAAACCTATCTTTTTTCCACGCCTAGTACGCCCTTATTCCAATTATATATTTTGGTTGCGAAAAAATAGTTCAAGAGTACACAGTTTTTTAAAGAATATCTGCACAGAGAAGTATAATTTTGCTTTTGTTGTAGTAAATAATTGTAAAGTAAATAATCATAAAAAAACTAGATTTAACTAGAATTAACAGCAAATAAAAATATTATAAACTATAAAAAGAATATGCAATATTAGAAGCTTACATGGTTGAAATACTGTTCCACGATTAATACCTGTTAATACATTAGCAGAAAACCTATTCCAAATTGCATTTAGATAAACGATGAAGTTAAGTGCTTGGTTGTTGAATATCTAATCTCAAAAATTCTTCATCGAAAAAGTATGAAAACACTTACTTCATTTACACAATGTATAAAAATTTATTACGTAAGCAAAAATTAAAGTTACTTATGAAAATTTCATTCAAAATGTTTTTGCTCCCCCGAATTTGCGTATAATGGTGAAAATAAGTAACTTTTAATGAAAGTTGCTTCAAAATTGAGCAATTTTCATTAAAAGTTATTTATATTGGAGTTTCTTATACGCTTTTCATAAAAATTAATTAAATAATGGACCTTAATTTTCTGTTCATGAATATATTATGATCTCTGCATATAATTCGAATGTAGGAGCAAAAGATGCAATTTGCAAAAGAAAAAAAATCTATAATTCAATGCAAAAAATTGCATGCATTCAATTTCATCTTCATGAGCATAAAATCATGAGCAATTCGAAATTTCTCTTGTGGTTTCTCGAAAATGGGATGATTTTCAGCTGCAGTTGAGTAACTTCGAGAAAAGTTCGATTATCCTGCTTTAAACAGAACAATTTTCACATGAACGTTCCTTCGTTATTTCAATATTTGATAGTTTCCTTTGAATATTTCATAAAGATTAATTAAATAATCGACATTGTTTTTCTCACGAAAATATTATAAAGAACTGCACATCGATCGATTATAAGAGTAAATAACCATGATCTGCAAAATCAAGTGTCTGACATTTAATAAGAATACTCGCATAGAGTATGAAGTCGTGAAAAACTTGAATTTTCTGCTTTGATCTCATGAAAATGGGATGATTCTCAGTAGCAGTTCAGTAGGGTCGGCGAGAAGTCAGGTTAAGTAATTCGACGGGAAAGAGGCAAACAGCTCACATGGTGGTGCCTACAGCGCTTTTCTCGTTTCCTGTAACCTACATCAACCTCAATTCACTAGTGAAAGTTAACAAGGAATTGATTTTACTTTCAAGACATTTTGATTCCTCTAAAAAGGCTGTAAATAACACTACGGATGTTTTGAATGGTTATAAACATATCACTGTTGAGTTGCTTGTAATTAAGTTTGAAGATAGAGGTAATTATTGTGAAAAAGTGTATCTTTTTCTTTCTTGAAAAACTTAAATATCGTTTCTCAATATTTTTAACATTACGACAGGGGCGTAATTTTCATGGGAGCTCACAGGAGCTCAGCTCCTGCATTTCTTTCCATGTTTACCTATTTGTTTGTCTTTTACAGTATATTTCAGACTTTTAATACCATGAAGGAATTTTCTGATAGCTACAGGACTTCCACATAAACTTTGATTACTAAGCCCTTAAAATCAAAAATATATCACTCACCGCACACTGCAAGAAATGAACTGTTGCTTTTACAGTATAATACTGGCATCCGAGTAATAAACTGTAAAACTAGCAATCTTACAGTTTATTGCCGTAAAATTTAGCTGTATTATACTGTAAAAACAACAGTATAATACTGGCAGCAGAAGTTAAAGTTTGAAACTGTAAAATGCACTGCAATAAACTGTAAAATTAGCAAAAGAAAGCTGAAGTGTAAAAAAAAATCATGGTTTTATACAAAACTACTGGTGAGCCCGCTTCATGTAATAGCCATTTTGCTACGAAAAAAATATTCTTATGAACGGGCTTTTCCATTATAAGGGATAAAAATATCAAGTTATAACGGTTTGGTACATTGATAATGTATTATAATTCTAATAAGCGGGCTCTACTGTACTCTTACAACTAACCTAAAAAACCTTAATGATCTTAAGGTTACTAGTGGATCTGTTTCGCATAAATTAGTAGAGTAAACTTAAAATTCTCAATTATGTCTTCTATGAAATTAAATTTAGTGATATGTTCTGATTGGTTGCACCGTTTAACGCCACCACGCATTATATGTTAAAATACGAATAATGCCTTTGTTTTAATATTTTAATTAACGCTTCACAAAGTTTTGACTCATTAACTTGGAAAATACGATATTTCAATGTAACTTTTTGCATAAATCTTATGATAGTACTGATATAATTTAGGTTATTTCTCAAAAAAAAAAAAAGAGATCTAGGTTCCCATAAAAGCAGTCAGGCGACTTTACAAAGTTTGAGGAAGCCAGTCAAGGCGAAAGCTATCCCAAGTGGCCGGTTTTCACATAATCAGACTATTAGGGCGCTTTTACACTTGACGACACGACAACGACGAAAGTCGGACGGTAATACAGCAACGATAAGTACCGTGTCGTGTCGTTTATAGCACTGCTTTTCCACTCAAACGATATCGTTTCTCCGAACGGGTCATTTTCCATCGCATTTCATTTCGAGATAGCACTGTGCTCACACGTATATTATTATGGCTCCTCCATTTATCAGATTACGACTGTTATATTTACTTTACTTCCAGAAAAAGAAAACAAATGAAAAATACGATATTGAGTGCATGATATTCACAACTTTATTACATTCTCACTCACCTTGTTTACTAAGAACGAAACGCATACTATCTGCTGGAATTGCAGAGCGATAAATGGCGGATCTAACTCCCAAAAGTTTGCCATAGAACTTTTTAAAATTAAGTCCACAGTTCGCCATGATATAAGTTGGTCGTCGCAATATAGTTTTGTTTTGTTTTCGTAATTGTAGTGCTCTTTAGTACTAAGCGAGTGTATCCCCATTTCGTTATAATGAAGAGAATTCGTTAACAAATATGTTTCGTTGTCAATCGTCTCTTCGTTGACACCATCGCTTCTTTGCGAATAGATTCGCCATTTATCCCTCGGCGGCGCCAACACTGTCAGAATGAAAACTTGAGTTTTTTTTTTTTTTGTTGCATTAAAAATCGTCTGAGCAACAATAATGAAACAAAATACCAACTAAAATGAATAAAATTGTTTTATTGCTACATCTTTTGTTTATCGTCTGCGAATTGAAGCTTATACTTATTAATAAAGAGATGTCGAATTTAAACGCAATTGCTATATAGTTCGAAGAAAGTAAACAGATGGATGAGTATCGTCCCGATTTTAAAGGAGAGACGGATGCCATCCGACACGAATGGGACGACAAACGACAGCGTTCGGTCGGAGACGGCAGAATCGTCCTGGAATCGGGAGATGGAAAAGCGCATAGCATATTTTAATGCATTTTGCGTGCTCCAATGTCGGATGACGACAATCGCTTACGATTTATCGTTGCCGTGTCGGTAAGTGTAAAAGCGCCCTAATTGGTGTAGCAAATGCACCCACAGCTCGATCATAGCATCCTAAGACTGCAGTTTCGCCCTTATTATTGGCTCCTCAGTTAGGAATAGCCAATGATCGAGCCGGAGGCAAAAATCCTCTTATTGTAGCTAAGATAGCCAACAAACTGGTAGATAAAGTGAATTTATCTTACCAGCGAGCGTCCGCAAACCATGGTGCGGCTCAACTCGAAATTTGAATGCAATAGCTGGGTAATGTGCAATGAGTTACCGCCCGTAAGCCAGGGCTGAGGCAGAACTGTAGCAAATGCACCCACAGCTCGATCATAGCATCCTAAGACTGCAGTTTCGCCCTTATTATGGGCTCCTCAGTTAGGAATAGCCAATGATCGAGCCGGAGGCAAAAATCCTCTTATTGTAGCTAAGATAGCCAACGGACGCATTTGCGGACGCTCGCTGGTAAAATAAATTCACTTTATCTTACAGTTTGTTGGCTATCTTAGCTACAATAAGAGGATTTTTGCCTCCGGCTCGATCATTGGCTATTCCTAACTGAGGAGCCCATAATAAGGGCGAAACTGCAGTCTTAGGACGCTATGATCGAGCTGTGGGTGCATTTGCTACAGTTCTGCCTCAGCCCTGGCTTACGGGCGGTAACTCATTGCATATAATTGGTGTATCCGACAATAAATCTATAGAGATGGAATATTTAGCTGAAGATTTGGCACATTTTAGCCTGAATGCGCTCTAACAATGAAGGTTTTGAAAACATTAATCCGCTTGTCTACTTTACACTAGATTGAAAAAGCTTCCTTTCTACGGAGGCTTTAAAAACTAAATGAAGAAATCGTTTTTAATCGTTTGGGAATAATTTACTAATGTATGTCTCTAATGAGGTTCCTTATACAGAAAATGTCTTAAATACAAATCAAAGTCAACCGTTGCATAAATAATAAGGGATTAATTATTTAAAACAATTCGCTATTATTTTATGCTTTCTAATTTTATTACTTGGCAAAATTTAATTTTA
Source organism: Uloborus plumipes (assembly GCA_038373865.1). Lineage (NCBI taxonomy): Eukaryota > Metazoa > Arthropoda > Arachnida > Araneae > Uloboridae > Uloborus > Uloborus plumipes. The sequence continues at coordinate 241,011 of JAXGGA010000080.1, read as the reverse complement.
CAGCACTTGGTGATGATTCAAAATGTTTCTTTACTCCTCTTATACATGAACATGACATTCAATTTAACGAAAAAAAAAAAAAAAGAAATTGAGAAAACATTTTAGACACAACATAGTTCGTCCCATTTAAGAATCATTATTGATTTTAAAGACACGACTAGTGGTTAAAATAAAAATCAAATTTTCTTTTAATTTTCATTTTAATCTCTACTTTCTAAAAAAATTTCATTTGCATGATTTTAATGAATAAGAGATTGTTTTTAGAATGAAATTTGCTTAGAATTGAATTATGGATTTTCAAAAACGACAAAACTCAGATATATATCTTTTTGATTATGCTTAAATAAGAAGTAATAGAATAACACTTCGAAAGACTTCGAAGACACTTCGAAAGACTCGACTAGAATAACACTTCGAAAATGTTTTTCACACTTCACTGCTCAAAATTATATTGATTTTTTTCTTTTTTTGTCTAAGCATGCTTGCTCTAAATAAAACGAAATTGATTACTTGTTAATTAAGGAACTCGTCTGTCTCTAAACGAATACAATGAACAATATTAATTACCAATATTAAGAAATTAAAGTTTTCTACAACAATATTTGTTGTAATCTAATTGGCCTTAATGACAACAATGTTTGACCTAATCAAGTAGTGTTACTTAAAATGATGTGATCTTTGCCATTAACGCTTTAAAATTTTCTCAACTGTTGGGGTTGATAATGTGCTTTTTTTATCCTCAAAGATTGTGTTGATGGGCTAATCTATCACCTTCTAGTCTTGTTTACCTTTCTTTCATTCCTTGATGTTTGGAAGTATGCAAAATTTTTTTTTTGCTTTTAAAACAGGTAATAAAACTAATTGTACAAATTATCGCCCAGTTACAATTTTGAGCTGTTTTTCGGAAAATTTAAAACTATTGTGTATAAAAAACTCTTTCACCAAGTAAATAATTTAGTTTCATTTGCTCAGCATGTTTTTTCCCCCAAATTTTCTACATGTATTAATTTGTTTCGTTCAACTAATAAAATTATTTCTTCATTTGAAAGCGAAAGCCAAGTTGATGTTATTTTTACTGATTTTGTGAAAGCGTTTGATGTGGTTGACTTCAGTATTTATTTATTTATTTATTTGTTTATTTATTTTGAGGAAACTGACCTATGTTGGTTTTCACATTAATCTGACTTTTTTTTTAAAATATATATATTTAAGCTGTCGTCTGTTGTTTGTTTGTTTCAATTGTGCTGTTTCGGATGATTTTACTAATACTTCCGGCGTACGGCAAGGCTCTATAATTTAAGACAGCTGCTTTTGATTTTATTTACTAACGATATTTGTAATTCATTTAACTGTTGTGACTACCTTTTGTTCGCCGATGATTTAAAACTCTGGAGAAACATGTATATTATTGCTGACGCTACTCTTACTCAGATTGATCTGGATAATCTGCACCAGTGGTGCATGGAGAAAAAGCTCTTTTTAAATGTAAGTAAATGCAGTGTTTGAGTTAGAGTCGAAGATCTGAGCCGTTTATTTATTCTTATCAAATTGACAAACATTGTTTATGGGCGATTCTCTGTAAACTGGTAATCGGCTGTCCGGACTGAGTATTTTAAAAATAATAAAGTGTAATAAGTAATTATCGCTCTTAATACAAGTAAAGCATTAATACTTTGTAGCCCAATTGTATTTGGAGTCATAACAATTTAATTTTTTTTCCTAGAATTTATCTAAGCGCCAAAAACACAGTCCTCTAGCTATCCCAATCCCATAGTCTAACTGTTAAAGATAGTATTTCAAAAAACCTATTAAAACTACATAAATTTGGCAATTAATATCTAAAAATAGAATAATGAAGCTATATTTTTCTTATAAAATAAGGTATAATTACATATGTCTAAAACTTAAAATTGTCATGTAAGTTCTGTCCGGAGTTTTTTCAAACAGTCCCCTGCAACAAATTCAAAGCTGTAATACGACAAATCTATAAGTTTTGCAAATTCCTTTTGGCATGAAGTTTAAAGTAATCAGTGTGAATTTGCCGAAATCGCTGAGAACGGTGTTGAAACGCTACTTTGCTTAGTTTGAGAGCCACTTTTGTGATGAAAGTATGCATCAGGGTCGTTGCGAAAACAGACCTCTGGGAAGTGATTTTATTAATGTCAATGTATTTAATTATAAAACATATTAGTTATTATGTCCACGATTTGTGCCTAAATTTATAGGTAGTCTCGTAACTAATTATGTTCCAATAGTTTTGCAGATATTACGCAACAAAGAGCAAAAACAGTCACCAGGCACAGTCCCCTGCTTAGTTATACTAGGCGGGGGACTTAACCCCTGTCTTGATTTATCAGAAAAACACAAACTTCAATTGGCCGTCTTCCAAACCAAAGTAATAGATTCATTTTCTGAGCAATAGTATGATAATTATACGACCATTTCAAAAAACCGTGCCCTGACAGATTTTGTGTGAAAAATGACGAGTTTACAGAGAATCGCCCGTATAGCGTTTTGACTTTGTTAAGGATTTGGGTATCACTGGTAGTCCTAAGCTCGATTTTATAAAACATATTAACAACATCATTTCAAAGGCATATATAGTTAGATTTCTCACTTCTAATTTTGCAGTAATAAACTAAAATTTCTAATTTTACACTAATACACTGTAAAATTGCTGCTTTACAGTAATAAACTGTAAAATTGCTGCTTTACAGTAACAAATTGTCAAATTGCTAATTTTAGTTTTATTGCTGTGCATTTTACAGTTTTAAACTGGAACCTCTACTGCCAGTATTATACTGTTGTTTTTAAAGTTATAATACAGCTCATTTTGTGGTAAAAAACTGTAAATATGCTGCTTTACAGAATTAAACTAAAATTGCAAATTCTACATTTTTTTTAATGCTTTGCTGCCAGTATTATACTGTAAAAGCAATTTAATTTTTTGCAGTTTACCGAGTGCAAAGTAAACAATAATTGCGGAGCAGTAAATTTCGCAACGAAAATAATAACGAAATTAAAATTATTGCATCATATACATTATTGCACTTAACAAAAATTCTTCTGCATTTTAATCCAAAAGTTCATTATTTGTCATATCATGCGGTGAAAAACACTTCAGCATTTATTCAGTAAGTTGAACTTGCATCTCTGGGAGAAACTATTTTATGGATAATAATTTGCAGACAATGGAATAGATGTCTTGAATTGTATGGGTCACGCTTAATAGTTTTAGAACGTTGTTTCGAAAAGAGTTTCTTCATGTTCACAATGAAAGTGAATTGAAAATAAATATTTGAAATTACAAAGAAGCTTAACTCTGATTGGCAGAGTATTGTTTTACATACCGCAATTTAATAATGCTATTTTGAATTTGCGTAATATATTATCGCTCGTAGTATCTTTAGTACTTCAGTCATGTACGAAGAGTCACTCAAAGTACAAAATACGAGTTATATTTGATTTCTAATAGCGAAATTTAAGGAATATGTATTTTTGGTGAGGGAAAATAGAATTTTATGGGTGTACACTGAACAGTATACTGCCGTTCACTGCAAAAAATAAACTGTTGTTTTTACGGTATAATACTGGCAGGCGAGGTTCCAACTTAAAACTGTAAAATGCACAGAAATAAACTGTAAAATTGCTAACTTTACAGTTGATTATTGTGCATTTAACAGTTTTAAACTAGAACCTCTGCTGCCAGTATTATATTGTAAAAACATCAGTTAATTTTTTGCAGTGTGCTGATCACCGAAGTCGTATCTGCTCTTTTTTTTTCAAACTGCAGTTTAGTTATTCTCACCAAGTGTTTTTTTGTATTGTATTTTACCTAAATTCAATGTTTTATGGAGATCGGTGGAAGAGAAATATTTTCTTTAAAAAAAATTCTTTGTGAAAGTGACTACTGAATCATGTATATATAACAGTGTAAAATTAAAAAAAATAATAATAACGGATTTCGAGCTCAGCTGCTGATACCATTTTTGTGTTTCAGCACGGCAGGTCATCTTCCTCACAAAAAAAAGAAAAAAAAAAACCTTGAGCATGTTTCAAACATATCGAACCTGCTCAAATCAAAGGTATCAAAAATTTTGATTTTTTTTTAAATTAATTCATTCATCCATTTAAATTAGCACTTCCAGTGGCACGCGAATTTATCATGATAAAATATAATATTTGACGATTAAAAATAGTTTTAGAAATTATGCCTTAAAACTGTATACATGTCATTTAATTTGTATTTGTCTTAGCTTTCTGTAAATTTAAACTATATTCCGAATATGTATACTTGTTTTTATATGCATGCACATGAATATAATGTTTTTGTGTTGATTCTTGATTAATCGAAAGTTACTTATATAGTTTTGGATATGAACTGTGTTCAATTTAATCTGAGTGGTAAAAGCTAAGTTTTTGTTTTTCAGAAACACGCACAAGGGCGTAGCCAGGACTCACGTTAGGGGGGTGCAAGCAGTGGCACACCAATAGGAGGTCACTGTGACCTCCTAAACAGTTCTTATCCGATACAAATTGGCTGATGAAATTTGAAAACTGTGCATTTTACAGTTTTAAACTAGAACTTCTGCTGCCAGTATTATATTGTAGAAACATCAGTTTATTTTTGCAGTGTGCTGATCACCGAAGGCGTATCTGCTCTTTTTTTTTTTTTTCAAATTGCAGTTTAGTTATTCTCACCAAGTGTTTTTTTTTTTTTTTTTTGTAATGTATTTTACCTAAATTCAATGTTTTATGGAGATCGGTGGAAGAGAAATATTTTCTTTAAAAAAGATACTTTGTGAAAGTGACTACTGAATCATGTATATATAACAGTGTAAAATTAAAAAAAATAATAATAACGCATTTCGAGCTCAGCTGCTGATACCATTTTTGTGTTTCAGCACGGCAGGTTATCTTCCTCACAAAAAAAAAGAAAAAAAAAAAAAAACCCTTGAGCATGTTTCAAACATATCGAACCTGCTCAAATCAAAGGCATCAAAAATTTTGAATTTTTTTTTAATAAATTCATTCATCCATTTAAATTAGCATTTCCAGTGGCACGCGAATTTATCATGATAAAATATAATATTTGACGATTAAAAATAGTTATAGAAATTGTGCCTTAAAACTGTATACATGTCATTTAATTTGTATTTGTCTTAGCTTTCTGTAAATTTAAACTATATCCCGAATATGTATACTTGTTTTTATATGCATGCACATGAATATAATGTTTTTGTGTTGATTCTTGATTAATCGAAAGTTACTTATATAGTTTTGGACATGAACTGTGTTCAATTCAATCTGAGTGGTAAAAGCTAAGTTTTTGTTTTTCAGAAACACGCAAATATTTTTTCCCTATTACTACCAATTTATTAATTTAAAATAGCATACAAGGAGAAAAAGAGGTTTAATAAAAGCGTGATTCTGAGTACTTTTATTTTGCATTCACATTTTTTAGTTCTTTTCGATAATGTACTCTTAAGCGATAGGTACTTAGCCAAATGCCATTAGTGTACTATACCTGAATGGCACATTGTAATTTTTACAGTATCCAGCCTTTACACCTTCAGTAACTATAGCAGTTGCGTCTGCAGCATCCAGAATCCAATAGGATGAACTCTGGATTTAAAGAAAAAAAGGGGGGAAAATGCTTGTGCCCAAGTACAACTGATAGTTTCTTTACAAATCAAAATGTATAAAGTAAGTAAGCTTAATAATAGAAAGCTCTGTAAAGACGTATTTCGTAATTTCTGTTAGCTTGTTTATTTTAGTTATTTCCATTGCAGGGTTTTTAGATATTTTTAAATCTATTACACACTGTATTTTGCTTAGACATTTTATTACTACACGAGTTTACTTTTTATACATGGTCTTATACGAGACATGTCAATGCACCTTTCAATTTATATAAGGTTTTTTGCCTATTTTTCCCAGTTTGAAACTGTTTACATTTTATAAAGAAATATAAAAGTGATATTGAGTAGTTTATTTTCACTAAGTTTCAATTTCCATTTTTTAAACTCAAAGTATCCAAAATTGCTACAATGCGGAAAACTCTCGTCGCAAATTAATTTAATCAGTAGGGTTTCTACTTCTTTTTTAGTATTAATTGAATATTAAAAAGTTTCATTAATAAATAACTTAGTTTTATTTTCAATAAACTATCTGTATTTTAAGTCCAAAAAAAAAATTGTATTCCAGTTAAAATACATGTAATATTAAGTATTACCGACAGAAAAAGTTCTTTATCCCACCAGAAGATAATTATTAATAAAAACAATAAAAACAAATCACCGTATTTAATAGTAAAATAAACTTAGCTATCTTTTTCCCCTCATGAAACGTATTTTAAGAGTACAAAGAAACATAAGAAAATTTACCACGAATTCCATGTTTTTCATCATCAGTAAAAAGCAAAAGTTTATAGAAATTCTTATTTGAAAAATTTCATTTTTTCTTAGATAAAAAATAATTTCAGCAGGAATTCTAAATGTGTACAGAATTTGTTTGCGTTAAGAAAAATAGTTTTTGTGATTAGAAATAAAAACAATCCTCAAAATACCTTGCTTCTATTAAGTTTTAAACCATCGGTTAGTATTCGTTATACAAAACGGCAAAAGTCAATATCAGATAGAGCAAATAAGGTCTTAATTGATATTGTTTAAACTGTATTCGATATATGATAAAACCGGACTGATCCAATAAAATTGAATCTGGAAAGAGCGGACAGACGAACGGGGCAGTATGCATCTGTTGAAATAAATTGCTCCCGGTTCTAATTCAGAATTTAAAAAGTTTTTGCTAAGTACCTAGTTCTCTTGCTTTTGCTTCACCTCTTTTATGCGTTTCTCAAATTTATGTCTTTACCCCAAAATTTTAAATTTAATTTATTTTAATTTTCATATATGTATCACTGACTCAGAAGTTAGAATTAACGCTTAGTTATAGACAGTAACAAAATTTTTAGTGCATCTCCAATGTTCTCTTTTTAGAAGTTGTGTTTTTCAAATAAAAAAATAGAAAAGAAACAAAAACTAGATGTCATGTCAAAAAAAGTACAATTTTAAATCAAGATGGGATTGAGAATAGTCATGTGAAATTCTCAAAGTAATTCAATTTCGTGAAACTCGAACGATTTTGAGACAATTATAGATATTGGGGCAATTAGCACACAAAAACCTTTGTTTTCAGTTTTAAGACCAATAGTTATTTGCTTCCAGATTTAATTTTTCCAAACAATATCGTCTCAAAAGAAAAAAACTATCTTATCATTTACCGCTTTGACATTTTTTTTTTTTTTTTGCATTCTGTGAGAAAAGTGACGATGACAATTTTAAAATATTCTATACAACCTCAGTTTTGCCGGTTCCCCTTGTCTAGTAGTCAGAGAAGTCTGACTGGATGAGGAGGTTACGGGTTCGAATCCCGGCTCTGGCATGAATGTACTGTCTCTCTCCTGTCCTATGTGTAAATGTGCTGTTGTGCTATGAATGGTCGCCTATCTGATAAACGGGTTCCTATAGCATACGTATGGAAGTCGGACTTCACACCAAATAACGGTTGGAAAAGTGAAGCAGCCCACTCCAAATTGCCGGTCAAGTTGGTACAAGATAACAACCGCAGAGTTTTTCAAAGAGATAGGGGTCTTCCCACCTTCGGTAAATAAAATATTCTGAATAAAAGAAAGTAATTTCAAATAACTGTCAGGCTACTGCAGAAATTCTGAATTTGAATGTGTATACATCGATAAAATAGCTGCTGAAATTGTGTGAAGTTTTTAATTATGTATAAATCATTATAAACAAATTTGTTCAATAAATGTCACATAAGGGAGAAAATGCAATGCAAATTTCTTGAGACATAATACAGTAAAATTAACTTTTTACTGCATAACCTTACTGAGATGTTTCTCAATTTTAGATATAAATACATTGTTAAATATAATTATTAGGTGAAGCAGTACATTCAGATCCGATAGCTTACGAATTAAATAATATTTTAAAAGCAGGAATAATTAATAGTGCTCCAAAAATTTACTGTTGAGTTCGGGAGAAAACTAGAGTGGAGGAGAAATTACAGAAATGCACGAATGCATGTAGTAGGCCTTTAGTGACCATAAAGTGATGATGTTTCCTTCCAAATACTTAAAGAATTATATAATAATTAAATACATAAAGAATAAATAAACAATAAATAAAATAAATAAAGAATCAAAATTCAGGAAACCGGCACCTATGAAACAAGGTTCTGTATAAAAGAATTTCGGATAATAGAAGCGCTAATGCATCAAAATAACTATGAACTTTTGATAAAATGCATTAATGTACTTACCAAATAAATGATATTCCTTATGAAAAACATTTTTCGTATATCACTTTTCAACTCACTGTAAACAAGTTACATTTCCATTTATTCATCATTGCAAAATTTCATTGCAGCATTAATATCAATCAACAGGACGGAATACTTTTTTCCGAGCATATTAATTCCAAATATGTTCATCAAAACAGAGAGGAGTATTTATTTTCGCGGCCACGCGCGGGGTACGAACGAAGCACGTTGTGAATTGTCAAAGCTCACATGGCTTTCTACTCAGCTTTCTCTATTACAAATTGGGTATTTCAAACCGCGCTAAGTTGAGCGCGTATCTGGTTTTTCAAGGTGGTTGCTAGAAAGCGCGCTTTCTTGAGCCGAAGAAAAGAGTTCAGAAGTCGCCAAGCAGTTTGAGGTAATTTCGATTTCAGCAGAAAAAATGAAGAGTTTAATCTTCTTCTTTCCTTTTTTTTTGTTTTTCAATTTTCTTTTTGTTTGGTGCGTTTTAAAAGAAAATAAAAGAAATTAAAAAAAAAAAAAGGAACAAAATGATTTTGTTCAATTTAAATACTTTAGAGTTAGCAGCTACCCTACGGAAGTGGTTTAACCCTTTTTATGTGTAGGGAAAAATAATGTAAATAAAATTGTACAGTAAAAATTGTTTTGTAGCACCGAAAAAATCAGAAAATTGCGGGGATTCTACTATCCCCCCTCCTCTCCCTGCCAAGAAACATAGAATGAGTTTTCTTTTAAAGTCAAAATGCATTTCTCCGTTACTTAATATTAACGAAAGTTACAGATTAGAAGCATCTGCAAAAGTTTTTATTACTGCCATGAATGAGTATTGAGTTTTTTTCTTTAATTATTATTCAACTTTGGAAGTCTTGATATTATTCTTTTGGCTTGAAAACGAAATTTATCGAAATAAATTTCTCCTTAGACTTTACATTGTCGAAGGTAAGACAAATTGCTTGAGAGGTTTTAAGTCTGTAAATTTAGAGTGTTGAATTTTTCACAGAAAAAAAAGCTTTTTTTTTGCGCAAATGATTGTAGATGTGTGAATATTTTATTTATAATTCAATTTTTATCAATTTTTAATATAAATACCTTGTTCTATAGGCAACGATTAACGTTTGAAACAATTTGTGCTTTTATGGAATAAGATGATTGCAAGTTAAAAAAATGTGGATTTCTAAAATTCATAACACCAGCAATGGACTAGACATCTAATAAAATTTTAGGCAACCCTCAAGGGAAGGTGAAGGTCATGGCATCGTTAACATTTTTAAGGGGTTATTTTGGTAGGATTTTGGTCTCATTTTGGGGTCCTCGTTCTTTGGGGGGTTTACAGGGATGTCATTTCGAAATTTTCCGGGGGGGGGGGCAAAGGATGCACACACAATGTAAAATTTACCAAAAAGTCGCAAAAACCACGCCCACTTATATGCCAATACATTGATTTTCCAATGTCAGGAGGGGCAATTGACCCCCCTCCCCCCCTAAATGACGGGCCTGGGGGGTTTGTATTTTATTTGGAGTGCGCGCACCCACCTTTAGGTTTTTAACAGCCCTGTTCTAGGTAACCTTTCAGTAGCTACGTTTTGTCGTAATTCATAAACTTCTACATCAACATTATGCTTGTAACTTTTAAACTTTGCTTCCAAACTTATATCAGATATTATCAAAAGTATGGATGCACCGATTAGAAAATTGGCAAGGCCGATTATTGATCACGATAAGTTTTAATACTACTACTTCCTAAATCATTTTTTATCTTTTGCAAATCCGATTTTATAAATAGTTACTAATTTATTTCTGAGATAGATTTGTTTTTCTCTATTTTCCTAATTTTCCCAAAATTTCCTCAAATTCCATTTAGCCAATTTCCACACATAAAAATTTCAAAAACATTGGGAGGAGGCTGTAGTGACTGCAAGTTGTAATGTTTTCCGAAAATTACATTTATTTACTGGCTTAACATTTGTGTATCTTACATTTATTTACAATTTTTTTTACCAGTTTCTCGTTGAATTAATACGTTAAAAAATATTTCAACTATATGTTTTCCACCGATTAATCTATCAAGATTTGCCGATTTTAGCAATCGGCAACGAAGTCGAATATAGCCCATTAATCGGTGCATCCCAAATCAAAAGTATGAAAAGTACACTAAAAATGAATATTGTTTTCGCAGTATAATGCAGCTAATTTTATAGTAATAAACTGCAAAAATTGCTTGTTTTACAGTAAAAACTGTAAAATTTCTAATTTTACACTACTAAACTAAAATTACTAATTTTACAGTTCTAAACTGTAAAATTGCTAATTTTACAGGTCTAAACTGTAAAATTACTAATTTTACAGAAATTAACTGTAAAATTGCCCACTTTTACAGTTTATTACAGTGCATTTTAGTTTTAAACTGGAACCGCTGCTTCCAGTATTATACTGTAGTTTTTACAGTAAAATACAGCTGAGTTTTACGGCAATAAACTGTAAAATTTCTAACTTTACAGTAAGAAGCTTTAAAATTGCTAGTTAACAGTTTATTACTGTGAATATTTGAGTTTTGAATCGGAACCTCGGTTGCCAGTATTATACTGTAAAAATAACAGTTCATTTTTTGCAGTATATGAAAGTGTTAGCAGTGAAACCGAAACCGAAGCAAAAGCGCGATAACCAGCCAACTCTGCGCTCGCTTCCATCGCCGAATCAGCGCGAGTTTCGCATTCGGCCCGCCAAAATCTTTTCTTGTTTCGCTTCTTGAAAGGTGTTGGGAGACATTTCGGCAGTGTGTAGAAACGGCGATCGGATGTAGGACACATTCAAACAAGCCCCGAGAATTTCTGGGTCATGTCACTAAAAGTCTCCACCGTTCTATTCTACAACTGAAGACCGAAAAATAAGTCAACTGTGCAGCCTGCCGCGCTTTGTTTGTCTCCGTCCGATGCCCGTAGCTTCAATCGATCGCATAAAAAATACATAAAACACGGAGGATTTGGAAGCTGCGAGGTATAAAGGTCGCACGAGATTAAATTCGGCCTCCAAACACGAAACTTGCCGTATTAATTTAATTTTTGTTTAGTTTAAGCTTTAGTATTTTGAACAGTAAATTTGTTTTTAACCGAGTCAGGTTAATAAAGGTTTTTTGCTTTCCTTGACTTTGCATTTACAAAGGAAATACAGTGAAACACCGATTTTACGTCCCCCAAATAAACGGTTTTCCCGCATTTTATGTTTTTTCAGCAGGTCCCATTTGATTTTTGTTTCTATTTATCTCCCGTATATTACGTTTTTTACCCAGTCCCTTGAGCTACGTAAATTGAGCTACGCCGTATTAATTTCATTTTTGTATAGTTTAAGCTTTAGTATCTTGAACAGTAATTTTTTTTTACCGGAGTCAGGCTCATAAGAATTTTTAGCTTTCCTTGACAAAGGAAATACAGGGAAACCCCGATTTTACGTCCCCCAAATCCACGTTTTCCCCGCATTTTATGTTTTTTCAGCAGGTCCCATTTGATTTTTTCTTTATCTCCCATTTTGCACGTTTTTTTTACCCAGTCCCTTGAGCTACGTAAAATCGGGGTTTCACTGTACATTGAACGGGCTTGAAAGGGGGGTTAGCGATTTTCAATAAGATCCGTCTACATAGCAGCCTTCAGCTCGCCAATACCACTTTGAGCAAAATCCGTTCCTTCTGGGATGAGAAGAAAATCCGCAAAACTCTACCAGCAATAATACCTTTTCCCCTAAGAACATATATAATTCAACTTCGCAGAGATGGCCTATGACTCCCCCTTTTTTCAGGATTGTCCATTTTTAGGAAGGGGTGATACGCAGATGAAAATTGAGGAATGAGATTCACAATTGATGGGGGAATTTGAATGGGTAGAAATTCTACCTATTTTAAGGAATGGACTCGTTTTCTCATTTGATTGACACCGGCCATCTCGTCGCGGTTGAATTCACCCCTGTTCTTGACCGTGCTCTTTCAGAAAAAAAAAAAAATATTTTTGAAAATGGGAAACACCCCTATTGATCAGTTATGGTCTAAAATTATATCGCGTATTCCACTTCTCTAAAAATGAAAAAGAGAATTTTCGTGTTCTGAAAAAAAAAAAAAAACTGCCTAAATCTCTAGCCATAATTTTGGTTTGGTTAAATTTTAGGTTGCAGCACTTCCATTAACTCAAGTCACGAGCCACCAATAGGAGGGGGAGTCAAAGGAAAATCAAAGAGGGGTAGCAACCTCAAAGCTGACTTTTTTTTTTTTTGGAAAATCAAGATATATTTGATTTTGGGGTCATTATTAATTATTTGACCTACTCCAAAAAATACAGAACACTACCTCAACGATCTAGACCAGGAGTGGCCAACCTTTTTGGAAAAATCTGCGTGCCACTTTAAATTTTTTTCATCGTACTGAAAAATCGTATAAAGGGGAAAAAATATTAATAGGCTGATCATGTGAGTCTTGGTCAATCAGTACATTTTTGCTATATAAATTCTTTCGAAATAATTTTCACACAACGTAACAAAACCTTTCCAACTATGCTACACGTTCTTTCTGTTTTACCAACTCACAAACAGCGTTTCTTGAAGGAAGTTTTTCGAACAAAAACTGTGTTCTTAATTTTGGATTTTTCGAGATAATTATTTTGCAGTAAAGTTTTTTTTTACATTTTTTTATGTATCAAATTATTGACAAAGCAATATTTTGCTTGTTTTTAATTAGTAAGCAGATAAAACAAAAAATGATGCAAAAGGTAAAAAGATTAATTAGCTGTATAATATATGCTAAGCCTAACCTAAAGGGAAGCCTGGCCTTTTTTTACCCCACACATGTGTTTTCACAGTAAAAAAGTATTTTTTGATGTTTTCACTTCAGCACTTTAGGGAACTATTCTTGAATATGTGCTCTAAGTATTATGTTAAAAACTAATGTGCACTCCCATTTAATTTTCTTTAAATTAAAAGTTTTATGATGAATGCATCCAAGCTTCTAGTAAAAAAATATTAAATCGTTCATATCTGTAACTTTGAAGTAGAAGTTTCAGCTTTCTTGTGAATAAAATGATGCCTGGTATTAACAATACACAAAGCTGGCGTCTCGAATGGAAAATGTTATTTGCATGTTGTTTTAGAGATTTTTTTTAAACAGACCCATTTTACCCCATGACTTTTTTACTCCACCTGACGGTGACCCTATTCCATTCTGGTACATTTATCTTTTGCTGCACACAAAGGCCTAAAGAAACTCCAAATATATTGGATTCTTGTTTCACTACATGAACTTTATGAAGTACATTATACTATTTATATATAATGCAATAAAAGTTTGAAGGTTTCCAGAACCATCGTTTAAATAATACTTTTCGGCTTAGTATCGCTCGAGGCTTATGAGATACGTCCCTTAATGTGCAAAATAATAATATGTTCTTTAGTAAGTTTATGTAATGAAATAAGAATAACATATTATAATTTTACAAACTTTTTAACTCTCATTGTCGCGTTTTGGATATTTTTGATATGTCTTTTAATAATTTTAAGTCTATTTGTTTAAAAATTTTAAATGTGTAATTTGTTTTAATTCGTTTGTCGTCTTTTAAATTTTTACAAAATTTTAACTCCTTGTCGTGTCTCAGATATTTTAAACCTGCCTTTTAATTGTTTAAAGTCCATATGTTTCAATATTTAATGTATAATTTGTTTTATATGTACTTGTTTTACTTGCCACTGTAACTGGATTTGTCTGTAGTGCGCAATACTTTAAATAAATAAATAAATAAATAAATAAATAAATATTTAAAGTCTATTTAGGGGGGCGTTTTATGCAACAATTGATGAGGCCATTATCGTGAAATTGCCCTAGTATACTTAACATTGTAATCCAATTGTTATTTTACATAGACTATTTCTTTATGTTCAATGATACATTTCTTTGAAACAATTCTTCAGAACATTTCGCACGAACTTTCACCTCTTAGTTCATATTTGTCAAGGTATTTCTAGGCGTAACAATTTCATTCCCTCCTCGAAAAGGTGTTTCGTGGCTTCGGAAGCTATTATTTGGGATGGAAAAAAAAGCCATCATCTTTGTTCTAAACGATCCTAATATTCTGCCTAAAAGTGCTCCTATTCGGGTCAAATAGTGGGAAGAGTTAGATTTTTCACTTTCTTCTCCAACCTCGTAATAATATTGACCTAGATGCACCAACTGGGATGCTGCAAGATGGGTTTATTTCTTACACAGCTAGTTAGATGGAATGCAGTTATGGAAAAGGTGAACCGTTCTTTATTTTAGATGACATACACCTGCTCTTTTACCCTTTCTCACTCGGGTAATTCATCACTAAGTTCAAGAAAGGGAGAGAGAGAACAAGTAGGGGGGGGGGGGATTTTTCAGCTTTAAACTCATTTAATGATTCTTTATTCTTTTCACGATCCTTATCTCGCAATTTCACTTCGTGTTATTTTAATATGAATGTCAGCAGTATGGTACAGGTTTCTTGATTGTTTCAACATCACTGCAAAAATGCCAATTTTTGAAGATCATTTCTGGGGGGGTGGGGGATGATTTATTAATTTTTACTTTAACAACAATATCTAGGTACTGTCCGATTTTCTAACGTAAAACCTTCCGCGTATTTACGCATGCGTCAGGTCTTCTCTGATCTTACTAAAATATGGGTCATAGGTTAGATAACAATAAGGGAAAGAATAATAAGAAGTATTTTGAGCCGTATCAAACAACGTAGAACGATGCTAATTTCAAATACATAGTTTAGCTTTAGTTGCCAAAAAGATGGTAAATGCAAGTTTTGAATTGAAAACTTCGGAAAGTTCTCACCCGCAACCCATCACCCCTTTTTTAAGTGGAATCTTTCGCGAGTGCTAGGAGCGGTTTTTAAGGACAGACAGTATATGTAATGTATTTAAAAAAGATACACAATGAATTTTATAGCTTTTACTTTGAATTAACTAAAGAATTTCATACATTAAAGATAATTAAATGAATTCATTAAGAACATGCTTTTCACTTACGCTTTGTCAACTCAAAAATAATTAGTTCTTTTATTTAAAGTTACATTTTTATCAGTACGTTTTACATGTTAATAGTAAAACTGCGCAATTCCCTACTGCGTAGTTGTTTTTTTAATTGCATGCTTCATTTAGGGTAAGTCGAGGTACCATGCCCCTCCTAAGCAGAACTTTTTTTAATTAAACTTTATGGCAATCAAAAATAAAAAAATATTACCTTCTACCTCTTTCAAATAGGTTCAAATAATGTCCAAAAATCTATCATGATCAGAAGCTAAAACGTAAATATTTTATTATCATAAATCAAAATTTCAGATTTGGAGTGTACTGCCATGACGTACGGGCTCCCCAGTTCATCAGGTTATTTGCCCCAGTTGAGGTAACATCGTAAAACTTTAATGAAAAGGGGAAAGATAACAAAACAAATGAAAATCAATAAAAATCATAATATGAGCAACGTAATAAAAAGTCGAATTTTAGTAGTAGTAGCAGAGATTATGTGCAAGATCCTAAATTTATTATAAAGTGCTATTGTATTTGCAATTGCTATAGCAAGTAGAAGCAGCTCGTTTTCGTATTTACTGTAATTTCATTGATCTCGAGCAAAACTTATTTCTTGATTTTTTTAAAATTTTAATATGTATATTATATATACATATAATTGATTGATTCACATTAAGTGAATGCAAATTTATTTGGAATTTTTAACTCTGAAATGTGTTCAATGTTTTACCTTATTTAAAAGCAAGAGAGTTGAGTTTCTTCTTTTTTTGGGGTGGGGGGGGGGGTGATTTTGCATCATTGAGCTTGGGGGAGGGGGAAACTGGGCACCCCTTATCTTTAGACATGCTAAGTGAATGGAGAGGTTCGGAACTCTTTCGAGAAGTTTTTTGGAAGGGAAGAGAAACGCAATTGTAGGCTATCCTTGGTGACATTAGGTGAGTTAAGAATTCAGTGTTATCCTTTGAAAAATAATGAAAATTGAAGTCTTTAATAAGTTTTAATTTACAACTATTTTTGATGACGTTAGGGATCCGACGGTCTTCCTCCGGTATGTTTTCGTCATTGAAGTTTGAGAAACATGATTTAAGGGGTCTAAACGAGGCAGGGGATTTCAGGATATCTTTTTTTTTTTTATTGAAGTTTACTTTTGGCTATCTTTGGAAAGTGAAGGTTCAGTTACTCATAAGAAGATCTTTTAAAAGCGAAATTTTAAGTTAGGTTTGGGGATGTGAGGTTGGGGTTAGGGGGCGCTCAACCGGAAAATTGAAGTCCTAGAAACGTATTTTTTCTATTTTTGATGACGTTAGGAATAGGGACAAGCACGTATCCAGAACTTTGTTTAGGGGGGGGGTCCAAGGTCACGAAAGATAAATCAGAAGTATTAATTGTTTGTTACATTAGCACTAATTAAATTAAAACTATAATAATTATTAATATATAATGTTTAACTTAAAATGTAATTAATTAATTAAAATTGATAATGAAATTAAGTATAATTAATTTTAAAAAATGCGGTAGTAAATTAATTTTTGGCAATTAATAACAGTCATCCATACAAAAATTCTAAATGTGAAGAAAAAAAATGCATCATATCTCATTTCATTCGCTGAAACATTTATGTTTATGCTTCGAAAAAGAGTGGTATATAATTCCTTCGAAGAAAAATTTCACAATGAAAGAAAATCAGAAGACAAATACTTTTCCGGGAATTATTAGGAAAAATGTTGCTAATACTTCAACAAAATATTAAACTTGGTAATATATTTCAAAAAAAAAAAAAAAGTACATATTTATGTTCATTTTGTTGCCACCCCCTCCCCGCCTCCCCAACTAACTAATCTATAGAATCGAATGCACAGCTGTATGAATTCTATTATAATGTAATTCTAAACCCTTGTTCGATTTGAACAAGACTTCATACAAAATTCAACTATGCTCTGGACGATAATATTTGCAAGGTTTTACTTTCAAACATTGAATTAATTTTCTTTATTTAAGTTTATAAAATTCTTTCGACAATACGAAATAGAATCTCCAAACTTACCCATTTTCTAATTTTTTCATTTAAAAGCTTGAACTAACACAGTTTAATTGGAGAAATTATTCACCACTTGCGAAGCAGAATCCGAAATTTCGAAAAAAACGGTGGGAGAAAAAAGACGGCTTATATAATAATATATAGATATAATTGATTATGCCCGCTAATTAAAATCGTAAAACTATGTAAATTAGTCGAACACAAGGCCTAAAAAATTACGAATTTATCGATATCTCGTTCGATGATCATTTCACTGGCGTTCGGGAACAGTTATACTGACTTACATACATAAATAGATATAATCTACGTACATGGTTTTTTAGTAATATGAAATCGTCAATTTTTTTTAAAAAATCTGTAAATTTTCTGCACAGGTTTTACTTAGAAGTAGATCTAATTTTCCCGTAAATGACGCTGATTTGACTCAAACTCGGCATTTTCGCAGGAAAATTTGATTCTTTAGCAAATTTCTACATGAAATCTGCAGAAATTTTGCAGATTTCTGTGAAATTTCTTCATTAATTTGAAGATACTGCAGAAAATTTGCAGAATCATTTGGAGGTTCTCGCGTTCTGAATTGACTTGGAAGTTAAAAACTTTTCAATTAATGGGAATACTTAAAGGAAAAAAGCACCTTCTGTCTTGGTTATGGTTTTTTGAGGTAAGTGATGAGAACTGTGATAAAAGACATCCGGTTTGGGGGGGGTCCGGACCCCCTGGACCCCCCCCTTAAATACGTCCTTGAATAGGGATAGGGCTCCGGGGTTTCTCCCACAAATTATTTGATATTAAAATTTCAGAAAAGCTAATGAACGGCATATATGAAGATGTAAGGCGATGTATTTCCAAAGTATTGAGGAAGCAGACCTCAATTAAAACAGGACTAACTCCACTTTCACAAAGTAAAAATACTGACGCATATTGAAGCGTAGGAGTTCCGTTGTTATCAATCCTAATGACCGAGTTCACGCACTTTTTTGGGATATGCTATAATATAAGGTTAAATAGGATTTTGGACTTCATAGGTTTTCATAGGTTCTCCACTGGAAATACTTTGAAGTCCTAGTAATTCATTCTAAGCTACGTTTGGCCAGTTATGGGAGAAAGAGCGGGTAAGTAGCTCTCATTTGGAAATTTTCTTAGATAAATGATTTAAAGTTATCTTTGGTTAAATTAGGAAGGATATTGGGGTTAGTAGGTCTCTTCTAGAAAATTTTCGCAACTAAAGATGAAAAAAACGCAATTTTCGGCTCTCTTTGGCTTTGTCAAAGGTTTCGTCTTAAGGTTTCTGGGATGGGCTAAAGCCTCTTAGCTCCCATCACCGTGAACGCACCACTGCGAGCTAGTTCTTACATTACGACACAAAAAGAATTAAAATTCCAACAATATGTACATGTGTGCATGTTCGTGTTTATCATTAGGTAAAATTCAGAATTTCATTCTTCAAATCAAGAATTTACCCCTCCCAAAAATTTTAGTTTGAAGCGCCCTTGACAGCCTTTGATGCAGTTCCTTTAATATTTTATATTCTTTTAATCAGGTAGTAGCAAGTATTACGTAAAATGGAAAGGGGTTTGATCTGACTTTACAGTTTTCCCCCACTTGCCCCTATTAACCCATCAGACGGAACATTATTTCTTTGTTTAAGGAACACCAATTTATAAGAAAGGTAACTTTTTCCTTTGCATTTTTCGCACACTGAGTCCCTGATCGATAGGTAGTTTTGGTTGGGTTAATTCGAAACAAATTAAGTACAGAAGAGGAAACATTTCAATTTATAATTTGACCATATGCTTGAAGTATTCAGGAAGCAGATCTCAATTAAAACCGGACTAACTAACTCCACTTTCACGAAGTAGAAACACTGACGCATATTGAAGCGTAAGAGTTCCGTTGTCATCAATCCTAATGATCGAGTTAACGCACTTTTATTGGATATGTTATAATATAAGGTTAAATAGGATTTTGGACTTCAATTTTGTGCTTCATTTACTCTTTGATTTCAAACCATTTCAGTAAGTGAAAATGGGAACGAACTGAATTCTTCGTCATTAGTGTTGCTCATTCAGAACTTTCATAGCAGGAAAGATTATACAGAAGGGAAAATAAAAATTGAGTTCTTATTAAACTTATTTTTGAGTTCTTTTTACCCAATGAGCAGGGCAGAGACCTTTTTAATTCATATGAACTCGCAACAGTTCGTTTTACTTATTTAAACTCTTATTTCGCAAAAAAAAAAAAAGGCGAAAAAGAAGAAAAGAAAGAAAAGCAAAAAAGAAATATTTTTAATTCGTATTTTAATTTTAAAAATCATTCTTCTTAATTTTTATTACTTAAAGATGATCCTAATATTTGATTAAACTAAATTTACGTAAATGTTCAAATGAGTTTCTGGAATTTTAGACGATTGTTATTTTTAATGACTCGTTACTTATCACTTTCGATATTCTTTTTTTTTTTTTTGCTCGATATAACGAGGGGATATCACTGAAAATGATGGAATTGTAACTAAAATGCATGTTGACGAACGGAGTAAGAAGAACAGCAATACTTATTTCGGTCTCTAGTCGAGCGTTTTCTAACCATACCCTTACGAAATCCTAACCTCCATCTGTAATGTTTCTTCATTTATTTATTTTTTAACATTTATATAATATTTTTAAAATTTACATTAAGTCACTAAGTCACTTAGAAGCCCATGTCTAACTGTCTGTTTCCATGTTTATTGACGAATTTTCTCCGTAAATTAGTGGCGGATGAACTATGGTACTGTAACTGGCTCCCCTCCCCCCCTTCCTCGTCCATAAAGGCTCTATAGGTGCTTCAAAGTATGTTTTACAATGGATACCCACACATATCGAGATAGAAGGGAATAAGGCAGCCGATGTATTGACTAAGGAAGCCAGAGACCTCAATGCAGAAAAATTTCCCCTTGTCACTCTCAACGACATAAATGCAATGGCAACATCAAAACTCAAGCACACGAGAATGAAGTTGCAGCATCAGATATGTGAATTAACAACAAGCAGACCATTTGCCTAGATCCTAATAAGATTGAGAACTGGACCCATTAATACCTGACCCCCATTAATACTTGACATTTTTTTCCCAAAGACATTTTGTATACTGGTTACAAACAGTGTTTAATGGACAGGAAAAACAATAAAAAAAGTGTTATGTAAAAAATAATTTTTTCATTAAGGAAAGAAAAATCTTCCCTTAAAAGTTACGATAGACCCCAGAGGGCACATACTTTTTTTACTAAAATTTTTTTCTGCCTACGATATAATATTTAAAAAGACATTTCATAAGAAATAAAATCAGCAATTAACATACACTGGGAAGCTAGGAATAACTTTGAAAACTTAGCTTTTTTTCTTGAGATTGTGAACGATGTCATTTTTGATAAAGATTAGGGATGCACCGATAAGCAAATTTGCCGATTACCGATTACCGATTAATTGGCTGTTGATAATCGGCCGATTAATCGGTTGGGCTGATTAACTATAATTTTGATTGTTTTCCTACTACCAATTTTACCATCACTGATTTTTCTCTCTTATTCAATTCCAAGTTTGGAAATAGTAAGTAATTTATTTCTGAGAGAAGATTTTTTTTCCATTTTCCTAGTTTTCACAAAATAATTTCAATATTTTATGACATTTCTTAGAACCAATTTTCATATTATTGTCAATAAAATTATCGTATTGTTAGTTATGTTAATTGAACATAAAAATTCAAAAAAAAAAATGGAGGGAGGGGGAGTCTGTGGTGAGCACTCTAATTTAGAAGTACTTTCAGTCCATATTTTTTAATAATTAGTAACAATTTAATTCAATACTTATATTCCTTGAAAATTAGAGGTTATCTAAAAGCACTGTGCTAAGGAGAAAACTATCGCCACATGAAAAATGTGATGCAACATTGTCTATGTGTTTGTATATCTATTCAAAGAAGGAGACTTAATTAAAAAATACTATATATCAACTGTGAGGATTATTATTACTGTTAATAAAATTATTCTTCATAGTTTCTTTGTGAAGGTATACTTTAAAGAATAATATTTGAAAAATATAGTTCCTGCCGATTAATCGGCCCGATTTTGCCGATTAATAATAATCGGTAAACTGGCCGATTATTCGGTACTGCCGATTAATCGGTGCATCCCTAATAAAGATCATATTAAAACTGTTACAGAACACACTTTACAATGGTTATGTGCTACAATCTCTTAATAACGAATTAAAACAATACCAAGGTGCTAATTGAACACTATTATTTGGTTAAAATGTTCATTTTGGGAAAATTCAGACCCATTTTTGGACCGTCCCTAAAAAGGGACGCTAGGCATTAATGGGTTAACCCCCCTCAAGTCTCCAAAGCTCTCACCTGGATGCGTGCCTGATTTAAAGCATTGTTTCTCTACAGCACTCTGCTGGTTGAAAAACTAACATACTCTTCAGAAATTACTCATAATTGGCGTCTTAAAAAATAAGCTAACTTCTGTTGAGCGTGTTAATCTCGGAAACAATTGCCCAAATGAAATTTTTTACATGCTCAAACAACTTAATAAATTATACATAAATAAGAAGAGTAGCAAAGTACATATGTATATGTATCTAACTTACTGCTGATCTATTAATAAATAATTGACTGTGGAAACATGTCTGTATTACATTGTTTATTTATTTTTATAAGTATAAATGAATCAAAAGTTCATTATAAATACACAACAATGTGTCAATTCGTAGTAATAATAGTAGCTCAATATTTATAAAAATTACTTTCTTATAATTAACGAAAAGAAAGTTCATAAAGCGATGATATCCCAATTACATTGTTAAGACTAATATGAATGCAGGTGAGTTTTTTTTTTTCTCAAGTAAAGAACAACAAGTTTATGTTTTGGAATAATATTTATTGATGCATGCTCGGCTGGTCATGTAAGAAAAACAAATACATGTCTTATTTGAATTGTTAAGTAGCGGTAGGAATATAGGACAGTATAATATTTGAGCCCTGAAATAAGCATTTATTGCACATCTACCCAATTCTATGCTGTACATCACTGAAATAGTAAAAAAGGTTATTTATATCCCTAAAACTTCATAGAACTGCAAGTGATATCTAAACATTTTTAAAAATTCCATATTTAAACGTTTAAGGAAATGGAGTCATTTCATTTAACTGTAGTTAGGTCCATCAAAAGCAATTCAAATTTCCATCTCTGGTTTCGTTATTTACTTTTACTTAATGTTCAAGAAACACATTTAAATGCTGTCTCCTCGAACGTCTTTTGATAAAAGTATTTGCTACGGATTCTACAAATGTTTTTATTCAACATTCCATTTTTCACGACTTAAATGCAGAAGAATATTATTAAAAGAATGAGTGAGCATGAAAGAATGCATAAAATTTTTTCCGTCGAAATGAAAAAAATAATCACTTTTATCATTCGTACATAAAACGATCAAACATCTATAATATTTTACATTAGCATGATGTTATCGTGGTTTTAAAAATGGCCGTACAAGGAAAGAAATAGACAATATAAACACAATTATTCGTGTTTGAAAACATAAATATTATTTTAATGTATAGTAAGGCACATCAGTGTCATTATCTCTCGCAAACTAGATTTCAATACATGTTGAAGTAACAATGAAATTAATTCACCTACAATATAAATGAATAATGATTTATTTGCTAAACTTTTCTCAGTTATAATAATATTTGAAATATTTCATTTCCGATTCATTAATTGAATTTCCTTATTAAACCAACAAACAAAGCAACGGAAGCATTGCGTCAGTGTCACAAGGATATGTAGGGTGAATTTGATTATTTGCGAAGACGAACCAACAAGAGTTAAGGTGTTCTCCACCTTCTTTTAGGTCACAGAGTGGGTTGAGTTTAACAGGTTTCAACCAGAAGTTTTTTTTTTCTTTCTGTTTAGTTTCTTCTCCGTAGTAAACAAAAGACTGATCGTTCTAGTAGACTGAGTGAGTCTTTTTTTCAATTACTATCAAGTTCTTTGACTTCAGACCTATTTTTGCCAATAGTCGATATGTTGATAAAAGAGGAAGTTTGACATGGTGATATGTTTCACACTTCACATCTCGGGCCCGATAAAAAAGACTCAAATTAGTCTTTGATCACTCGATTTCAGCTAAAAAAACAAAGCTCCTTCAGAATGTTTATAAATAGACTAAAAATTAAAGTGTTGCATTTCTTTGTGCACTGTTTTTAAAAACCTTGATGAGTTCGTTGCTTCTAAGCGGTTAGCCTTGCTCCTTTCATGGTTCGTAACGCAGATGAATTAAACAGAAAGTGAATTAGTAGTAAAAAGTTATTTCTATCTAATTGTGATAAAAAACTGTTTTCCAGCTCTACTGTAATGAAACGATGATTGATTTTTTTTTATGTGTTGGCTGTTTCTTGGTTAGCTGTAGAGGTTGAAGTTTTGATTTTTTTCCTCGGATACCTTTGAAAAATATATTTGTAGCAGATTATAAAAACATTAACAAGCATTAACATGCATTCTTAGACAACTTGGCAGCTTTAGGTCAACTTAAAGTTTAAAAACTGGTTCAAACAACAGAAAATCGACAAGTTGTGTGTGTGTCTCCGTGCCGGATCTAGGGACGGAAGAAGCTAATTTCAATCGGCAGTAACTTCTAGGGGTTGACAAATTCACCCTATTTCTGCGTTTTCTAGTAGATATTCACTATAAAAATCTGAAGGAAAATGGGCAAGGGTGGAAGTTTTAAATTTTTTTCCCAGCTAGGAAAAATCGAAGAGATCAATTGTGTATGAGTACAGATGTTTAAAACAAAAGTGTCATGGGGATACATTTAACTTCTGTACCTCAGAACTAGACTGTAAGTCAATTTTCGCTAATTTTCAGGAGAGTACGAAACTATTTGTCTGAAGAATACAAAGGATGAAACTCGAGCTCTTTTAAAGCTGTTAAATAATTGTAAAGGAAGTGCTTTTATAGAATAACGTTCTCATGGATCGATGCGGATTAAGATTTCACATTTAATACAGTATTAAGTGAAAATCATCATTTTTAGACTTACGCTAGTCTGGCTTGGAGGTACAGATTTATATCTTTTCTTTCGATGGAGAATTTTTGTTCCGGAGACAAGCTTTTTGTTTTTACATTAATCTTAATAAACAACAAAAATACCATTGCACCGCTTTTAAAATTCGTAAAGAGTCACGCATCAAAGAATCCTTTCGCAGTGAACATTTGAAACACGTGTTTTAGTTATTAGAAATAAATATTAAATCGTATTTAACAAGTCTAGAGTATATGTATGTGCGAAAAATAATCAAAGCTTTGTACGCTAAAACATAAAGTAAAGATTAAACTAAGTGTACAATCAGAGCAAATTATCAGACATTGTCAGAAAACTACAATAAATAGCTAATTCACGGCTACAGCGCAATTTCTTCATCGGTAAAAACTCAACACACATCAATAATGTCGCGAGAGCAAGAAAAGTGGTTCTGTTTTCCCCTCTTTGCTAAATTCAAAAATTCGATTTACAATTTTTATTTATTTATTTATTTAGTTATTATCATTTATTTATTTATCTCTATATTTATTTTTTGAATGAAGCTTACGACTATGGAAAACGTAATCAACTAAATGAAACATGTTTTATCATAGGACATATAATTCTTCCAATCAAGCAGATTCAGAAACATATTAATCGCCAAATGAGCAATGTCACAGTATAAACATGCACTTTCTTTCCCAACCCCGTTTTCTCACATTTATTTTGCCAATTAGAATTGTTTATATATTTGTTTAAGGAATTTATTTTGTCAAACCCAAACGGTCTCCCCAGCAGTGTGACAATCATTTTGCATTTTTTAAGGAGAAAACGCACCCATGATCTATAGCATGTTTCAAGCAAGATCTATCGAAAAAATATTTCTCCGTACAAACATTTGTTTATCCTAGCTACAGATGTATAACATTTAACAAATAAATAAATTTAATGTCTAAATACTCAGAAACCATCTTATCGGACTCAAACCATATCTGAAACAACATCAGTAGTTCAAATATAATTTTACTCTATTAAATGACCCACAATTTAAGATATATTTCAGACAAAATGTACGTTAACTCGAGTGATTGTTTCCAGATTCAAAACATCCAAGCTTATCAAGATTACGAATTGGGTTAGTTAGGGTACATGGACCCCCTTTTTAGAACAGATAGTTTTTAAAGCCATATACAACAGTTTTAAAGCAAAACAGTATGAACTTGTTGACTTATTTTATCCTGGGCATTATTAATAAACACAAGTTCAGCATTTTTTAAAAAAATATGCTTGAAATATTTACCCCTAGGAAGGGGTAAGTGGGCCACCCCCCATTTATTTACATTTAAAGTGAGCATATCTAAAAAAAATGGTTTGCGGGTCCTACCTGATTTTGTATGTAAAATTTTAGTAGGAAATATTTTTTTGTAAATGTGTCCATTAACGAGATATCTACTTACATTAAAATGTGTATGACACAGAAAATTATAAAGAGCAACAAACAATTATGTCTGTGAAATTCATTCAAAGCCGTAAGGCATATTTTTTGCTTTTACCCATAAATTAGTGTTGAATAAACATAATTAAGTCGATTAAGACCAGTTTTGGTAAAATAAAAAAAATTATAGATTGAAAAAAACAAACAAACTGGAAACACTTAAGGGCAGCGTCTATTGAAGTTTGCTGAGGGAGAAACATTTTCATTTCTTCCTCAGTTATAATTCTAACATCACTTACATCAAACCAATAAAAAGTGTAGCTATTTTGATTCTTTCGATCAATTTCAGCAGTATTTTTTTCATTTGTATCATATTCTAAAATTAGAGCTTCATGATACTTTATGGCTTTTTTTAATGCAAGCTTCCCAAATACATAGTTACCAGCTTTCTCAGTTTTTGTTGCTGAACCATCAATTCCTTCTAGGTCTGCATCATTATCTTTCATTTCATCTTAGAAACTGCTTCATCAGAACCGCTTTTCATTTTGAAATCATCATTATTATGAAGGGACGCACTTACCCCATAGTGAGGGGACCCACTTACCCTAATAGGGAAAAACTACGGAGTAAGTGGGACCCCTCCCCTTAAACAGTTATTAAAAATACTTTGCGTAAAAATTCCTATTGCAATGTGTACTACATGTTAAACTCTACAAGAAAACGTAATGAACATAGAAAAAATAATAAAAACTAACCTTGAAACACTTCTTTAAAAAATGTTGCTTAAGCTAGTAAAAAAATTCTCTGGGAATTTTTTTTGACATAAGTTATATGATCTAAAGGAATTTTTCATGAAACCCAAATATATGCAAAACTAATCATTATGATAAAATATAACATGATCAGTATAAAAAAGTATAAAAACTATACGCGTATTTCAGTTTTAAGGGGGTGGCCCACTTACCCCAGTGCCCACTTACCCGAACCAACCCTATATTAAATTTGTTGTCAAATGTTGCGATGGAATTCATCTTATCAGAGCCAAATTGTAACTGAAGGAGCATCAGCCGTACGGCTCTTATTGTGCATTATGTACAGGAACAACATACATGTGATTTAAGTCTCATTCCAGACAAAACTATGCATTATTCAAACAAATCTTTTTTCATTAAAAAAATATCAGGATTAAGATGTATACATTTGGAAATAGATAAGTTCGTTGTTAAATGTTATGTCGGAAGTGATCTTAACCGACCCAAACTATAATTGCAAGAGCATCAGCAATACATCATTGTGCACTACTTAAGGGCAAAACCCATCCATAATTTAAGATATATATTTCAGAAAAAATGTACTTTAAGTCGTACAAACATTTCAAAATTCAAAATATCCTAGTTTATCAGCATTACGGATTTATAACATTTAACAACATAAGCTTCGAATAATCCATAGAGCTTTTCATTAAGTTTTTCTGCCAATACTTCAATATCGTTTAAGCCTCAAACATATTAGATTGAGCTCGTTTCGTGTGTCAGATAACCGTAGTGAACAATAAAAGTTAATGAAATCATATACAAAATTTGTGTCAAGTCCTGTAACGCGCTTTCAATCTGTCAATTTCTTGATGTATGAGAACAATATTTCATAAGTGTTTCCGCTATGTCAAACTTAAGTCAAAAAACCTATTATGCATAAAAAAAAACAACAAAAATATAAATCGCTTGAGAAGTAGAGAGAGTATTGTTAGTTTTTAGCATTAGTTTTATGAGCTCCTCGTTAGCTGTCAGCAAGAATTTCTTTTACGAAACTTAATACCATTTCAAGGCAAATATTTGTGACCCTATTGTGGTTTGCTAGTCGCTTGTGAGACCAGGAATTACATCAAGTGATAAGAAAAGAAACGTTTTGGAAACGTGAGCTGGTATCAAAATGAAGAGGAAATCGGTATAATAAGGAAGTTGGCGGAAACTTGACCTTATTTTACGACGAGTTCAATCCGTTTTACTGTAGAAAGTGATTTTTAAATTCGGAAATTACTTTCAAATTCACCTTTGCTTTAAATTGATTTATAGGTGATGTGTTAAGTTATGTCATTCCAGTTTAACCCATAACTGGTGAGATGATTTCTTTTTTGTACCATAAACAGTGAGGTGGGGTCATTGCTTACTTTTCATGAAAACTCACGGAAGCTGAGCTTCAGCACTTTTTTTTATTTTTATGTGCATTTTTGCGTATTAAACGGGAATTTAAATAATTTATGAAGAAAAATATGTGTTGAAGACTATAGAGCTCCCAAACTTCAGAATTGAAAAGAGTGTGGGGTGTACGTAGCCCCAATATTATATTTCTTCTACACTTCACAAAATTTGGCAAATAAAAGCAAGAAATTTTCTCTTCCACGCGGACACACGGCATGCTGCTTAGAATAGCATAGGGAAAGCTATATTAACGAGTCAGAGACGAGTCTTAAAGTTGTTGTTTTTTCGACGTTACTATCTCTTGGACTATTAAGGCAAAAGATGAGCGGGAAAATTGTATTTGTAGTTTCCGCATGCAATAAAATCAGTTCTTCCGAGTCGAAAATGCCGCCATAATCGCACAAATAAGAAAGAGTGCACATCTCCGTGTTATTATTGTCATCTTAGGATTCCCTTTCGTATCATATAATTACATTTTCTCACACTTATCTAGCTTGCTTGGGAAGATGTGCCTCAAATATTTCAAAACTTGCTATAATAAATTTCAATTTATCACAGGATCTTAACGGCTCCGATCTTTAACTCAACAATTTGTTGGCGTGTAAATTTCCATTTATTAGCGGTTCGTATTTGGCTTGAATTGACTTTGCGAAGGCAATTAAATTCATGCCAAATTATAAAAAAAAAATTCTCAATCAAACGTATGCATTTTATACTACCAATTTAGTTCTGGTGTTGACTCTCATGATGCCTTAAATAGCCAGTGAGATTTTAGTTACATTTTGGACGGAATATTTTCATTGGAATACAATACTATAAATGGTTTATAGAGAAAGTCTTCAGAATCAAACAACGGTTTTCCGAAAATGTTGGTCCGAAACCAATGCAGTTCTTGCACAACTGTGTGATGCTACTAATTAAGATTCAATAAATGCAATAAATACAAATAAATCAAGACAGCGAACAGTAATCCCTAATCTTTAAGCCCTTATCAATCCGATTTGCAGATCAAATAAGTGTTGAAAATGAGTAGAAACTTTCCTGTAAAATGTTCCTCTTATAAACGTTCAGAAATAACATTTTTTAAGATTAGGTACCTAATTAAGCAGCTTTAATCAATAATTTAAGGAACTGATCCGATTTTCTACCAAAATAAAAGCTGTCATCTCCCTCTTTAATAAATTTCAATAGTGAAACCGCGTTTCCTGCACAGCTTTTCATTTTCTCAAACGTGTGCAATATAATGGCAAGTTATAGAGCAGGTTTATAGTGTTCTCTATCAACTATCTAATAGCTACACAAAGATGTCATTTTTTTAGGTGTTAATCAAATAGCTTGTTTCCAAGCTGCCAATAAATGATTCCAAACTCTATAAATACGTCCGTCAACAATTGTCCGTTGTTTCCAGAGTCGTTATCTTTAATATCCAATAGGATTAGAGCCTCTTTCAAGAGGGAGATTTGTAGGGTTCAAACCCATGGAGCGTTCAAACCCTCTCCGAAATTTTGAAAAACCACTCCAACATTTTTTTTTTAATACTTTTTACAGGAAATTATTTTGACCCACAATAGTAAACACCATACAGAAGTCCAAACATTAAAAAGTTTCTCGATATAAAATGCTTGCTGCTGTCTCGCTAAAACCTGTTTCGTATTCGATGCAATAAAACTTATCTTGAGGCAGGATTTAAACCCCCTATTACCCACCCCTTCCTTTTTTCCAATAGTTTCTCTTGTGCCAACTATATTCGCGGCAATAGAACCGAAATAATTGCATCGTGGTTGTTTAAAGTTTTTATTATTAACTTTTGAGTTTTAACCAAGTCTATCATTTCCATTTTTTCCAGTATGGTGTCAAAGGGTACAAACACAATGCAATTTCGTCGGAGAACAAGAAAAACCATGCCCACTACACATGAACCATGCCAACTACATTGATTTCTCAAAGCCAGGGGAGGGGGGCAATTTAACCCCCCTGACCCTTCTAAATGACGGGCCTGGTTTTAACGAAAAACTATAAGGAGGAAAGAAACGGGCAAATAGGTTTTTAACTAATTGCGTCAGAGCCAATTGAGTCCTTCAAACCGTCAAACATTTAACCTATAATTTAAAAAATCTTAACTTGGTCAATCTGCGTATATTGTCGTAATTGTGTCTGTGTAACGGACCACTAAGTTATATGGTCACTTACTCATTTAACCAAATTGTGATAGATCTATTTCAAATTGGCGAACAATTTAGGTCTCTGTGTAAGTAAGTATCCTGTACTTTATTGTATTTCTCATTTGCTAGGAAGGATCACTAATAATGCAACGTTTTCGAAAGATTGATGTTTGTGTTAAAACATATCAGTTGATTTCCTTGCAAAATCGATGTTTTGCATCCGAGGTTTTTTCCGAATCGATGCTTTTAGATTTAAGAGAAAAAAAATGTAGTTGCGATGACAGCTGTAATATGTATGTGAATTGATGAGTACTGTTTAATTACTCGATCACTTAATTTTTAAGTACTTTCCTGGTAGTTTAAGACAACATTAATGAGGCAATGAGAACTTAAAAGGATGTATGCCGACTTTTTAAAGTTTTGAGTAAAACGTATGCAAAATTCAAACAGTTGATAAGCTTTTATTAAAAAGTTTTTCTAAATTCTGATATATAGCAACACCTCCATCAGGGCTAAGTACAATATCTTGCCCCAAAATAGATTATTCTTAAATTTGTTCTAGTTTCTGAAATTTTTTAATTTAGGCTCTTACACCCATTTGTTTGTAGGTGCTTTAATTGGTCTCTAAAATAACAGATTGCAGCTTCGTATGAAAAAAATAAATCATAATGTATTGATAACAGTTCTTTGTTTTAATTTTCAGCGTTTTTCCTGTGTTATCTAGAGACTTTAAAATATTTTACCTCCGGGAAAAAACAGGTTGGACACTACTGCTTTATTATAACAAAAATCAATGGAATACAGGAACCAAATTAAATTTGATTAATTAGATTTCTCAAGACATGAAAACCGGCCTTAAAAGAAAACCCTAGTAACGACCCTGAATAGAAATCCCATAAAGTATTGAGTCTGAATATCCATTTGCTTTCTGCACATGTAATGCACTTTCGTTAAGCAAAGCGTTAAGTAAAAATAAACAGCACATTCATTTAGGACAATTTTGGATAATGTTGATTAACTTTGAACTACTTCAAATTTGTTATTTATTAATTCGTATTATTTTCATATTTTTGAGTTGCATGCCTTCTGTTTCAAGGGTGCGATATGCAGGGGTTCCGAATGCTCCAAGAGCGAGGCGCACTAAAATGCTACAGAGCCCTAAACAAACAAACAAAACTACACCCCTAAAAATTTTAGAGGTGCAGCCGCTCCGCCCTGTGATAGGCTTCGTATAAAAAGTTTTCCATTGATGCACCCATTGGTGCCCATATGCGAAATTTTAAGGGGCGGCGGGCTCAGGCATTATTCCCATGGTTTAGCAGGATATTTTCCCCATGGAAGGCAATTTCAGTGCAGATTAGAGTCATTAAAATTTGACATTTTTCATTACTTATTCTTTAATGGCTGAAGAAGAAATGTTTTTGTATTAAAAAAAAAAAGTACTAAAAGCAAGGAAGTACTAATTTCTGGTCGGAGTCTTGCCCCCCATTATGGGCGCCTAAGGATGCACCCGCATTCCTTACTCTTTTTGTTCTCAACCATGCGCAAGTTTCTCAACACCAAGCCCATTTTTGCCAGGACATTGTAGAGATGTGGCGCTTTTGTAAAACTCGGTGAAAGTTAGATGACTTATCCCTTTCACCGCAATGCAAATTATCTGAGAAATTACATTACTCAAATCACACGGGCCATTAATCTCTTTTTTATCATTTCGCATACTAGTGAAATGAAAACGAGAACGCTTTCTAGGTTTCATGTTTATCATAATATGCTACAATTAATCATTCCAGAGTTATGGCATTCGCTGAACTTCTTTCTGGGAATGACAGAATCAGAATTGGCATAAAATTGTTCTTTTCAATCAGTCTCATTAATATTCATAAGTTGCGTGCGAGATTTCGAGGAATTCGCTTTAGGAACTGATGACATAAAATGTGGGCACATTAAAAGACTTTTAATCTGGAGTGAAAGGGTTATTAGCTGCAGTATTGAATACGATCGTATATGAGCAACGGATAATTCGAACTTGCTCGTAGTCTTTAAATTCTTCTTTTATGTGGATCGTCCACAAATGATTTCATACTTTGTGACGGGGGAGGGGTAACGAACTGGCCCGTCATTTAGAGAGGGATCGGGATGGGGGGGGTAACCCCCCCCCCCTCTTTCCTGGCTTTGGAAAACCAATGTATTTACATGTAAGTGGGCATGGGTTATGTCATTTTTTGGTAAAAGTTACCCCAGGTAGCACAAATAACCTTTAAACGTTTTTAAGCGGTTGTTACAACGTTAATAACCATTTTACAACCTTTAAAAAACGAAGTGTGCTACTTGGGACATTGAGCTTAACCCTTTGCCCCCCCCCCCCCCACTAATTCGAAATGACGGACCAGGCCACGAAATTGTGACAGTTTGCTATACGAGAGGGGGGGGGGAGTAGAAGAAGTATTACATCACATATCTTGTCGAAATATTTTTTATGCAATATGTTTGTTTAACCCATTAATGCCTAGCGTCCCTTTTTAGGGACGGTCCGAAAAGTGTGTCTGAATTTTCCAAAAACGAACATTTCAACCAAATAATTGTGTTCAATTATTACTTTGGTATTGCTTCAATTCTGTATTAACAGATTGCAGCACATAACTGCTGTAAAGTGTGATCTGTAGCCATTTGATTATGATCTTTATCAAAAATTACATCTTTCGCAATCTCAAGAACAAAAAGCTAAGTTTTAAAAGTTATTAACAAGTAAATCTATCTGTGTTTGATATATGTGCTACTTTGATCGATGTTTTAGTTTACCTTTTTTTGCAATTTTGTAAATTTTAAATTTTTTTAGGATTTTATAGCAATTTAAGAACGTCCCTAAAAAGGGACGCTAGGCACCAAAGGCTGCATTGTTTAACCGTTGCTGATTTCTTGCTTAGAATCTATAATTTATATCAAAGAAGTTAGTAAATGTTTTTAGACTGAAAAACAGATAATAATTGTCATTTTTAAAACTTATTTTATTTTCAAAATCTAATTAAATTAAATTAATTAATATATATAAACTTAATTACACAATGTTCTTAAATATTTTCTCTTCTTTTTTTTAATTACAAAAAATACTCAAGGTAAATTTTGAAAGAAAGCTATTTCAAAAATGTAATTCTTTAAAACACTAATTATTCCTTATATTTCATTACTTTTTCATAATGCATTTAGGTGTTTATTATTGTTTAGTCTGACTGTTGGGGGGAAGAAGCCCTAAGCTGTTTCAGAAGCTTAGCATTTCACCTTGATGAAGAATTCAAGGATTGCATATGTGTCTGTTGTTTGGAAAAGGGGGGGGGGGGTTGCAGATTTAATTTCAGAATTCCTCGAGCATTCCAATTTTGATCTCTACTGTGAGAATTTATTTACTTCTCTTGCGCTCCTACGTGATTATTTGTCTCAGCAAGGTTTTGTGCAAGAATCGGATTAAAAAATGCTCATGAACTGAAGTTACGTTGTTCAAAAAAGAAAAGAGAGGAAGTTTTGAATAAATGTCGATGACAGGTAAAATAATATTACGTTGGTTCGGTGGAATAATAGCAATGTCCTAACTATTGCATTGAATCTTCATGGAGTTTATCCTATTGTAAAGGCTAAGCGATTGTCCAACAGCGGAAAGAAAGTAATTGAAATTGATGAACCAAATATATATGGTTGCTCAATACAAACGTTGCATAGGGAAAAAGATCCCATGCATCAAATATCGGGAACTACCGGTTTTTGATCCACTCTAAAAAATGGTGGTAGCCGCTCTTCATGCTGTACAATATGCATTGAGCTCAAGAGAGTTGAGTTAGGTATTATGGGACTAGTTGTTATATTGTTTTAAATAACACTTAGGTAAGATGTGCCCATTGAAGTAAAAGACCTTATCGGAATGCAGCAAATGCAATACGTAGGTTTTCAGAAAAAATGTTTTGCTGACTTTCATACTCAACAACACCAATATTTCCTTGTTCTCTGAATCTACTTCCCAGTTTATGTTAATTGCTGCTTTTATTTCTTCTTAGAAATTGTCATTTTCAATATTACATCGTAGGCAGAAAAAAAATTTTGGTAAAAAAGTATGTACCCTCTGGTGCCTAGCGTCCCTTTTTAGGGACGATTTTTCTTTCTTAAATAAAAAATTTATTTTTTACATGATAATTTTTTAACTATTTTTCCTGTCCATTAAACACTATTTGTAACCAGTATACAAAGTATCGTTGAAAAATAAAATGTCAGGCATTAATGGGTTAATATAGCGTGATATGTAACAAAGAGAAGTGAGGGGTAAAATGTGGAGTGACACATTCTGAGACAGGAAGCGGAGAGGTCAATATGTTGTAAGAACTGTAACATCATTAATAAACAGCCCCCTATTTATACTAGATTTGTTCCTATTTTGTTAATTTTATGTTCACTGTTTTTGTCCCTATGTATTGGGTCAAGTGTCCCTAGGCATAGGGAGATTTGACCCAATTTAGACTTGAGGCGTATATATTTTTTAACCATTTCTACTTCGATTTATGCTATTATTTCAGTCACAACGCTGCACTAATTCACGTATTATTTACATATATTTTTATTGAGCTTTACCTATTAAACAAAAAAAAAAAAAAAAAAATGAAAAATGAAAAAACCAAAAGTTGGGTCAAGTCTCCTTAGTTTCCCCTACATCCTCGTGCATTTTTCACACTGGGAACTGAATAGTACATTAAAACAGCATGAATTCTTGCTTAAGATATTAGTTGATATCTTTAAGCACAAGCCATCAATATTCCCTTTTAAACAGGTTTATATTTGAGTATGTCTA
This sequence comes from Uloborus plumipes, assembly GCA_038373865.1. Lineage (NCBI taxonomy): Eukaryota > Metazoa > Arthropoda > Arachnida > Araneae > Uloboridae > Uloborus > Uloborus plumipes. The sequence continues at coordinate 205,923 of JAXGGA010000080.1, read as the reverse complement.
CGAGAGATTAGAAAACTTCGGGTTATGCTTATGCTAAAACACAATTTATTTCATGGACGGGAAAAGAATATCCATACAAATTACAATCATAACTCCGTTTACTTATTTTCAAATATTTGTCCTTAGATGTAATGCTTTGTTTAACAATACCAAGAGTGATAAACGTGCACTAGACAGCCATGAAATTTTGTTCGTATCAGCAAGCAAATTGCGGGTATTCTTTCAAACATTATACTATTAGTTCTATTGTGTTTCAGCTTCAGATGTGGCTTACTGAATAGAAACTCAATCTTTGTAAGAAAAGAAAAGAATATCAAATTTGCATCGCCCTCTTCTGTAAGAAACAAAACTATGAAACTAAGATGAGGTCACGTTTTCTTATGTATCTCGTTGAAGAATGCTTATGTGTACTTGTAGAGCTCTCAGGAAAATGGGTCGGATTATGAAGTAGAGATACGTGAAACGTTTCGCGACAGAAATTGTCGATTTAGTTTTTCTCAACTTGAACTTGAGGCTGTTAAAGTTCCTAAGTATCGACCTTGTCAAGGACGTAAAAAAATCAGCTGTTGATGAAGTTTCCTTTTGCGTTTCTCTTGTTAACATTGTAATGTTTTAAAATTTCTTAACAAGTTGACTGCCAAGCTACGAGATAACTCGTGATACGTGAGATAAGCTGATGGAGTCCACTTCGAGTTAGGGGAGAGGGGGCACATGTGAACAAACGATACTTTACCCAGTTAACATGAAGAGGAAAATGAAGAAAAATTATGTAGAGGTAGCACGAGTACTATATCCTGCTTGAAATTTCAAAGATCTAAACCATTTTTTTTAGTTATCATAAGATCTGTTTTGGAAGGTGCCAGTAAACTTTTATGTTTCAGTTCTCGTTCTCGGAGTAAAAACACATCTAAAACTTTTTTTTTGTGATTTGAACTTTACATCTTAAAGTGGGATTTGTAAGGAAAGTTTCTGTGCACAGTTTTTTTTTTATTGAAAAAATAGTTTTTTTATTCAAATTAGGCCTAAGTTGAGATAAGGGGCATATGTGAACACATTACGTAGGGACAGATGTGAACTGTTCAAAAGTGCCCAGAAAGGTATTTAGTTATTTGAATTTCAAAAATTGATTTTTGTTTTGTATTGAATAGTCTAATTAAGAAATCTTGAATGATATAAAGCTTCAATATTCAATATTTAATTAAAATCTAAAAGAGTTGCTAAGAAAAGAAAGTTAGAACTTGCTGAACTGTTGAAAAAAGAACACTCAAAAGTTGTAGTAAGTAGTAACTCTGAGTCCGAGATTAGTTTTGAAGACCGCAACTATCAAGAAATTTGGGCTGAAGTCAACCTTGCTCCAGAAAATTTTGCTGTGAATGACTTTGTCCTCGTAGAATTCACTACAAAAAAGACAAAAATTCACTATTTTGGGCCGTATTGAGAAAAATTAGAGTGCTGAAGCACATGTGAAGTTCATGAGGAAACAGAAGAATGAAACTTTTATGTTTCAAACACAGATGATACATTGATGGTAAACACTATTGATATTCTGCTAAAATTACCACCAACTACACTGTAAAAAAAAATCCGTCAAATTTACGGAAAAAAACTGGCAGCCTGGCTGCCAGTTTTTTTCCGTTTATTTAACAGAAATCTTCCGTAATTTTTTAACAGACTCTCCGTTTTTTAACGGAATATCTCTGTAATTGCAACAGTTTTTAACCGTTTTTATAACAGGTTGATTTCATCACTTTACGGAGAAAATCTGTTAAAAAAACGGTTAAAAACTGTTGCAATTACAGAGATATTCCGCTAAAAAACGGAGAGTCTGTTAAAAAATTACGGAAGATTTCTGTTAAATAAACGGAAAAAAACTGGCAGCCTAGGCTGCCAGTTTTTTTCCGTAAATTTGACGGATTTTTTTTTTTTTCCGTAAGTTTGATGGATTTTTTTTTTTGCAGTGTACGAACCAGAAACAGGTGGATGCAAAAAAAAAAAAAAAAAGCAAATTTAATACACAACGAAGATTTTTCCCAATTTCTCAGTTTTTAAGATAGGTTTAAAGGGGTTGTTGACATTATGCTGCCTGCCAGTCTTACATGCCCCCGAAATTACACAATAACCGAGTGACGCAAAACAAGCCATTCTCACAAACTTTTATAGTTTGGGTGTACGTAGCGCGTTAGCGTTGCGTCTGCTACCTTATTTTCCTGTGCGATTCTTGCTTCTTATGGCCCCTCTAACACCCCTAAAAGTTTGTACAATTTAATTTTTATGTCTGAAACATGTTGTACAGAAGAAACTTGCTAAAAAAATAACTATTTTTAAACTGTCTTTTAGATTAATAAAATCAAAAATTTAAGTGAGAAAATATGCCTAGGCAGTATAGTTGAACTTTCACGTTAATTGAAACACGCTTAGGCAAAAGTTGAAAATATGTATCTCTTGGATCTATGGATGTTACAAAAAATACTATAATTAAACAAAAAAATATTTTATTGCCATAAGTACACAAGAGTAATTACAAAGAGTAGTGTAAATACAGAAATGGAAAAAATCTATTACATATGAATATGGGAGGTACCCCGAAATGGAGGAATACCCGATCTAGGTGTAAAATGTGGCTCTGAATTCAAGCAAGTTTTACACAAGGTACATAGAAGGAGAGGTAGGTCAGAGACTCCTGGCAACCCTCCCCCTTAACGAGTTCTCGGAACTGCGACGTAGGCTGGTCCCCTTCTCCTGCTTCCTAATGTTCTCCTGAAAGTTAAGAAAGATGGATTAATTATGTTTCAAAATGTAACCTTAATGTAAAAAAAAAAAAAACAATTGATAAAAAATAAAGCTTCATTAACATTTGATATCTTAATCGTTTAATTTCAACACAATTTATAAACTCAAGTCCCATTATCTTTTCGATATTTACCATATTGCTCTGGATAATAACAAAATGCTGTGTGCATGGGTGCTACTCTAAAAATTAACAAAGACTGAAAAGCACTTGGCATCATTTTGCTACACAAACATGTTAGCACGTAATATGTCTGTAGTTTAATGCACAAATATGTTGCATTTTTATGTTGTAATTAACTATATAATAAAACCAAATCGCAAAATTAAGTAAAATCTAAACTTTCAGAATAGTTTTTTCGAAAAGATTTTTTGGAAGAAAACGCGATAACGAAAAAAATTACTGTATTAGTTACTGAAGAAAAAAAAGCTTCGAATTCACGCTAAAAGATTCTTGACAATAAAAAGTTTCTGGTAAGAGATTCTTCGCTAAAAAATAACACTGGAAAAAACAGCTTTAAAATAATTTTCTGGATTAATGTAGCTATGATTGAAATAATTGAATTACTAGTTTTCAAGGTGCAACTAGAGAGAAAGTTATTAAGCAGTTACTTGTTTTTGTTTTGTTTTGTTTTTTTTTTTTTTTTTTTGAAAAATCTAAATGAGATATTTTTTAAAGCTTCATTTCATTTTTTCCCAAAACAAATTTCCAAATGATACGACATTTTACAGAATACGGAATTCCGTCCGTCAGATGGAAGTGTGGCAGCCATGGCTGTGTGCCTTGATATCAGGAACAATTTTTTTTAACTTGACAATTCACATTTCAACTCAAAACATTAACTCAAAACATTGATACGTCAAATTTCTTTTCAAAACAAAATATCCGCAATTTCGTAAAATTATCTAAGATTTAGGGCATTTCTAGCTTTAACTTAAATAAGGGATCCATCAAACAAAATCAGGTCAAATCACTTTCGGTTTTCAAGATATTGAGGTTTTATTGTACATTACTATTACATTTCATTAGATAATGCACAAGCAGGATTAACACATTCTAGGGAAAATGTTATACATAAGATGTTAAACATAAGATGCTAATTAACCTTATTAGTGGGAATTCGTTAAAATAGCAAAGGGGTCATTCCACGTCAAGTGATCCAAAATCTGAGAAAAATTTTACCTTACATTTTTGTATTTCTTTCACATTTGGCTCATTAATTGTACCCCTTGAGGTAATCAAAAGTCTCAATTTTTGGATTTTTATCTCTATTATTTTTTCATTTATGAGACTTTGAACTTTGGAAAAACCCTCGTTTTTCCATGGATAAGGGAACATGAAAGGGACCATAACTCGGCACCAAATATAGATAGAACAATTTGGTAAATGGCATTTTAAAGTACGTTAGTTGCCGCTTAATCTGATATGCAACATGACTAATTTGATAAAAAATTTCTTTTTCAAAAAATGAAATTTAAATTTCAAATTTAAATTTCTCAAAAAACATATAATGAATTTTTTTCAAAAAATTCTCAAAAATTCTTGTGTATTTTATCTATGTTTGTACAAATTTTTAGATTGGGATCTCAATGGGATCATATTTTTTTGAATTTTTGAATAAAACTGTATAGGAAAAAAAGGATATTTTTTAGATTCTATTTATTTAAATATTAAGTTCTCTTGCTTGTGATGGTCTAAAAAGTAGTAAACAAACATGAATATGTTTAAAGTGAGCTGGCATGAGCTTATAGATTTGTCAGTCTCCCCCCTTCCTTCCCCGCACAACCACTCTTTTTTTATTCAAAGCTGTTCAAAATGTTTAAAAAAAAACAAAAACTCTTTGATACAAAATGAATAGTAAACTTATTTAAATTGGGTAAATGGGTTTCCTTATAACTAGACGAAGTATCCCCCTCCCCACCCAAATATACTATTCACACTATACTAATATGACGTCCAACCTGGGGATTGAGTTGAGGATTATTTTCACCCTAGGTATATATATTGTTTTTCAGACGAAGTGTTTCTTTTTCGATCCGAACTTTAAAGTGTACTTCCATTCAGTATCTGAAATTTAACTTTATGATTCATTTCATCTTCTACCCCAGCACCAATCTTCAATTTTGAAGGGAGAAAATAAATAGGTCGCCCCAAGATCATAGCATACAGCAAAATAGCACTGTTTCTCCTTGTTCTCATCGTTTTTTCTGTTCTTTACGCAAAAAACTGAAAATAAATCAAAATATCAGATCATATGTCTATGTCCCCATAACTATCTTTCCACATTATCTAGTGTGCAGCTGTTATTTAATTTTTTTAATTGTTTGTGTTATTTTTCATTTTGCTGTAAAGGAAAGTAATGCAGCAAGACATATCTATATACATATATTAATCAAACACTGCTTTTTTGATCATAACCCTCTCATGTTGTTTAACTTCTTTACAGATTACTCCCACCCCCCTTACCCTACCTTCCCGCTCCAAACTTTTATTTTTTTTATCATCCCGCCTAACCCCATTTCAAAGCCTTAGTCTCTACTGATGTCTGGTAGTGTTTCAGTTTGTTCTGTTTGTTACTTTCCTATTAGCTCATGAGCTTTGTCCAATAAGAAAAAGGAAAGGCAGTGATGAGGACTGACATATAACGTGACACTTTGATTTCTTTTCAGTTTTGTGTGAAAATAATGGGAAAACATTATGAGAAAAAGGAGAAACAGTGCTATTTTTCTGTTTGCTATGATCTTGGGGCGACCCATTTATTTCCTCTCTTCAAAATTGAAGATTGGTGCTGGGGGAGGGGATGAAATGAATCATAAGTTTAAATTCAGATATTGAATGGAAGTACACTTTGTGAAGGACGGATTGAAAAATATACACTTCGTCTGAAAAACAAAATATACCTAGGGGGAAAATAATCCTCAAATCAATCCCCAGGTGAGACGTCATATTAGTATAGCATTAATGATATATTTGGGTGGGGGAAGGGTTGTACTTTGCCTTGTTATAAGGAAGCCCATTTACCAACTTTAAATAAGTTTACTGTTCATTTTGTATCAAAGAAGCTTTTTTTTAGCATTTTAAACAGTTTGGGGGAAAAATGGTTGGATCAGGAAGGAAGGGAGGGGGAGTTGACCAATCTACAAGTTAATGCTAGCTCACTTACCTAGAGTAAAAATAATAGTCAATTCAATCCCCAGGTTAGACGTCATAATAGTACAGCGTTAATGGTATATTTGGGTGGAGGAGGGTGATACTTCGTCTAGTTATAAGGAAACCCATTTACCAACTTTAAATAAGTTTACTATTCATCTTGTATCAAAGAGTTTTTTTTTTTTTTCAACATTTTGAACAGTTTTGAATTAAAAAAGAGTGGTTGTGCGGGGGATGAAGGGAGGAGGGGGTGAACCTGACAAATCTATAAGCTCATGCCAGCTCACTTTAAACATATTCATGTTTGTTTACTACTTTTTAGACCATCACAAGCAAGATAACTTAATATTTAAATAAATAGAATCTAAAAATTATCATTTTTTTCCTATACAGTTTTATTCAAAAATTCAAAAAAATATGATCCCATTGAGATCCCAATCTAAACATTTGTACACACATAGATAAAATACACAAGAATTTTTGAGAATTTTTTGAAAAAAATTCATTATATCTGTACCTCAGAACCAGACTAACGTAAGTCCATTTTCGTCATTTTTCGGTACAGGGGAAAAACGATTGTCGAATACATCGTTTTTCCCCTCTACTGAAAAATGACGAAAATGGACTTACGTTAGTCTGGTTCTGAGGTACAGATATGTTTTTTGAGAAATTTAAATTTGAAATTTAAATTTCATTTTTTGAAAAAGAAAATTTTTATCAAATTAGTCATGTTGCATATCAGATTAAGCGGCAACTAACGTACTTTAAAATGCCATTTACCAAATTGTTCTATCTATATTTGGTGCCGAGTTATGGTCCCTTTTATGTTCCCTTATCCATGGAAAAACGTGGGTTTTTCCAAAGTTCAAAGTCTCATAAATCAAAAAATAATAGAGATAAAAATCCAAAAATTGATACTTTTGATTACCTCAAGGGGTACAATTGATGAGCCAAATTTGAAAGAAATACAAAAATGTAAGGTAAAAAACGTTGGATCACTTGACATGGAATGACCCAAAGGCAGATATAAAAGAAATTAACAGGGCTCGAAAAATCTTTAAAATTTTACATGCCCTGCCGGGCATGTTTGTCTAAAAAGTACATGCCCAAATAACATTTTTACCTGCCCAGTTTTATTTTTGCTGTTTATAAATAAAAACATTTGAATTTGTCGTACAGTGTTAAGACGTTGACTGCCAAGCTACAAAACATACGTAGCATATGAGCTGGGCTAAATACAATGTACCTGTCAATTAGCTTTACTTTCATCTCCTCGGAAGTCAAATTTCCATATTAATGTCATTGTAAAAGACAAATTGTAATCTGGAGGAAAACAGCAAATCACATATAAGCTAACTCAAATTCTATTCTGTCAGCTAAAAGGATATACTACAAATTATCATCTCCTACTTGGGCAGTCAACATGTTAAACAGACAAAATATTAAATTTGCAGTTTTGTATCTGAATTAAGAATTATTTCAATCTTAACATATATGGTAATTTTTTTCAAAAATACGAAATAACAAAGTTTAGGAAAGAAATATTTGATCGTAAAATTACATGGCCAGCTGGGCATGTAAGGGTTGAAGATTCATGCCCGATCAGAAATTTTACATGCCCTGGGCATGTCGGGCAATATAATTTTCGAGCCCTGGAAATTAACTTACCATAGCATATTAGACAAGGCGTACTCGGGATGTTCAACAGTTCAACTTCAGTATTAGTCTTAGTAACCTACAATAAGCAATTTTTTAGGAATCGGTTTAAACATTATGTTATAAAGAAAGTTGACATTTTCAACAATAAAGATAAACAAGCTGAACATTTGGAAAATTAAAATAGTCAGTATCTGCAAGAACATTAAAAGTTACCACTTATTTTGGTTTGAATGCCAGATGATGTAAAATCATAAGTTTTAAATTTTTATCCCAAAATTGTTAGACTTTAACATTTAATTAACCTATTTTTATGATCTTCAAAACTGCTAATAAAAAGTAAGAGACCATTGAGACTTTTAGCCCTAGTTAAGTACTATGAATACAATATTTTTTAGAGAATGTGGGTCATTCCAGCGAAAATGGTACAAATCATGCCTAAGACTTTAGACATTTTTATAATCAATTTTAATAACTACCACCTATTAAGTGTATTTTTATTGGTTCTCCATTTAATTTCATGCCATCAAGTATCAATTGATTAGGTATAATCCTTTTAGAAAGGACACAAAAAAAAATGTCTTTGTCAGGAGGAGAAAATGACGTGTCACAACTTCAAATTGCTAGAATTTTAACTGTGATTTAAAATTAAACTGAAATGTAACAACACAATAAATTAAACTACACTGCACAAAAGATGCTTCTGACACCATTTCTGCAGATTATTACGCAAATGAAAAAAAAATTCCCCAAAAAACACTATTATTTATCCATGTCCCTAGATTTTCTATGTTTCGAATTGTCCACTCTGTCACAAGCCTTTTAGAAATAAAATAGACAATTGCATTCAATCTGATATGTTTTTTTAAAAATATAGGTAGTATAACTGCCGTGATTAGCTTGCTACATTGAATTATGTAGTCAACAACTAGGGTGAGCCTAGTTCTTTTCTTATGGTAGTTAATTTGAACTGTTGGATGTCCACTCTGTTACAGTCGATTTCATGATGAAAAAAATAGATTTTTTCTTGAAATTGCAGACAGACTTACAGTTTAAGGCTGTTTATTCCGCTTTATGCTTGTTCTGTGATTCTAACTTTTCTTTCTGATTATAAAGATATTTTTAAAGGCTTATTTGTCCACTCTGTTACACAAAGTGATCAAAATATTTAAAATCCTTTCATAAATGAGTCATGTACTAGTTATTTACACTTTATTATACACAAATAAACGGAAACTTCATGAAAAAAATATGATTAGTTGGTGGAAATTATTTAAATTGATAATCTTAAGTAAAGAGTTTCAGACATGACTTGTACCATTTTCGCTGGAATAACCCAACAAGAATTTTTTTATCTTTACCAGATCATATCTTCACATGAAATAAAAAAAACTTTAGAAAAGCATTTATGTATTGTCTGACAATTGTTTTAATTTTATGTTGATTCTCTAATTGAACCAATTATTTCAAAAAACCAGACAACAGACATTTTTACTTCCTTTTATGTATAAGGAAGTATTTTCAAAACAGAGTTATTAGTGCGACATGCTTCTTTAGGGGTAAATGCACATTTTAGCACAGATAGATATCAAAAACCTAGTCTTTATATTTATATATATTTTAATAATTTAGCTTGTTTTTAACTTTCTTTTTAAATGTGCTTTTTAATAACTACAGTAGAAGCAATACTCTTTGAAATGCAGTTCACTTTTAAATACAAAAATTTCTGAGATTTGAAGATGTATATATAACATTAATTACTTTCTTTCTCTCTCATGAAACACTTTGGCTTATTAAAATGTCAAAAACAATAATTCAAATTACTGTATTTCCCTACCTGTGGGTATCTTGAGTTCATAACATTATTCATCCGAGCGTAATTCCAATTTGTGAAGTCATTGGCATAATTTTTCATTCCATAATTATTAGATTAATTACAAAGATTAAGAAAGAATAAAGAAATAAAATAAGAATATATCATTGAGGCAAATATTTGGCATTATTGTGCTTTAAATCTATTTAAATCTGTATTTATGATATTAAAGCAAAACAAAGCAGTCAAAACATTGGTGGAATAAATTCTTTCTTGGCTACAAAATAAAATGCTAGAAACCATGAAACTCCTCATTCATGTAATTCACAAACCCAGATAATATAGACGAACTCGCGAAGTATTTAACAGTTTATAAGCTTTTCCATTAAAAAAAGCACCAGTTTCATTTTCCTTTGCAGCAACCCAAATTGCGGGTAATTGTATTGATAAAAGTATATATATTTAAATTTGTGTTTTAAAAGTTGGTTTTAAGTTTCCATTTCATTAATACAAATAATTGCATTATGTCAATTTTTGTAACTTTATAAAATTCTATTTCGTATAGCTTGCATTTATCACAAATGCATGGTAAATTTGAAAAATACAGTAACCCCTCGTTATATCGCGCTTTTCGGGGGACAAGAAAAAAGCGTGATATATCCGAAAGCGCGATATAACCGAAGTCATTAAAAACAGTTTTCTATCAAGCATGCAAGTAAATTATACATGCACATACATAATAATTCATTTATTCGAACATTAGCTTTTTATTTTCAGTCAAAAGTAACAAAAAAATATAACTTTTACACATGACTACTACACATTACTAACAGATGCTTTTCACTCATTGTATCAATACAAAAGAAAGTGTTCAGTAGTTTCCAAACTGTCTCTGCAGTATGCAAGTTTGGATGACAGGAATTTGCTGCTGCTTTTCAGCGAATTCAGAAGAATAGAAGAACCTTCGTTTTGTTCATTGATGACAAAACAAATGAGAAAGAGACCTTTTCTGAGCACCTTACATATTTTCTCAAAAATGGTTTCGAACTAAAAGTTTTTTTTTCTTGGGAGACAAAATAAGAGCGATATATCCAAATGAGCGATATAACAAGGGGCTACTGTATAATAATTTTGATGGCAAATAAATGTTAAAATTATAGTAGCTGTACATTTCATATTTCCTTTAATTGTGATGAACAGCAAACATTATTATGCACAAATAAAATGTATCGAACACCTGTAGTGTTGAGTTATTAGGTAATATCAGTGCAACTCTATGAATTGGCTTTGTTATGGTTACTTACCTTTATCAGTCTTTTTCTAACTTGAGATGAGTTTTCGTGCTTGAATTGGTTTTAAAACACCCTTTAAATCAGTTTCACTAACATAACGTAAGTCTTCTGGATTAGTTACACCTAAATCTGTTACACTCCAAAAGAGCACTTAAAAGAACACTTTAGAAAATTGTCTTTTCTAAACACTGCTTGATAAATTTGTAACTGGTGTTCTGATCCAATATTGCCCCAGATGCCTTTTATAAGTTATGCCTCAAATCTCTCAAGCTTTCTAATAGTCTAAATATTGGTCCAAATTTGTCACTGTAACAAGAGGTCTCTATAAAGCACATGTGCAAGATATTGCTTACATTTTCGTTATACTGTTGGCCCCGCTTAATCAGGTAACGGATAAACGAATACCCCGTTTATACGAATAAAATAGTGAAAAGGGGGCACAACTAAGGCAGCGCAAGCACTGCGACCACAGGTCTATTGTACTATATAAACTGTACCATATATATTGTACTATATACGAATAAAATATCTCAAAACCAAATATATATCCCATGTCATAGACGCAATTAGGGATGCACCGAGTAGCATTTTACCGAGTAGCCGAGTACCAAGTACTCGGCCTTTCACTACTCGGCCGAGTACCAATTGTTTTTTAAAAAATTATTGACATAGAGCGGTACAGGGTTAGAAATCATTACAAAATTTTACTGGTCTTCTCGACCAGTGAACAGGAATATATACTGGTTAACAGACAACATCACTGGTCCACCTTAAATCATTAATCACATTTTTTTTCTTTAAAAAAAATGGTGGTCCTTGGATTGTTTATTATTTTTATGGTGATTCGAGGCGAGTTTTACTGGTCTGGAACCAATGGACCAGTAGTAAATTCGAACCCTGACATATGAACTGATCATTAGAATGGACCTCTATATGATAGTTCTTAGAACAAAAATCCCACTGAATTTAACTTATGCATTGTTTAAAATATTTTATTTATTTTGTCAAAAATTTTAGAAAGAAGTTATTTTTAAAATGAATAAATATAAAGTATCAATTAAGTTGGAATTATATTAATCTCTTATTGATTAGTTCTAATTCTCTAAACTTGTTCGTCAAAAAAGTTCGTCAATTTTCTGGCAGTGCTTTGATGAAGTCTCAAATGCACAAGAAAATGTCAATAGTGAAAATACCAACACTGAATTCGAATATGAAGAGATGTTAAAGAAAGAGATGGAGTCTTTCTTTTCTGGAGAATTACTAAATAGAACAAATAGTCCTTTTGCCTGGTGGAAAAAAAATAAAAAAAGTTTCCTATCTTATGCAAACTAGCAAAAAAGTTTCTTAGTGCACCTTCAACTAGTGTGTACAGCGAGAGGGGTTTTTCCAAGGCAGGTTATATTTGCAGCAGTCTGAGGAATAAGCTTTCACCAGAAAATGCTGAAAGATTAGTTTTTTTGCACCATAATTTAAGATAAACAACAATTTCAATTATTAAAATATTTTTCATTAAATATTAGACCATCTTTTTCTCACCCTAATAAAAATGACTTAATTTTACTTCTCTGTGTTATCACTATGCCACAAGGTTGAATCTGCAAAACCATGATTTTAAAAATTCGTAATCTAAATTTTTAATGACTAGAAATATATTGGAATATGATTGAAAGTTTCTTTTTAATGAGTTTATTAATTTTCATCTTAAGGAACACTTTGACTGTTCCTGACCAAAGGTAAGTTCCCCTCCAATATGCGATATGAAAAAGTTAATTACATTTGCATTCTTAGTTAATTTTCATACTGATTTGGTATTATAACTTTTTAAAAACTTATACGTAGAATTCCGTCATATTTTATAAATATATTAATTGTAAATGATTGCATTATATATATATTTGCATATTTTTAATTTTTGAAAAATGTGTCTTGAACTATTCAATTTTCTACAACTACTCGGTATCGGTCGAGTACCTGATCCAAATTTGGCCGAGTACCGAGTACTCGGCAAATTGGCCGAGTACGGAATATTACCCGAGTACTCGGTGCATCCCTAGACGCAATGTTAAAGATCCCCACTTAATCGAATACCCACTTATTCGAATATTTCTTGGAACAGACAGTATTCGTTTAAGCGGGGCTGACAGTATTTTTAAATTCTGTAATACTTTTAACGCGTCATGCTTCATTAAAAAAAGATAAAAATAAGCAATTGCAGATTTTTTAAACTTTTAGTTACAATAATAAACATGAATTACATATTAACTTTAAAGCACTAGTTTTCAACAAACTGTGCTGAAAATAAATGACACAAATCAATTATTTTTTTAAGTAAAGGTTATGGTTAGCAAATACTTTGATTCCTTCTTTTTTTCATATAGTAGTGTTTCACTTTGATTGCTTTTTAAAACATTTATTTTATAACTCTTTTCAATGTAAATACTTGAGGCTTAGAAGCATAAAATTGGTAAATTTTAGTTCTTGCAAAGATAGTCCTGAGAATTATAAAAATGTTGAATCCTTTTTGGACGATGTATTAGAACGAGCGATTCAGCTCAGAGGTTTAAGTAACATTGGCAAATGGGACAAGCATTGGTCGCTATAACAGCAGGGTCACAGGAAATGAGTGATCGTTCTAAAAAGCATATGTACTGTATCACGGTAAAAGGGGTCCTGATGACATACAATTTTGAAAATGACACAGAAGTAAACTTAAATTAAAACATAGATAAAGAAAATTAAGACGATACGATACGTATAACATGCTTTGTTTCACTGACCTTTCAAATCAACAAATTATGAGGCTAGTCCTTAGACTTTTATGCAAATAGATATGTGAAGGGATTTTTAAAAATTAAATATCATGAGAGCACTTTAGATTTTTTTCTTTTTTTTACAGAGAAGACATTTAAATTAATTTTTAAAAAGTATTATTTGACATTCACCTTCATCGATAACCAAAGTTATAGCAATGATAAGTCATGTGTATTGTGGGCGATTCTCTGTAAACTGGTAATTAGCTGTCCGGACTGAGTATTTTAAAAATAATAAAGTGTAATAAAATAATTATCACTCTTAATACAAGTAAAGCATTAACACTTTGTGGCCCAATTGTATTTGAAGTGATAACAATTTAATTTTTTTTTCTAGAAATTATCTAAGCGCCAAAAACACAGTCCCCTGGCTGTCCCAATCCCATAGTCTAACTGTTAAAGATAGTATTTCAAAAAACCTATTAACATTACATAAATTTTGCAATTAATATCTAAAAATAGAACAGTGAAGCTATATTTTTCTTATGAAATATGGTATAATTACGTATTTCTAAAACTTAAAATTGTCATGTAAATTCTGTCCAGAGTTTTTTCAAACAATCCCCTGCAACAAATTCAAAGCTGTAATACGAAAAATCTATAACTTTTTCAAATTCTTTTTGGCATGAAGTTTAAAGTAATCAGTGTGAATTTGCCGAAATCGCCGAGAACGGTGTTGAAACGCTACTTTGCTTAGTTTGAGAACCACATTTGTGCTGAAAGTATGGATCAGGGTCGTTGCGAAAACAGCCCTCTGGAAAGTGATTTTATTAAGGTCAATTAATTTAATTATAAAACATATTAGTAGTTATGTCTACGATTTGTGCCTAAATTTGTAGGTAGTCTCGTAACTAATTATGTTCCAATAGTTTTGCAGATATTACGCAACAAAGAGCAAAAACAGTCCCCTGCCTAGTATACTAGGTGGGGACTTACCCCCTATCATGATTTATCAGAAAAACACAAACTTCAATTGGCCCTCTTTCAAGCCAAAGTAATAGATTCATTTTCTAAGCAATAGTATTATAATTATACGAACATTTCAAAAAACCGTGCCCGGACAGATTTCGTGTGAAAAATGACGAGTTTACAGAGAATCGCCCTTGTATTATTATTCTTGTTATTAAATGCTTTTTTAAATCAGCAGAACATGGAATGTTTACATTTCATATAAAATAATCGGAAAATTATCAACTAAAACTTAAACAACAATTAATTTGATGTTAAAAATGCTTTCACTTACGGCAACTCAGCTGCAGGTTTCATCAAAACATCCGCCATTGTTTCGAATCCAACGATGGGTCACGTGGTTAAAATCGACCAATCGAGCTTCGCGGTGAAGAGACCGTTAACAGTTAATGCGCTTATAACCGGCTGCGGAGATTAAAAATACAGAGAAATCCTGTATTTTATCTAGTTTCATCACAAACAGATTTTTTCTGTAAAAAATATGGATAATTTCTTCAAAATTTACAGTTTTTTTTTACAGTGTACAATTTTAGATGGCACATGTTGAGCTGCATCTTCTGCTTCTTTTCTGTAAAACTTGAAGCTACAACGTTCGTTGAATTGAGTAAATAAATCGTGTTTATTACATACCTTGATATTTTCATTGTAAGTGTTTGTTAATGTGTAATAAACAATATAATTAAAAATATGCTTAGGTGTATTTTATACCATTTATGTATCCATGTTTACCTGTGCTCCAGGTTTTTACAACTACCCCACCACTCGGACAGATGTGAAACAAATTTGACTTATTTTAGACTTTTTTTTTTTTGGCTGGACTTCACTGTTGAAGAAAAGAGTAAACTGCATGAAAATATTAGCAAAAGTTTGATTTATCATGTACAGCACTTGTTTCTTTTATATCTCAAATTAACAATGAAAAAAAAATACAAAAATGTCACATTTGTTCGTATCTGCCCCATCTCCCTTACTGTCCAATCTCGAAAGGCGTGCCTAGCACCGCTGAACGGTTTCATTTCAAACAGGGGTGATAGCTTGATTAAGAAAATGCACCATGGTAGCATTTCTGCTTAGTCCGATATCATATTATTTTTCTTGAACTGATAATGAAGCGGAATAAATAAAAAATAAAAAGAACATCAACGCAAACCAACAAGTCAACTGAAGGAACCTAACAAAAAACAAAGCAACATCTCCTCACATTCCTTATTTCTCCTATTACTTTTACCTCTATTTCAACAAAATCGGTAGAGACATGAGGCATGCGCAAATGCGTGGTAGATCGCCGAAAAAAATTAAATTGTTGCTATAGTAGTTTTTGGATTTGCTGTTTTCATAAATATTCGAGCGAATAAAATCGTTGTTGAGTAATTGCTTCAAATTAGTAAATTTTGAACTGTGAATCATTTAATTGTTTTATTTTATAATTTGCACAAGTGTTTTGAATTGTTGTTTCGGCAGGTGGCGTTGTAACGAAGTTCCTTTTTGTTGCCTTTAAAACACGCGCCAGGGGGCCACGGCGACCTAGAGGTATTCTCCTCGTAAGCAAGTGGTCGCAGGTTCGAGTCCCGCTTTGCCCATGGATGTTACTTCATCCTCTCTGTGCCGTAAATCTGTTCTGTGCTTGTCAGGAGGCAAGGCGCTTAGTACGCAGTCCTCATGTATGTTGAAGCTGATGGCTTCTGTAATAAAAATAATAATAAAAAAAAAAACACGTGCCACTTGCCAAACTGCTTGTCATGCATGTGAATAGAGAACAGATATTTAAGTGTTTTGTATTTTCAGAGTAAATAAAGTACTATAAGTTTAAAACGGTCTCCTCTGCACTTGAACAAATGAAATTTTTTTATACAGCTAAGTGACGTAGTTACTTATCGAACCAGAATAATGTATGTTATCAATTTGAAGTGCTTGAGTGTTAGGGGAAGTTTTCCCTCTGATTTGCGCGGTCAAATTATTTCAATTAAAATTTTGTCTTTTGGATTTGAATTCCCCAACAATCGTACTCAGGCATAAGTAGAGACTTCATGGAAAGTGCCATAAAATCCAAACTAGCACACAAGTACATTGGCTTTAACTTAGCTCATATTCTACGAATCTGTTCATAGCTTGGCAGTCAACGTTTTAACATACAAATTTATGTAAATATATTTCACATACTCCTCGCTCTATTTTGATTAGAAGAACAAACGATTTCAAATAAAAACAATTCTTAATTTTCTTCTATCTACCACAGTATATCTTTACGTAATCTTTGATCAATTAGAAATTAAAAGGGTAAACACTTACAAAAGGAAACTGACGCAATTGCATGATACCGAGTTTAAACAATTGTAAACCAAAAGTCGCATAATTAGGCAAGGATTGTCTTCTTTTAAAGACGTTCAAGGTTAATTTTTAAAGGAAACACAATAAGTTGTTAATTCGATAAACTGATAGGAATGTAGTTACGTTATTATTAGGGAAGGATATACAATAATGTTAGTGTTAGGGATGCACCGATAAGCAAATTGTCCGATTACCAATTAATCGGCTGTTAATAATGGGCCTATTAATTGATCTAGCCTGTTAAGGAGCAGGATGATTATTTTTCCTAATTTCTCCATTCTCCTGATTTTCCCAAAATAATTTCAAAATTTCATCCAATTTCTTTGAATGAATTTTCATATTATTGCTGATAAAATTACATTAACACATAATATAAAATAACAGTTTTAATTATGTTAACTGGATAACATATTTTTTTAACTAAAGGGGTTGCTGTGGTGAGCACTTTGATTTAGAAGTGCTTTTAATTTAAATGTATTTTGCAATTATTAGTAGCTATTTATTTCAGGACTTTTATTGTTTGTGAAAATTAGAAGTTATCTAAAAGCACTATAGGCAAAGGAAAAAAGTATTGACACATGAAATATGGCGCAACATTGTTTATAAGTGTATATTTATTCAAAATCGGAAAATTAATTAACTAAAAATTTATATCAACTGTGCGAATTATTATTTTTTTTTAATTTAATCTTTTGAATTTTTATTTTGTTCTTCACTTACTACACTTTCGTACTACCTGTTATAAATCATGCTTGTAAAAAGTTATTAATTTCTTGCTCAAGGTATACTCAAAGTAATTATATTTAAATATTTTTTCCTGGTCGGCTGATCAGCAAAATTTGACTGATTATCTATATATATAAAAGAAAGTCGTGTTAGTTACACTATTTATAACTCAAGAACGGCTGCACCGATATGGCAAAAAATTGGTGGGTAGGTAGCTTAGAGCCAGGAGACGGACATAGGCTATAATTTATATGTGTCAGTTACATAAATAGAAAAACTGTCTTATTGACTAAGCCTTTTTACTAAGCCTTTTTTGACACCTCCATGGCTGAGCGACATAAAGCACACGTTCTGGCAGGTTCCGGAACGCAGTAAACAGGTTGTAAGTTAGCGGTGCGTTGAGTATTATTTGACTTTTTCGTGATATAAATTATAAACAAACGCGTTACTTCCCTTGAAATTTATATGTGATAAGCTGTCAGAAACGATTGCTCATTCCTAGGATCCCGATGATCCCAACCGATATGCCGTTTGAATTTAAAAGACTTCAATTTCCGATCCGTCTTGCATTTGTCATGACCTTTAACAAATTACAAGGCCAATCCTTAAAAGTTTGTGGTTTGAATCTAGAACATCACTGTTTTTCACATGGTCAATTATATGTGGCATGTTTACGGGTCGGAAGACCATCAGCGTTGTTTCTTTTTGAGCCTGATAATAAAACAAAAAATGTTGTGCATCACGAGGTACTTTAGTGAAAAGCAACCTATGTACTAAAATACAGAAACAATAATGAATGATTAATGTAAGTACTTATTTTTTTTTGTATTTTCTAATAATAAAAAACTTAATAAATTCAAAAATTTTCTTATTTATTGCCTTTAAGGCGGAACAGAGTTCGCCGGGTCAGCTAGTATTTATATAAAAAATAAAAGCTCATGTTTTCGCATTCCAATTTAGGAGTGGTAGCTTTTCAAAGGCATTCCAACTCGAAGTCGCGTCTATAAAATACTTCTCTTTCTCACTTATCTTCCCAAAAGAGATTAATCTGTTGAGGTAATGTCTTAACTTAGCAAATTTACACGATGAAAAAATGTCTGATCGTTTCTCATTAATGCAGCTGTTTTTTTTTTTTTTTTTTCCTAACGCCCAAATTATTTAGCCTATATTAATAAATACTACCATCGGCTATTGTTTCACTGGCGTATAACTTTTGGGTGAAAATCAGATTTCCATAATTTTTAATGTACATATCTAGGAAGGAAAGCTTTAGTTTAATGCGTATGTGTGTGTGAATTTATAAGTATTACTATTTTTAAAAAATAAAGCTGTTTTTTCCAATGCACAAATCAATAGAAAATAATATTTATTTTTAATGTTCTTTCAAAGCAATCTAAGATCGCTAGTGTTTTCAATCTATTGAGATTGATGCTCAGTTTCTTTTCATCCTTTTTCATTCATGTTACATTTCGCGAATATTGCAGTAGTTAAAGTGATATTAAGTATTTATAATATAAAAATCTAAACAACGACGTTAAAAAAGCAACGTTTGCAAACCAGCATACGCACAAGGGCGGATCCAGAAACTTTTCAAGGGGGGGGGGATTGATTTTTTTACCTTCATTTATATATAAATATAAATATATGTATATATATAACCCCCTCAAAAAATGGCACATATACCCCCCCCCCCCAAAAAAAAAAGAAGCATAAAAACACAAACATACGTATGTGTACGTGTTGATGGGTCTTTTTTTTTTTGCTGATCCTCCCACCTATGTCTTTTTTTTTTTTTCTTCCAATGCTATTGCTTTCTGTGTTTTTTTTTAAATATTTTTTGAAGAATGACCTTTGTAGGGGATGCATTTAACTCTTTTAAATGAAAAAGGGTAGAATATCCCTAATTTTAGGGGGTCGGGGGGGGGGGGTTCTCCCCCGAGAAATTTTTTAAAAAATAGATACAAAATTCTGCATTACGAGGCCTTATATGGGTATTGAGACTGCAGAAATATGAGAATAAAGTAATCAAACAAAACCTTTTAAATGTTATGCCTTTTGCAAATTAAGATCAATTAAAATATTTAAAAAAATATGGACCGACAAATCCTTGACATTAATCTGCAGAGATAAAACGAGGGAAGAGAAAAAAATAAACACCTCATCACTTGCTTACATCGGTTTTCAGCATAGTCACTGTAGTTTATATTAGTAGTATTACTATTGTATTAGCTTACATTCAGGGGTGCCCGGAATTGAAGTCATTGCGACATCCTTTTTTGGCAAATTTTGGCTGATGAGTAAACAAATTTCTACACAGTAGTAAAGTATTTCATTAGAAAATCTTGTCCTAGTATGCAGGGGACTGGGAATTTCAATCAGCAAATTCAGAAATTTTCCTCTTTGAATAGTTCAAGATTGGGAAGCCCCTGCATGCATTACCCTAAACAGAACTTACCTTTAGTCTTTTCTGTGTTTGAAGGCGATTCAATGGATATTAACGGTGATTCAGTTGATAAAAGTGGCTCAGGTCCAAATGATATATTTGATTTGCTACATTTTCCTTGTTTTAAGCCACCTCTCCATAAAATCGCATAAACAAGAAAGTGTAATAACAGAACTGGGAACGTTGCTCAGTTCTACTGACTCCAAAAGAAGACTAAGACCACTTGAAATCGTGCTTATTTTCGTTACGTCATATAGACTTGAAATCGTGCTTATTTTCGTTACGTCATATAGACGGCGTCCCTCCATATGATGATGGGCGTCAAGAAATCGGCGACTCGGAATGTATGCATTCGAAGGCGAATGATAACCCCTTCTCCTTTTATCATTTGCATTTCTGCCTGTAGAGACTTTTAATTTATCGGCGCTGTCTTGAAAATGGTGCCAAATTTCAGTTCCACAGGAACAGAAAAGAAATATAATAAATCCCTCATTCCTAGAAAGGTAGAAAATTACTTTTTTTCTTACATTTTTGGTAAGTGCTTGTTTCTTTCTTTCTTTTTTCCTTTTTCCCTTTTTTCTTTTTCTCTTTTCTTTTCTTTTATTTTTTTTGGGCTCAAGGGGGTGGGGCGATCGCCCCCATTGCAAGAAGCCCGTTTACAATTAAAACAGATGTGAACTTTTGAATTCGAAAACATCCAGCAAAACCCCCAAAAGAAGAGGCTCATAGTAACAGAAACACGAGTAAGAAATTTTTCTGAACTTTTGTGCTTTCTTAACACTGCCTTTTATATTTTTATGGTTTAGAATAAAATCATTTATTTATTTTTTACTAATAAAATGTCAAATATATTGAAATTAAAGTCTATAAATAGAAAATTTTTCGGCATTTTTTTTCTTCTCGCTATTTTACATCAATGTCACGAGTTACAGATCACAACTCTCTTTTCTTGAAAAAAACAATCCTTGAAAAAAATGGTATGGCACCTAAGTAACTGGAAAGGTATGCGGCGGAATTTGAATTTGGCGTGTTTTCGAATGCTGGAGAATCAACCAGAGGACAACTCGTGAGTTTGACATTGAAGAACAAAATATTTTACAATCCTTGTGTGTGTGCAATAAACGGCTAAATAAGCTATTTTGCCATCAGCGCAATTAAAGGTCAAAAAAGAGAGCAACATATTTATTATTATTTTTTTTAATTTGCTGTCTTATAAATACTCAATTTTATTTTATCAGCGATTGTGTGTGTGTGTGAGAGTGCAATTTATATTTCAAGTGTATTCACTGAAAATCTGCGAAATGGCTGAAGGCGAGAGAGTACAAAGATCTTTATTTATGTATTTATTTTCATCGTGAACATTATATCCGATGCTATGCTTACCCAGTACCATCTTGAAGGTGTTGCAGTAGCACGTTATGTGGGAGCAGGGATGAATTTTTCGGAAACAACCAGTAGGGAAATGTGGGGCAGAGGGAATTAGCGGGGCAAAGTGAAAAGATAAAATATTTTCAATTTGCAGCGCCACCTATTTAGCAATGTTTTAACTAAGTTCCTACACAAAAAGTTGATTCCCGTCAAAAAATAAATAGCTCCAAAGATCAACGAAAAAAATTATACGAGTCTTTTTTTGTATTTGATACCTTTCTTGTAATATTAGAGGTTTTTCAAAAACATTTCTTGTTACTATAAAATGATAAAATTTTTGTAATAATCATTTCAGCTATTAATTGAGATCTACTAATTACCAGTGCAGCCCTTATTTAGTTTATATTAGGAATGTTTTGATTTTAAATGTTCAATGTAATTTGTGAAGTGCACGCGGGGTAAAGTGGATGGGGCAAAGTGAAATAGTTCATTTCGCTTGCTTATGTATTCATTTACTAAATCACATACATATTTCTTCAGTTATTAATTTATTCACCCTTTTTCTAATTAATGCACTTATTTATTCATTCATTCACTTATTTTGTTATTCATTCTCCCTTTTTTCACTCATTTGTTTTTCTCATTTCTTAATTAATTCATTTATTTGTTTATTAGTTTATTAATTTTTTCTATAAATAAATCAATTATTTGTTCATTTACGCATTTATTTGATGAAAATTACTGTATGTTATAAAATAGAAAGTGTTTCATTACAAAAATATTGTATTTTCCACTTCGCCCCATGGTTTTTTAACTTAAAAAAACTACCTTTTTTTGAAGGTGTAAAATAACTGCCAAAAATGAAAAATAACATTTCAACGATAGTTGTATGACAAAATACATTATTCCTTCTTTATGTACAATGATTTTTAGAGCAAATTTCCAATTTGTTTATTTTGAAACAGGTCAGTCAACTTAACTATTTCACTTTGGCCAACATTCCTCTACTATTCATCAATAGTAGGGTATTAGCTCATCAGTAGCTGATGAGCTAAGCTGCCTACCGCGTAATTTGAGGAAAATAGCGCTGAAAAAAGGAGTACAGGAGCTGAGCTCTGATGCTAGACGTAAAGTTATGCGTAAAATGAAATCTTGCATCGCTTGCAGAAAATCTCTGGGAACGTAAAAGGAAATCGATAATCTACAAAAAAAAAAAAAAAACTCTAAACACAACCTTACGCAATGCAAGGGTGGATAATTGCTAACGCTTGTAGGGTGAATCATTTTTTGCCGAAATCTTCAGAATTTTCCGCCCAACATTATCTCTTTTCTAGAAAATTTGTTAGCGAGCGTGAAACAAAAGGGCATTGAAGAAATAAAAGAATACCTTTATGCTGAAAATGAACTGATAAAATGACTCTCATAAAGTACAAAACTGCTCTTGTCGAATGCTATTTTGTTCGTGAGCTCAAATCTTCTGTACCACTAAAAGTGTACCTGCAACCTCAGAACATATGCATGCAATGATGTGCAAATTTAACGCTTTATTAACGGTGTTTTTATAAAATTGAAGGTTAATTTATTTTGAAAAGTGTTAATTTTGGAGTTTTATTCAAAAGCAAAATTGTTTGTTAGAGCATAATTTTTGAAAACAATGGAAGAAGAGAGGAAATTTTGACTGGTGTGCTTTCTAAACAAAAAAAATAAGTTTTTATTCCTGGTGGATATGTTAACACAACACGTTATGGATATGTTAACACGTCATTCTATTTCTTTGATGGGTTTTCATAAAAAAGTTTCCATCTTAAAATGTATCTCAAATGCTTATAATTACAATAATCATCCTTCATAGGTTTAAGTGATAAACAAGGTATATTTATTACCAAAAACGAAACACTATAAATATCAAAATTCCTCATTTAACCCCATCCATCAAAAATTTTATTAGCTACTGTAAAATAAATCTTTGAAACCTACATAAACTACATCAACATCTCATTTTTGAAAAGCCGTTATTTATTTCATTCAATTATCTCCCATATTATTATTTAGCTATATCACTTCAGTTCTGACATGAGTCTTAAGTACAAAATTGATATTTGCCTCATTTTGCTGTTTCACTGAAAAGTTTTCACCTTAAGCGTTTGCATTTGTTCGTTTATTTTTCAGCGAACACTTTTTAGTTTTTGAAAGAATAGAGAAAATTGATCTCAAATAGAACAATGAATGGTGTAAAAAGAGATTTTAAGGGGAAATTTCATTCGGCATCTTAGATAACCCATTTTAACGATCACTTCAAGCGAAAGTTTTATTCATCATGAAGTAATTTCGAGCCGTCAAGAACGTAATGCACGAAAAAAAAATTGCTATCAATCAAATAAATTATACCCCCCCCCCCCCTCTTTTGTTTTCTTCTTTCTTTCTTTTTTCTTTTCTTTTCTTTCCTTTTTTTTTTTTTTTTGCTTATTAGTTTTGCTGCGCCTTTTTTTGCTTTATTTTCTATCTTTTCTTTTTTTTTTAACATTCGGTTGGCAGTTTTCTTTAAGTCGTAGGTGAAAGTAACAAATTTAGCTGTTTGTTATTCAATAGGACTATTAAAATGAGACTTAAATTATTTTCAAAGCAATATATGCATTTCTTTCTTAGCTAACCGAATAAGAGAAAACAAATGTGGAACAAAAGGCATGCATTGCTTCCATTTAAAAGTGTTCCCATAGCTAAAAAAAAATTATTGAAAGTAAAAATTCTTATTTAAATTTCATTAATTAAAGTTTTAATTATAAATTGGCTATCATTTGCAACTACAATGTATTTGTGTCTGTCTATGTCAAATAGTCTAGAGTAGGGGTTAATCTCTGAAAAGGTTTAAATGATGAAAAGTCCATCAAATAAATCAAGTACTGTTTAAAACAAGCATTAACTTCTTTACATCCAGAGCTGAAATCATCTTCTATGAATTAATAATTGAGTTTTTAAGAAAATGTTAACACGCAAAAATGGACAAATATAATGAAGTCATCAGTTCCATAACTATCCACAAAGTCGTTTGTGTGAATAAAATTTAATACAAATATTTCGTTGATCATATAACTTTACATTTTAGCTTGTTGCTGTTGTTGACGTGTCCTTAGTAAACACTAAGAGAGGCTGGACCTCTTAATTTTATCTCATATATATATAAGTCAACACAAAAAAGAATTACCTAAGAGAAAGAAATAACACTCAGGGTAAAGTAAAACCACAGAGAGATGGTGGATGGATTGGAAGAGGAAACGGATCAGCTCATTTTGAAACAGGTTGGATTAGCGAGAACGCCCGACTTCACTGCTTACTTGCTCTTGCAGATCCAACCTATTTCAAAATGAAGTGGTCCGTTTCCGCTTTCAGTCCATCCGCCATCTCTCCGTGGTCTTAATTTACTATTAAAACCCATCCAACTTACGAAGAGAAGCTTCTAACGCAGTCTCGGAGGTTTTAGAGTTTTGCTACATTTGAAACAAATTGTTTTAAGTTTTTAGTTTTACACCTGAAATAAATGATTATAATTTTGTAATCTATCTTGCTTTGCTTATCTATTTTGCTTTTGCCTCGATGTGCTTTGCTTACATAACACTATTGTTACAATAAAGTTCTCACTAGTAATTGCTCAAATGTTTGTCATAGTAACTAGAAGACGCGTGAAAGCGCCAGGTTTTATTATTATTATTATTATTATTATTTTATTATTGGTGTAGAAACGTCTTTAGGCATACGTAAAATATTTGTGGAAAAGATGTCCTGGACTTCGACACTCTACACAAAAAGGTTAGAACGATCAAAGTAACATAAACCAGGGTAACTGATAAAAATTGCTGTTAAAAAAAGAGAAATATTTTCTATTATGAAATAACATGACGTTTCACGTGTAACATATTTGAGGAAGATTGCTGGATTTTGGTACTCTGAAGCAAAAATGTTGGCTCAATTCATGTATCGTAAACCATAATAATGGATGAAATTTGTAGTTAAAAGTGATATTTTTTCAATCATTTAATAAAATGTTTTTTTCTACTTTTATATAAATTTTATTTCTTCCCTTAACAGGCAATTTTAAAATCCAAATCTTACGATACGTACCCGTACTTTTGAATCTAAAGGTTGAATTCAGATGAAACACACACAAAAAAAAAAAAAAAATATATATATATATATATATATATATATATATATATATATATATATATATGTGTGTAAGTAACGAAAATAATTCTTAAATGAACTTAACGGAAATGTTAAATTCATTTAAATATAAAGAGAGAAGCAGAGAAACAAAGAAAACAAAATATTTTTACTAAACCGAAACACATGGGATTTAAATTTAGTCGTCGAGAAAAAGGTGAACTTTTTAACACATTACTTTAACAAGAGAATCATGACTTTCAGGTGTTAATTAGTTTATACTTCCCTTCATGAAAATAAAAAATAATTGATTAATTTCCATCACCCAACTTTTCCGCACTTCTGGAGTAACTCTGGTGAAAACCAGTATAATAAATCATAATTTTGTTTCACGATTTCTCAGAACACGCCTTAAGCATATTCTTTAAAGAATGGGTAGTTATAAGATAGATAGATATGCTTGTTATCAGTAACACGTGAGTTCTACTTAATTCCTTTAAACATTTTCATATGTCGTGGTTAGAACGAGGATGCTGTAAGTCAATCTAATGTTATTTGGAGTAAATGAAGACTTAAAAAAAGAAAAAAAATGCAAAAAATCTCAGACTGGGTAAATTTTACCTTCAAGAATAGGATTTATATTTAAGGATGGTTATTGATTAATTATGAACTAATTTTTGTCAAAAGTTACTTGCAACTTGTTTTAAAGTAACTTTAGATAATAAATTGAAAAAATATCAAACACATAAAAGGACTGAAACAAATTAAAACAGTTTAAAATTCTGGCTATTTTGGTTAGTTCATTTATTTACTCGTTTGTTGTTTTATTATTTATTCATTTACTCGTTTAATAATTTACTTATGTTATGAAAAATATCTTTAATAATCAAACAAAATATTTTTAATCAAACATTTTCTATTTTCCTACTGCTGCTGTTCCAATCAGCGACATAGATACTTGGGTGATTCTCCAAAATCTTAAAAAATATCATGTCCTCGAAGTATAACACAAAAATTGCTTGTTCTTGAAAGTTTTTTCCTGTTTTCAATTGTTAGAAAAAAAAAATTCTGATATTATTCCAATCATATTTAAAAAAAAAAAAACATTCTTTTATATTTTTCTACAACATTTTTTGAATAACCAGAAAGGCAATCTTTTTACGTGTTCCACGGTTTCTCAGATGTACATAAATTATGCTTAAACATTTTACATGAACATTCCATAAATTCTATTTGAAGGACTGAATTATACATTGATTGAGCATGGCGGGTTACCTTGTATTTCTTTTGAAAACTCGTAAATCCGCTTACTCTGTATAATGTGAGTTCGATGAGTGATGAATTTTCTTTATAAAATGCGATAAATATTTATTTTAACACAACACTAAAAACTATGTACACAAGATGAATATTAAAGAGATATGAATTAAAGAATATTAGAATACATGAAGAGATACGATGCAAACGAACAACTTAAAACTCAGAATATGGAATTCTAAAAAAAAAACCTTTTTTTTAATCGTTGCCAAACGCGTGCAAGCAAAGCGCAATAATAACTAAATTAAAGGCTTAGCTGCGGCGCGTTCGACAAGAACTACCATACTCCCCCCCCCCCCCCCCCATTGGACGAATGTCCAAAAGTACTTCAAATAGGTAGGGGAGCAATCTTAATGATTGGTCTTTTAAACGTTCCTGAGGTAGTTTTTACCTCCACAACCCTCACAGTTCCATCATCAGCAGGAAAAGTTTCTACAATTCTGCCTAAACTCCACTTCATTGGATTTTTGAGTTCGTCTTTCAGCAATACTAGTTGTCCAGTCTCCATATTTGGTTTAGATGACTTCCATTTACCTCTCTGCTGCAACTGTGTGAGATACTCGGCACTCCATCGCCTCCAGAATACTTCACGAAGAGCTTGAATCAATTTAAATCGCGAAGTGTATGATAAAGAATTTTCAGTGAGACTTGACTCTGGTATTGATAGAAGTAATGTCCCAATTAGAAAGTGACCTGGTGTTAAGGCATTAAGGTCGTTTGGATCACTACTAAGAGGAGTTATTGGTCTTGAATTCATACAGGCTTCAATTTGAGTAATTAAAGTTGATAATTCTTCATAATTAAGCACTGCTGATTTACATGTTTTGAAAAGATGTTGCTTCATTGATTTGATGTTGGACTCCCATATGCCTCCAAAATGAGGTGCACTGGGTGGAATGAAATGCCAGTTAATGAGCATTTCTGAAGCGAAGTTTTGAATGGAATCTGATTTTGAGAATTTCCATTTGATTGTATAAATAATTTCTCGCACCTTTAAAATTAGTGCCATTGTCACTATATATGTCAGCAGGTTTCCCTCTTCTTGATATGAATCTTCTTAGGCATGCCAAAAATGATTCTGTACTTAATTCGGAAACTATTTCAAGATGAACTGCTTTTGTTGTGAAGCAAATAAACATAGCAATGGTATGACTTTGTAGTAACCCTGGTTCGTTTCAGATTTGGCTTCGTTATTATCGGTCCTGCGAAATCTATACCCGTTTTGAGGAACGGTCTGGATGGAAGCACGCGATCTTTAGGCAAATCTCCCATTATTTGACTCATGAATTTCTTTTTCATTTTAAAGCATATCAGGCAGCGCTGAAGATTTCTTCGTACTTTATCTCTCCCTGATATCACCCAAAACCGCTGTCTGATGAGTGAGAGAACAATTTGGGTTCCTCCGTGAAGAGAGAGTTTGTGGTAGTAATCAATGATTAAATCCGAAAGGTGGTGATTTTTAGGAATTAGCATTGGATGTTTTTGATCATTTGTTAGATTAGAATGCTTAAGTCTGCCGCCAACTCGTAAAATACCGTTTTCGTCAAGAAAAGGATTCAATGATGTTAAAGAACTTTTAGCTGGCAAACTACCCTTCGTTTGAATATTATGAATTTCGGGTTTGAATTCTAAATCTTGGACCAGCTTCACAATGCGTGTAGTAGCATCATGCAATTCTGATGTTTTAAGTGATCCAATTTTCCTATTGTCTTTGTCACATTTTGCATTATGAATAAATCGAATGCAATACGCAACTACTCTAGTAAGTTTACTCAACGAGGAGTAGTTGTTAATGAAGTTCGGCTCGACCTCTACTTGATTGGAATAACTTGCTGTTTTCTCAGAAACTTCAGAGAGATTTTCGTTTTCCGAAGCTGAATGATCTCGTGAAGGAGGGATAATTATTGGTGAATCTAACAGCCAGGAAGGACCTTCCCACCACAGTGAATGATTGAGAAGTTTTGAAGGCATGAGTCCTCTCGAGGCACAATCAGCAGGATTTTCCTTGCTTGCAACGTGATGCCAAGCATCTGCTCTAGTATTACTATGAATTTGTGAAATTCTATTAGAAATAAATGATTTCCATTTATGAGTTTCTGAATTTATCCAGTCGAGCACAATTTGAGAATCTGTCCAAAAGAATGGCTCATCTACTTGAATAGCGAGATTTTCAACTACATTCTTGTAGAGTTGGCTTAACATTACAGCTGCACACAGCTCTAAACGTGGAAGCGTTATGGTTTTCAGAGGTGCAACTCTAGTTTTTGCAGCGATTAGACTAACCTTGACTTTCTGATCTTCAAATTCTGATCTCATGTAAAGGACGGCAGCAAAAGCTTTTTGAGAAGCATCGCAAAAACCGTGAATTTGGATGCATTTTACATAAGAATTTTGGAGGAAGAAATGGCGTGGAATTTGAACCTTTTCAAGAATTGGAAGCTGTGAGGCGAAACTTGTCCATTCCTTTAGTATAGCATTTGGAAGTGGCTCATCCCATTTTGACTTGCATAGCCATAATTTTTGCATCATAATTTTAGCCAAAATTGTAGAGGGTGAAATCAAGCCAATCGGATCGTAAATTCTAGCAATGTCAGATAGTAATTGTCGCTTTGTGTTGACTTCTTGAGCTGGATTTAAATGAATTGCAAAAGTGTCCTGAGTTGGATTCCACTGAATGCCTAGGAGCTTCACTGACTGATCTTCAGTGATGTTTACAGACTGATCTGTTCCTTTTAGTTTAGGAGGTAATTTTAAAAGAACACTAGGGTCATTAGATATCCATTTTCGAAGAGTGAAACCGCCCTTCTTCATTATATTAATTAAATCATTCACGAGATTTTCTGCTTCTTGAAATGAATTGGCTCCTGTTAATAGGTCATCTACATAAAAGTCCTTGTCAACAACTTTTGAAGCTCTAGGAAAATTCTTCTTTTCATCTTCAGCAAGCTTTTTAAAAGTTCTTATGGCTAAATACGGTGCGCAAGCAGCTCCATAAGTCACTGTCATCAATCTATAATCTTCGATCTTTTGATCTGGATTTTCTCGCCATATGATTCTCTGAAAATCAGAATCTGAATGTGAGACTAGAATTTGCCGGAACATTTTCTCGATGTCAGCCGTAAGAGCTATGGAGTGTGTTCTGAAATTTATTAGAATATAAAATAGATCAGTTTGGAGTTTAGGTCCTGCATGCAAAACATCGTTCAGCGAGATATTTGTTGATGATTTTGCCGATGCGTCGAACACAACTCTTAATTTAGTGGTGCTGCTTTGTTCTCTAATTACTCCGTGGTGTGGCATGTAAAAACACTTGCTATCTTCTATTTTGATTTCTTCTTTTGGCACTAACTCTGTATGGTTTAAGGATATATATTCCCTCATGAAATTCTTGTACTGATTATACATACTAGGATTTTGGATCAGTTTCCTTTCTAACGACAGAAATCGTCTAACCGCTTGATCTCTCGAATTTCCAAGATTTGGTTCATCTTTAAATGGAAGTTTGACTTCATATCTTCCAGTGCCATCTCTAGTTGTAGTTTCTGTGTAGAACGCTTCACAGTTTGCATCTTGAATACTTAACTTTTCCTTATGAGGGATAGATTCCAATTCCCAGAATTTTCGAAGAATTTCATCGGCTTCTACACTAGCATGGTGACACAATTTAGTATTTTCTTTACTTTCATTTGATTTGGACGTTACCCTTCCTGAGAGAATCCAACCTAGTTTTGACTGAATGGCAATAGGTGCGTCTTTTCCTCCATTTTTCTTTTTACCTTGAATTACGTCAAAGAATATATCTGCACCTAATATTATGTCTACGTTTCTGGAGATGTTGAAATCGTTATCTGCTAACTGCAAACTTCCAATGTGTGACCATTTATGATTAGAAATACGGAAATTTGGTAATTTAGTAGTAAGTTCTTTAACCACTAGAGCTTTAGTGGAAAAGTTTTCTGAATTGAAGTGTGGAGTAAAGTTTATATTTACCAAGTAATTAGACTTGCCAGCAACTTGATTACCAGTTCCTATAATTAAGTGATCAGTTGCAAATGTTTCCAAATTAAGTCTGTTACAGCACTCTTCAGTCATCAATGAGATTTGTGATCCACAATCGAGTAAAGCTCTACACAACTGCCAATGTCCTTGAGAATCCTTGATTTTGACTACTGCTGTAGATAGCAGAATATTGCTAGAATTATTCAGACCAGTTAAAGTTAGACTACTGGACTGAGAATCATTAACCTTAATCGAATCACTTGACTTTCTTGCAGAATTATCTACTGAACGGTTCGATTTGTAAGAAGAATCGTGTAAGAGTGTATGGTGTTTTTTGGAACATTCTTTACAGTGAAAAGTAACTTTACACTTCGATGTATCATGATTTGCTCTCAAACAGTTAAAGCAAAGTTTGTTCTTTTTCACAAGATTCCAACGTTCTTGAATGCTCAAATTTTTGAATTCTGAACATTTGAATAATGCATGATCAAAATTACACAGTGAGCAATTTCGATTATTTTCATTTGCTACGGAATTGTAGCTTACTGACTTTTTAGGTTTCACGAGTTCCTCTTTAGGGTAGCTCTCCTTGCAGGCTTTCATGCTTCTTGCATGTTTTTCTAAAAATTCAATAAACTTCTTATAAGATGGTATTTCTTCATCTTCTAAGGTCAGTTCCCACTGTTTGCGAATATTATCATCTAGTCGTTTTTCAAGAAACTGAATGATGATTAATTCAGACAGTTTATCCAACTCGAATCCTAACGTGTTTAAATTTCGAATGGCTTCATTGCAACTGTCTAAAATGTCACGAAGAGCCTTAGATGACATTGATTTAACAGGCTTGATGTTGAATATTTTTGCACATAATGCATAAGATAATTCTCTTTTATTGTCGTAACGACTGATAAGCGTTTCCCACGCTTGAGAATAATTAGAATCTGTGATTGGGAATCCCTTTATGAGTCGAGCAGCTTCTTCTGTGACTGATGCATTCAAATATTGTAGTTTTTGTAGATCAGTTAAATTAGAATTGTCATGAATAGTCGAAATGAAAATTTGTTTAAAGCTGATCCAATTGCTAATATTTCCGTTAAATGTTGGAAGGTCAAATTTCGGCAAATTTATTGTTGTGTTTGTTTGAGAATGTCCATATTGAGTTGGTGCTGTTAATCTATTATCTTTCTCAACGTCATATTTAAATTTGTGAATTCGGTTTTCAATTTCGAATAAAAGATTGTGAATTTTATCTGAATAATTCTGACTAGTTTCAATTTCAATTCCGAATTCGTCTATATCTTCAATTAAATTTTCAATTTCTATATCAGCAGCTTGAATTTGGTTAAGTTTATTGCTCAGTTGTAGTTTGAATGTATTTAAATCTGAATGTGTAATATTTTCATCTTTTAAATTCTCAGTAATTTTACTCAATAGTTTAGTTGTGACTGCACGAATAGTCGATCTTTTCTTTTTAGCCTTTTCGTACGTAGATGCAACTTTAGAAGTCATGGTTTTACACAAAGTGCACAAAAATATTATAGAATATAATGTCTCTGTGTATTATGCAATAAATGAAGAATAGAATAATTTGAATACTTGTTCTGTTGTAGAATATAATCTTGCGTATAGAATGTATAATCTAATATTTGTAAACCAGGAAAATGAATATGAATTATTTCAATGGAATAAAAGTCTCAGTTTGTTATTTATAGCTCAAATGAATTCGAATAATAACAGTCATGAATGATATGCACAATAATAAGAATCAAGTGCGGTAAATAAATTATACAAAGTTCTACGTTTTCATTTTTCAAAGCAAGAGATTTCAAAATATCGTACCTTTAGAATAAGATTCGATGATTCACAAATATAACATCAAATCCCCACTGGTGGCTCCAAAATGATTGAGCATGGCGGGTTACCTTGTATTTCTTTTGAAAACTCGTAAATCCGCTTACTCTGTATAATGTGAGTTCGATGAGTGATGAATTTTCTTTATAAAATGCGATAAATATTTATTTTAACACAACACTAAAAACTATGTACACAAGATGAATATTAAAGAGATATGAATTAAAGAATATTAGAATACATGAAGAGATACGATGCAAACGAACAACTTAAAACTCAGAATATGGAATTCTAAAAAAAAAACCTTTTTTTTAATCGTTGCCAAACGCGTGCAAGCAAAGCGCAATAATAACTAAATTAAAGGCTTAGCTGCGGCGCGTTCGACAAGAACTACCATACATATTTAAGAGTGTAAGATAGTATTATTTTAGTTTATTTAATTGTTAAAATAATCATGGTATATCATTTTAAAGTTAGTTCCAATGTTGACACGTCACTCTCCTGGCATAGGAATTACTTCAATTATTAAATTAAAAAAATAAGATGTTTTGAATTTGCAGTACTATTACACTATTTATCCTGGCTACTTCTTTGAATTCATAGAATATTTTGCTGGTATCATATGCTTACTCTTCTTATTACGATTTTGAAGTTCAAAACTAACATATAACATTTTTGATGTCACTCTCCTCGTCTCATCATTTCTGTTATTAATAAAATAAAATTATGCGTCATTTTAAAGAAAATGACGCGTAAATGTAAAAGACGAATAATTGAGAGACATATAAACGATGCATTTGCACACTAAACGGAATAGGAATAAAGCGATGAAGCGAGATTTTAAGAAAATGACGTATAAATGTAAAAGACGAATAATCGAGAGACGTATAAATGATAATTTACTGTACCTTTGTTCGTTTCCCTAAAGAGAAAAATGAGAAAAGTCGTTAAACGCTAAACACATGAACCTCCACTTGCCAAGATTCTACTATCTGAATTTTAAAGTAAATATTTCAGTTTTTCAAACTCTTTTGTACTTCATTTCATCACTTCATAAAAATCCGACAGAAATCTAGCAATTTATCTCGCCCAAACTTTCATACCACTGGAACTTTTCACTTTAGCATAACCCAGCACAATTAATTGTAATTTTACCTTCCGATTTCCCATAACACGCCTAAGGCATTGTCCTTAAAGAATGGGTAGTTGTAAGATAGATGAACTCGCAGTCATTAAAACGTGAGTCCTACTTTATACCTTTCAATCATTTTCATATGAAGCATCATATTCAAGATGCGAAACGCTAATGAAATCTGCATAACTTCCGAACAGTAAGACAGGGTGCTGTCTCAAGAGTGGAACAAAAATGTTCGCTTTGTGCCTGTTTCCCTTCGGAAAAAACACCCATACACATAAAACGAAGCCATAAAACACCTCGCTCCATAACAACAGATTCTTCGGTTTTAGGTCCGTGCACCTATTGTTTAATGATCAGATTAAAAATAATAGTCATATTCTTTTACTTGAAGGTTGTAATTCGTCGGGTCAAGGCTACTTCAAGCACGAAAGACTAACAATACCAAATATTTGATCCGAGACCAGCGTTTGTCGGCGTTTAGCGTTTTATTCTCTAAACGATGTTCACTTAAAATGCTTTAAGGCTTGTGAAGAGATTGATGGATTCAATGCATACGGTTAGACAAAAACAAAGGGAAATTTTAGTATCTTCCTTTGAAAGAATTCTGGCACTTTTATGCTTGTTGGCACAGAATCCAAACGCCAGTCGTGAAAACAATAAGACTAAACGAATCGTATTTTTAGACATTTATGTTACTTTTGTCGTATTTTCGGTTTTCAATATTAACATTCACCAACATTTAAACATGCTCATGCTCATCACAGATAGAAATTGTAAAAAAAAATAATAAACACTCAGTTAGGGGTTATTAATTTTTCATCGCAACAAACATTCATATTTCAAACTCCCGCTCTAATTGTTTTGGAACAAAAGTAGTTAATTTAACATCATGCAATTGAATTAATTTTATCAAAAAAGCACTTAATATCATGTCATGTGTACAAATTTTTGACATTTTATATACTTCAAAGAGCTTTATGAAGTTAACATAGAGCAACTCCATAAGTCTTCGAAATTAATCCGCAGACATGAACATTAATGATAACATCTGCGATGCTCCAGAGCGTGCTGCTCAGATGAGTGCTCCAATAGGGGAAGACCGCCTATATTGGACCCCCTAAGAACAGGAGGCCTGTGTCGCTCAATGTGAAGCAAAACAGAAATGCAAAATAGGCCATCGTAAGCTAAATTTAATCAGGAACCGACATAGGAGCTTATATTTTCGGAAAATATGAACATTATTTTTTTAAAAATTATCTTATAAAAAGTTGCAAAAGTCCAATTTAGGAATATATGCGCCTAAATTGAACCATACGCTTCCTAAATTGGACCGTACCAAGAAATCATAGAATAATTTATGTTTAAACTATACAGCTTTTTTCCAGGATTTGCAGTAGAATTTCTTTTGCATCGGCCTCATTTAGGCAGTGTTGATAAACTCGTCAATGGTATTTTATACACTTAATCATGTTTTGCACTTCATCTCTATGACAAACATTGCAATAGCAATTGTTTTGTGCAATTTCTTGCTTCTGACTTTTTCTGCTCTATGTCTGTTTTATACGGAGTTAGAATGATTGCTGAGATAGCCTTCCTTTTTGTTCCTTCTATTGTTTTAGGAAAAGGGGATATGTGAGCCGGCTTTACAAAATCATAGTTAGAGTTGGCAATCATGTTTTGATGAGAACTATCCGCCGGTTCTGCAGAACTTGTACTAATCTAAGTCGTAGCTAGTTCTTGTACATGGTGTACAACTTACAAAGAACATGTAACCTGTTCACTTTGAGTAGTTTCATCTGGACTACTTGACTCTAACTCTGCTGCAGCCAAGTCAGTGTCATTAAACACATGACAATTAACGATCCAAACCCCTGTTCTTTGGAATCAACTCACAGCATTTGCCATGGCCTTGATTGCGGTTTGCCCATAAGAGTAACCAAACAGTTCTCCAATGCGATATTAGATAATAGATCTCATTAGATGTTGTAGCATCCATGTATCACATGCTCCATTAAAATATGTAGACAGACTGAATAAAGACCACATCTATGTGCATGATGTGCTTAAAGAGATAGCATTATCGTTAGCCAAGTTTATTGCATCAATGTTCTTTATGTAAGTTCTGTGCCTATCCATTAATATAAGGACATTCTTTTTGCATTGCTTGGCTTAACAGTTTTGATGAAATGTTGAATCAATTGTGTGAATTATCGTTCTTGATTAAAACTTTTTTTTTGAACAAGGATATTGCTCACCAGGGAAGCTTGCAAAAAATAACCAGTGTGTTTATACCACGTTCACCATTCATTACTGTTACAACCTAATGGCTCTATACGTCAATATATTTTGGGGCTTTTGGACTATGAAAATACCGGCTTCTTCTACAATGAAAATTTTACTAGCATATACTAAGTTGTTTTTCCTTTTAAAATCATTTCGAAAATATCGAAGAATTTCCTATTTTTTCTCTCGGTAAACCAGCGTAAATTTTATTTAAGTTAATAACTATGTTTAACAACCTGAAAGTGCAGCTTAATGAATGGAGAGAAAAGAAAAACCATACATTTTAAGAAGTTGCAGATTTTGCTTGATAAAAATGTGCTTGATAAAAAAGTTTAAATGAATATCGAGAATAGGTGTTAAAGTATGCTTAAAATAATTTTAACTGCGCTATTAAATAAAAGGAGTCGCTTATTTTGTGCTAAGATTAATAAAAAGTCTTCTTTAAAATCATATTCTTAAATTGGACCACCGGTCCAATATAGGAAAAATTTTTCGGTCCAATAAAGGAAAACACGCCATTTTTTATTCTAGCTCATTACTCTGTCAAAAACTATCATAATCACGCATGTAATTACATCGATGTAATCCTTATTAAACATAGATTATAATACTGTAACAGCATTTTACCGCAATTTACAAGTTTTTGAGTTATACTTCTAGAAACAAGTCCGCAAAATAAGATTTCGCACGTTTTCAATACAAATCAAGCCGTAACTTACGCTAAACACTTCGAAGACTGGTGAAACTTCATACATATTGTTTTTATTCCTAAAACTTTATATTTCTACTGTTAAAGTGTAAAGATTTTAAGCCCGAGGTCCAATTTAAGCAGTGGTCCAATATAAGCGGTCTTCCCCTACATCTCACTACTCTCACTGCTAAGAATTTATTGATTGCCCTTCGTAATTCATAATGTGAACTGCCTTCAGCATATCCCCATACAGTTGAATTTATATCTGTTAAGGGACTTTTGCGGGATGGAGCGAAACACCAATCATACTAAAAAAATTTGATTTTAAAGTGTTCTTACAATGCTGTCCAGAATTTTGAAATTTAGAATTTCAAATGTTGTTGTTAGAAATCTCATTAGAAAGAACCGAAATTGCTGCTAAAACGTTGTGCAAAAAGAAATTTTTATTACCTAATACCTCCCCTTCTCTTAAATATATTTTAATTTTCAAACTAAACAGTCACCTTGTTGTATTTACAGTATTTCTGGAAGTGTTTTTTAGTTTGATTCATTGAAACATAAATGTTTCAATGAACAATTTTTTGTTTAACCCATGCAAGCCAGTGCGTGTGTGTGTTTCCTTTTAGGATTAAAAAATTGCTTCAAACTTTTACAACTTTGCACTCACAACTAAAAAGCAGGTGTAGATGTTGTATAAAATAGGCAACCTCATATATTCAGTCAACAGGACTTCTCCTAATGAATTACACTATTTTCGGCAAAGCAAACCTTTTTTTACTGCTCACATTTCTATATAGTATCGAATCTACCATTGAGAGATGGGAAGCCATATATGTTAAGCCCGGGAGTTATAAGTGGTTGAGTTTGCTCCACATCCAGATCTCAACGAATCTTCCCAGGCATTTTTTATACTCATTTTTAAAATTGTAATCGGCTATTAGTCTTGTAAACTTCCTATGAAATTTAATCACTTAACGATCAGTGTCGAGTTGGTTAACATTAATTTTGATTATAGTTTAACACAAAGCAATTTTGATGATTTTTCATCTAATTTTAATGTTTCTCTTCCTGACACTCAGAGCCTGATCACTCTGACATTGGACATGGGGCACTTTTCTATTTCAGTGCCCCCACCCACCCCCTCATATCAGTTACTTGTTACGAGTAAAAAAATTCTTACACTTCCAGAATGAAATAAAAGTTTTGTGCAAAGATCGAACTTTAAAAAGAAAATAACAATGCTATATCAAATTATTAAAAGAAAAATATACGTCGACACACACCGTCGGCTTTTAGTACTAACAGTAAAATATATTAGGCATTTCGTATTTAGGAGGCTTTGGATAAAGTAAGGGTATTTTAGGCCCCCTGAAATCTAAGAGAAGGGGCCTGTGCCCCGCATGCCCCTGCGGTAATCAGGCTCTGCTGACACCTATACATCAAAGGATAGCTGAGAGTGAACTACTGGAAAAGAAATAGTCAATACGACGAATTCCTCGATCTATTCCAGCCTTTATACTAATGTTACTTTTCGTTTTGAATGCTTATTCGTTAAATTCAAAATAAGACTTGTCTGTCTTCATACGTTTTCCCTCAAAACACGAATAGATATGATCACGAACTTTGCGTTGATTCGATGCTGTCTTTTTGCTAAAGAGAGAAAAAAAAAATAAAAACAAAACTGGAAGTTTTCGCAATAAAACTTAGTAAAAAATGCAACGTCACTCAAAGTGTGTTTTTTTAATTCCATTAATTTAAAAATATATTTAAGGCAAACATAAATACTTTCCAGTCTTATAGGCCACAAATCATACATAGTGCATAAATTACGCGCTGCCCTATGAGCCGGCAAAATATTTCTAATGTATTACAGGCGTGTTTTACGAATTTAAAAGTCTATCAGATTTATAAAAAGTCTAAGAACACGCTGACCTTTCAGTAAGAGGAAATAACTTGAAATTCATTTATATTATTATAAATATTATTATTAAGGAGAGGACATATAGCCTGTTAAAAAAAAAGATTCTTTCTAAATGATACATTTCACTTTGAGCATTTTTTTTTTTGACAAATACTTTAATTAAAATACACCTAATTTCCGCAAATGGAAGGGATTCTAAATTTCATTCGTCAACGGAATTGAATTCAGAGTACCCAATCACGCTTTTATTGGGAATAATTCATACAACAATGGTCTCAAAAGCATCCACGCGTAGATCTGCGTTGCCCGTCAAATTTGTAAGCAACACAATAGCTGAGCAGTTTTTCAATAGCGACATAGTTTTCGGAACCGAATTTGTACCTGCGAGTAACATTTGGTTCTAGTGCTATAAATGCTAATACGATAAACAAATAAATAAAAACCAAACATTCTTAAAGTAGCTCTCATGTTGCTATAACCGCTATTTTTTTTTTTAAGAATTGATTTCTGTATGCCATACCAGCTTCCGAAACGTTTAAATTTTAAAATAAGGTGCATGAATTTTATCTTCAAGTCACGGTTTTACACAAAAATTTCCACGTTTTGTTAGTCAGATTTCCTGTAGTGTGGAAAGGAACATTTCGGAAATTATTCTTAAAGATTTATCTTTCTTACAGTGACCTTTCTTATTCGTTAAAGATCCCTATTTCATCTGTAAATGCAAATTATAAGTGGGCAAGAATAAAAACAGATCACCGTAATTTTCTAAATATTTGGTCTTAAATTCTTTCAAAAGTTTTAAAAAACAGCCAAACTTAAAGATTTATCGAGCAATATAGTTTACGCTATTTCACCGTCGGCTTATGTAATACATCTGTCACGAATAATGTGAAAGATGTCTCTCACTGAAACTCGTTAAATTTGGCTATTTTTCGGAAAAATGCCGGCAGATTTTAAGACCTCATATTTCGATGACCGGGATACGAGGGCAATTACGAAGAAGCAAGCTTGCTTTATCACATTAAAGAAGTTCATTTTTATGCATTCATAGGTCTTAACAGAAAGACAACGAATGCACTAAACTAAATCACACATTATCTAATATGTGTTCAGCATACAAAGTCAAAATTGTTACTGCTTTCAAGCTTCTATCGAATGCACTCTGCCGCATAAAGGAGTTACTTCTAACCCTGCAATGCTATCGAATTGTGAACGTGAGCCCTGCACCTCTTGTAAGTTTATACCAACATTTATAGAGCACTCGGTAGGGGAAACATGGGGGCAAACGGGATATGTTATACGTTTTACACTATAAAACAGCTAAATCTTATGTTTTTCATGT
Source organism: Uloborus plumipes (assembly GCA_038373865.1). NCBI lineage: Eukaryota > Metazoa > Arthropoda > Arachnida > Araneae > Uloboridae > Uloborus > Uloborus plumipes. Next base: position 165,880 of record JAXGGA010000080.1, on the reverse strand, counting down.
CTGTTTTCCCCCACATAAAACAAACATGTCTCTATTCAGGGAGAAAGACTTTAAATCATAACTCTTTTTTTTAATAAGAATTTGACTTATTTTCATACAATAGATTTTGTTTCACTGAACACTTACTCTGGGTCACATGGGACTTGTTATGGGTATAATGAGACAAATAAATGGAACTTTTGTCTATGAAATCATTGACATATTTATTTCTCTACAAAAGGAAATAATTACAAAAACCACTATTATACATTACATTCTAAAAGATTTTATAAGACATCAATATGCAAGATACACAACGCAGTATGACATAGTCAACGTTAGATAGTGTTAGCATAGTTTCAAAATCATTCCCTTCATTAATTCGTACAACTAGTCCGATCCAGGTTGGTAATTTTCGCTCCAGTAGGGAAGTTTTCGATTTTTCAATTTTATTTTTATATGATAGAACAACATACATGAACATCAACGGCGAAAAAATTTTTGCTCTGCGACAAGTAGTTTTTTTTTTAAATAATTTTTAAATTTCAAGCGGTTGTGACGTCACTGGGCATTCGATGGCGCTTTTGAACTTTCTACTAAGGCGAAGAAAGAGCGAGAAGCTTAGATGCGAGGAGCTCGAGAAACCGGTTTCTCCGGCTTCCGCACTGTTGCCTTCGCTCTGCACTGCCGTAATTTTTTTTCCTCGCCAAGTGATGCGTTCTAAAAATTTGAATACGGATTTCGCCAAAAAATATCAAAACAATCACCCCTAGCAGGGTATTGGATTGCTCTTTGATAAATCCAGTTTTAAATAGTGAATTAGTAGACTTTAAGGTATTGATTACGGAAGGAGAAAATCCCGCAATGAAACGATAATATAGCAAAAATCCAATTTTTATGGATGAAAGGCTGAAAGTTACAGCCGTCTGACGTCACGGGTTTCGGTTTCAAGGCGCGCTTTTTTTGCGTGTGGGTTTTTAAAAAAATCATTAAGAATCAACCGTTGTGTTTTAAAATTCGGCAATGGTGAATTTTTGTGTTTCGTAAGCCTCTTAACAATATCTAGTCGTTAAAGAAGGGATATTCAATAGGTCACAACTACCCTATTGTTAGAGTCATGGGCATTTCTAAGGGTTTTGCATATTCATGTGCCAATTCTTCTGCCTTCAACAGTTGTTAATCCTTGATATACTTAGGACGAAATAATCAAATAATCTTCTAAAGATTTTTCTTGTGCAGCTGTAAATTTTTAGATTTTAAATACATGTAGAGTTCAAAATTGAAGTTTTCCTTTCACCAATAGTTTTTCTTAACAGCAGCTACATTTTCTCCACTGCTACTATTGAATTGGCAAGCAGTGGCGTATACACTGAAGTGACAAAAGTCATGGGATAGCAATATGCAAATTTTCAGATGGCAGTAGCATCGCATAGAACAGGTATAAATGCGCAGTGCTTTTACAGAGCTTTCATTTCTGTTCAAGTTATTCATGTGAAGAGGTTTTAACGTGATGATGACCGCACGACGTGAATTAACAGACTTTGAACGCGGAATGTTAGTTGGAGCTAGAAACATGGGTCATGCCATTTCGGAAATCGTTAGAGAATTCAACATTCCCAGACCCACTGTGTCAAGAGTGTGCCGAGAGTATGAAATTTCAGGCATAACATCCCACCATGGACAGCGCAGTGGTCGACCGCCTGCACTTAAAGATCGAGACCGGCGACGTCTGCAAAGAGTCGTAAATTCTAACAGACAAGCAACACTGCGTCAAATCACCGTAGACATCAATGTGGGACGTACAATGGACGTGTCTGCTAGAACTGTGCGGAGAAATTTGGATTTCTTGGGCTATTCCAGCAGAAGACCGACTCGAGTGCCTTTACTGACAGAACGACATCGCTTGCAGCGACTCTCGTGGGCACGTGAGCATATCGGTTGGTCCCTAGATGAATGGAAAACCGTGGCCTGGTCCGATGAGTCACGATTTCAGCTGGTAAGAGCCGATGGTAGGGTTCGAGTGTGGCGCAGACCCCACGAAGCCATGGACCCAAACTGTCAGCAAGGCACTGTTCAAGCTGGTGGTGGCTCCGTAATGGTGTGGGCTGTTTTTTCATGGCATGGACTTGGTCCTCTAGTGCGACTGGACCGAACATTGACTGGAAATGCTTATGTGCAGCTACTTGGAGATCACTTGCAGCCATTCATGGACTTCATGTACCCAAACAACGATGGGATTTTTATGGATGACAATGCGCCATGTCACCGGGCCACAACTGTTCGCAATTGGTTTGAAGAAAATTCTGGACAATTCCAACGAATGATTTGACCACCTAGATCGCCCGACATGAATCCCATTGAGCATTTATGGAACACCATCGAGAGGTCTGTTCGTGCCCAAAATCCTGCCCCATCAACGCTTTCACAATTATGGACGTCTATCGAGACAGCATGGCTCAATATTCCTGCAGAAGACTTCCAACGACTTGTTGAGTCCATGCCACGTCGAGTTGTTGCACTTCGCCGGGCAAAAGGAGGGCCGACACGATATTAAGAGGTATCTCATGACTTTTGTCACTTCAGTGTATATATGTTTGAATTTTGAAGGGGGCCGAAGTAACCAAGCATAGCCAAGCTTATTTCAGACTTTCGTGAGGAAAAGGGCGGTGATTCGGGAACCCTCTACTGGAATAGTTTTTAAATTGGTGTTCTGAAAACCCCTTTTAGGCTATCTTCAATGGCGGTAAAAAAAAAAAAAAGTATGGATTCAGAAGCTGCCCCACAAATTTTGTGGTATTGAAGTTTAAATTCGCAAATAATCAATAATTCAATGAAAGAAATCGAAGGGGTAGGGTGGTCTCCCTCAGAAAATTTTCGAAATTTAAGTGATAGAAAGGTGTTTGATGGCTCTCCTGAAAATTTTTTGGCCTTGAGGCTTTTAACTGCAATTTTAAATTGCCTTTGTCGATGTTTAGCGAAAGGGGGAGATATTCGGGACCTTTCCTTTTTGAAAACACATTTTAAAATCATTTTGGGACAATTTTCCTTGATTTTGGGAGGGGCCTGGGCCTCCTGAGTCCACCCCTTATATAAGCCCTTGGCGTCCAAGTACGACAAGTTTATCTGAATTAGGGGAAAAAAGTAAAAATTTAATAGGCGTGATTTCAATGTGACTCAGATTAATTTAGAGGCGTGTGTGTGTGTGTGTAGGGGTTTGGTGCAAGATGCTGACTTTTTTTCTTTTTTTTTCAGGGCTTAATGAGCTGAAAAGAGGCTCCTAAAGGACTAACTTGCATGGGTGATTTGCTTGTCTTCGACGGAAATCTGTGTAATCTGTACCATAAACGGAGAAATACGGTTGTTGTATATGTATATAACTAAAAGTCTAAAATCTTATTAGGAGCTACAACGCAAGATACGGACTCGTTAAAATTACTTCTGAAATGTTATCAAACCTTTGGTCCGTTATTTTCTCGCAAATTTCTCTCTCCAGATATGAAAAGAAAATAGAAGCCAACAGAAAATATTACTTCCATAAAATATGTTATTAATTGCTCCAAAAAACATGTTGGGAAGAAAAAGATGTAGTGTTATATTCATAGATGGCACCAGCAATATACGATTTTCTTCTATGTTACGTTATTTCTCGACCTTTTCTGGGTCTACTTATACTGCCATCTCGTGACTGTTTAACAAGCTAATTTCCACCAATTTATAATTGATTACAAAATTAACGAAAGTAATACTGATTTAAATGCGTTATTACCACTTCAGTCGAATACAAAAGTGGTCAATTAAAGAATAAGGCTTTTGACAAGTTAGTTTCGAGATATTTAAACGTAATTACACAAATAATTTCGATATAGGTCTGCAGTTATAAATATTGTTTTTGGATTTCAAAATGAGGGTAATACTTCGAATATAACTTCTAATCCAAATTTTGCTGTTTTCAGCGGGAGGAAAGGGTGGATTAACGAAATCGAAAAGGAACTTCAAAACAACATTTGGAAAATGGATGAAAAATGTTGCCCTTGTTTTTTACTTATTCACCAACTTAAAAATAATTTATTTTAATGATAATTTAATTTTATCACTGTAGTATTCAAAATAAGTAAAAATAATAACATACTAAACAGAAGCTTTGACAGAAGTAGAAAAAACAATAACTTTTAGAAAAAGCATGACTTTTAGATGTGTAAGTTACACAAGAATATTAAGTTTGACATTTTTCTGAAAAGTAAAAATTTATAAAACAAAGTTTAAACAAAAAAAAAAAGAGAAAGAGACAGAGAGAGAGAAAAACATAAATGTACAAAAAAAAAAGAGCTAGCGTGCGCACTCGTGCTTCAGTGTTGCAAAGAACCCCTTTTTTCTTTAAAAAAAGATTTGAACTTACTGATGTAACAACTCCGTCTCAGGTTATTGTCTGTACAGCCACAAGTTCACATCACTTTTACATTGAAAAAGGAGTTCCCTGTGACTCCAAAACACGCGTCTGAGATTTTTAGCAAATTTATACTTAAAAAATAAATTTTTGGTCATAATTTTTCACTAAATGATGAGTGAGCTCAATGTGAAAGGAGATAATGCCTGAGTATAGTAAATAAATAAATACATTACTAAATAATAAAAATAAGAACATACAAAAAATAAAATATGGCAGAAATATAACTGAATTTTTCATTACTTTTAAGCTACATTTTGTCTTTGTAATATTTTCTTTGTTTATATTACATTTACTAGCTGCTATACTAGCTGCAATTTACAAATTGTACATTTATCCATAAGCTTACTCAGTTGACACAAGCTACTATACAGCTTGAAGATTTTTTATTTTCCAGGGAGGACATTTTACTTCATTTGAAAAAAAAAGTAAAACAATTAAAGTTCCGGAACCAGATAATATTTATCCAAAAATTCTAGTTGAATGTGTAGAGGAATTAGTAGATATTATTGTAAAAGTTTTCAATGCTTCGTATAACTCAGGGACAGTGCAGAGGACTCGAAAGTGGCTAACATTACGCCACACTTCAAGAAAGGGTCTAGAGATAATGCAGGAAATTACAGACCTGCGAGTCTTACTTCAGTGGTTTGTAATTTTTTTGAAACATTGATCAAAATTAAGGTTATGAATTTCTAAGAAAATAATGGTCTGTTGTCCAGTTTGCCGTACGATTTTAGGAAAGCTAAATCGTATGCTACTAATTTATTACATTTCTATGACAAGGTTACCGAGACTTTAGATAATAAAAAGTCCGTAGGTTCACATTGATTTTCAAAAAGCTTTCGATAGGGTACCACATGTTGCACTACTCACCAGGAAAGTACTCGACTTAAGTAATAATGGAAAAAGTTAAAAATGGTACCATTCGAAAGAGCATACCGAGACATGGACCCAAAGATCAAGTGCCCTCGTCCCCTCGTTTTCGAGATAAGGGGTATAAAGTCGGCCGAAAATGAGCCAAATTTGAAGACTTGGCAAGAAATTGAAGCTATTAGCTCCAGATTCTCCCTTCCGCTACTTGTTTGACATCGCATCATTTCCATGTTTGGTCATTCGCAAAGAAAGTAAAAGGGCAATTCCACGATAAGGTCAACCAGATGGTCAAATTTTCAAAATTAATATTTCTAAACAAACAAGATATCATTTTAAAGGTAAAGAGTTGTATATTTTTAAATTCATGTCTAAATTTTGATAACTTAAGTTTTAACTAAGTTACAAGAGGTCAAACTAAGGTCAACATCCAGAGCGTTTTCAAACTACATTTGACGACTCTCAAAGAAGCTCTGTTTTTTCCAAAATATACATACTACAATTATGAATTAAGACGAATAACTATTTACATATTCAATGTACAACAGGTGATGTTGCAAAAGTGTGTTAGAATATAATTCATTTTGATTTGTGACAGAATTCCCATGGGGCACATTAAGTGTTTTACGTCCGACACCAAAATGTACGATTAATTATGCTGGCCCAATAATTTTAAAGCTACATACATCTGACTTTGTATACAAAGTAAGATCTTTGGTCTCATTGATGTAACCTATTAACATTTTGTGACAAGTAAATATTTTTAATTAAAATCTAGGTGTCGGACGTAAAGAATTTTTTTACGTCCGACACCGTTTACGTCCGACACTGTTACATTCCTAAAATAACACTTGTTTACAACTGTGATTCTCCATATTTTGCCTTTAATTACAAAGTTAAAGTGAAGCATGATTTAAAAAAAAATAATTTTGACTTTACTGTGCATACATATACTTTAAATTTACTTATTAAATAGTAAATTTTGCTTCAGAATAATACTTTAAAAGTTGTCTTTCTCCTCATGAGACATTTATATTAAGACACTTACAATGCATCACAGTTGTTCTGGGAACTCTTGAATTAATAAAAAGTGTATATACATATTATTGCTTTGAAAAGAACAGCAACCCAACTCTTAAGTATTCATCTAAAGTTTTAAAGGCTAGATCATCACAACACAACCTGTATTCTGTTTCACAAGGAGTCAGAACACATGGATTTCGTAGTTAGATTTGTACAAGTGGATGCTTGCATTTTTTATCAGTGTACTGATTAATATTCATATTTGCTGGTTGATGGTGGTTGATGCCATAGGAGGCACTGTGAAAAAAATCGTTTGGCGCCGCGTTAAAGCAAGAAAAATGACAGTGACAAAAGCGAAGCAATTTTCTCAAATTTCAGCACTTTTAAATCCGAATATGCACATAAAGTATATTCCAGCAAAATATATACAGATAGATACAAAGCATTTGCATCAGCACTGGAAAGCTGTTTTCCATATTCCAAACATCAAATCTGCTCATTTTGCCAAATCAGTTGGACACAATTAAGTTCAAATTGGTGACATATCACGTGATAACAAATTAAGAACAACGTGATAACAAATTAAGAATCTTATAATTCCGGGATCGAAGAATCTGCAGATCTTGATACAGTAAACATCAATGACTGGGTTGTGGTACGCATGATGCCATGCTTTGTCTTGGATGTATCACCAAAAAAATTACATTGTAGTATCAGTTATGCATAGTTCTAAAGGTTATTTTAAATGGCCAAGAACTGAGGACAAAATATTTTACAAATTACGGGACATTATAAAAGTATTCGTACTCCGATCCCAACAGAAAAAAGGGGGCAGTTTAAATTTGATGAACCCTTTCAAATGTTAAAAAATAATATGTGTGACCTAGGAATAAAATTTAAGCTAATTTTCTTATTTAAAACTGTAATCATTGCATTTAAGAACAACGGTTTAGGTCCAATTCGAAGAGTTTACGTCCGACACCGCAAATTTACGTCCGACACCAAGGTAAAAGTAGTTCCAAATTAATTTTATTCAAAACAATATCATTAAAAAACTGTAAAATATGCTTTAATCATAAGTATACTATCGATCTTAGCTGTTTTTGAAATTAAAAGGTAAGCCAATTCGCAGAGTTTCAGTAAATTTTAAGTGAATCTCTAATTTTACTATTTGTGCGTTTACGTCCGACACCAACTCTTTAAATCTTCTTAATTTCTATTTAAGAGATCTATTTCAAAAAACTAACATGATTTTTTATTCATTATGATGTAGCGAGTATTTTGAATACCAACTTAATCATTTTTATTCAGTTTATATTTGATAAATGGAACTAAAACTAAAAAATATTTCTTCGTTTTTTACGTCCGACACCATGGAATTGCCCAAAAGATGTTTAACGTTAACCCTTTACTTGTATGAGCTAAAATAAAGAATGCTGATCAAGACTATAATGTGGAAAGCATAGAGCTTCATCCAGAGGAGCGAAAACTTTACAAAGAAGTTAAAGTTTTATCTTTTTACAATTGATAACAATACATTTTAGAATTTTAATTAATTAAAGTTTTTTTTACTGAACTAAGTTGTATGTGTTAATTATTATAAGTTAAAATATATTGCACGTGTTTCTAAATGAATAATTCGGGATAATTAAATAAGTATGAAAAGCAGCTAATATGAGCTCATGTACAAAAAATGAAAGAAATAATCTTTGGAGTAGAAATTAAATTGTCATGGATTATGATATCAGTTCTTATTTTAAAAAAAATTGATACAAGAAGTTTCACTATCTGCCAACTCTTAGCAAAAACATTTATTTTTTTAGTTGAAATCGAGAAAAACTAAATAATTTTAAAAGAAAATGAACTAGTAAATATCAATAGCTGCAAAATTATATCCACGTCGGAAATTACATCAATGGTAGAGGGAAATAATTATTTCCATTCTTAAAATATACTAATAGAGTCGGCATTCATTGTAAAAACCCCTGCCGTTCAAACAAATTGGTCACTGTAGCGAAATAGTCTCTGTAACGTAAATGTAAAACATATTGCATGTTAATTTCGTACTGTTTAAAAACACTAGAATAACTTTTACTAGATCTGCTATGTGGTTCAACGGGTAGGAAAAGACTAACAAAATTGTAAATCAATACAAATTTTAGCTTACTTTTCTGTAAAAGTAGAAAATAGGTGAAAAAAAATCAAAAAGGCCTGATGCACTGAAAAAAAAAAACGCTCAAAACAATTGAGTCGAAAAAGCACAACTTAATAAAAATAATTAAATACACACAGAAAAATTTAAAATAGGAAAGTTGGGTTTGGAGCTGCGGAAACTGTGTACCTGTCAGTCTGTCTATTGGTTAGTTTTTCTGCCCCCCCCCCCCCCCCGCAATAACTTTTGAGTAGATAGTCCGATTCGATTTTTTTTTTTAAATTGAACGATCTTAGTGAGGACAATACACTCCCATATTCGACTTTTTGATTTGAATAATATTTCATTCAATTTCGAATTTCCGATTTTTTTCCCCTGTCCTCACTTATAACTTTTGAAGGAACAAGTTCGATTCGAGCGAACATTTTTTTTTTCGAAATATCTAAGAGAAAACACCTCATTCCTGTTTGATTTTTTTTATTTGAACACATTTTCATTGAATTTTGAGCATTTTTTTTTTTTTTTTTTAAAGACCATTCTTACATACCCAGTGATGCAATTGACAAAAAGTTTAGGAGAACTCACTTTGAGTTATAGGGGACCCACCAAAAGAAAAGTAGTTTCAAAAAATTTATATTTGCAATTTTTACAATTAAAAACCCTAAATATACCCCCCCCCCCATACTAAAAAATTGTGCGAACACTTAAAAAAATAATTTAAAAAAAAAAACAGGAGGTTCAGTTGTCACCTCCTGTTGACAAAGGCCCCTTAACAAGGGGGACTCCCCTTAAACAAGGGACCTGCTTTAATCGCAAATCGTACGATAAAATTTAATTTTGATGTGTTGTTTAAAATTATTTTTCCTCTTTAAAAAGCTCGCTGTTTTCCATGTCATAGGCTTGATAGTAGCTTTTTGCTTTAACTCGCACAGGTAAAGTAAAAGATTATTGTAAAGCCGTCTTTCAAAAGCTTTGCAGATGACCAAAAATGGGAACCAAGTTTCTCGTTGGACGCAAATAGTGTAATCGCACCGCAGCTTCTATTCTCATTATTACTCGCTAAAATTGGCGATTTTTCAAAAAAAATTAGCTGACTTTAGGACCTTATATTTCGATAACGGGGTCGCGAGGGCAAAAACGCGTGCGTCCAGAAACATATTTTACAATGCTCTTTCGATTGGTACTCATTAAAAAAAAATTCATTATTCCATGATCGCGTACTTTCCTGGTCAGTAAATTAGCTGATTCAGGAATAAGAAGTAAAATTTCAGTTTGGGTTACCACTTGGCTGACAGGAAAGAAACGAATAGGATCCTCAAGCTGTATAGGAAGGAAACGAGTAGTTGTAAGAGGTAACCATACTAAATAGAGAGAGGTTTTTTAAGTAAGGTTCTTCAAGGATCAGTTTAAGTTTAAGGTGCAACTTTTGCTTATTTTTATTTTTATTTATTTATTTTTTTTTTGGAATGATATTCATGGAAATGTTTCTGTGAACATGAGTTATTTTGCTGATGACGTCAGAGTTATATGAGGGTAGTAGAAAATGATGAACGAGTAAATCAGCTGCAAGAGGATTTGGATCATATTACTAAGTGGGCAGACAAGTGGGGTACGGCAGTTAATGTTCGGAAATGTCAAATACTACATTTAGGTCATGGAAATAAGCATTCAAGCTATTATTTACAGGGTTCAGTCATTAGTAAGGTAGATAATGTTATGGATCTTGGTATCTTAATAAATCAGGACTTCAAGTTTAGTCAACAGTGCAGCATAGCTAGTAACAATGCCAATAGGATGCTTGGGTTTATTAATTGATATATTTCAAACAAATATGAGAAAGTTTCCGCTCGTAAAATATTGTACGCTTTATGCACATTTATTAATTTTTTGATAGCACATGTGCTCGCTAAGGTAATGCTAAGTATATAGCGTAAAACGATCGAGTTAACCTCTTATATGGGAGCAATGATTACAGCATTAAATATACTTGGATTCTTTGCGTAGAAATACGAGGCGTGTTTTTAAAGTAAGTACCGTTTTGGTATAAATTAAAAACAAGCAAAGATATCTTTAAAACTTTTTTTTTACATGAAAGCCCATACCTTAAATTACTTTTCTACATAATTACCACCAACTTATCATATCGAACTATCAGCTTTTGAAGTTCCTCTTCAAAGAAATATGCCGCCACTGCATTACGATCATCCTGACATCATCGTCATTGTCATGGCACTGGGTAGCCACCGAGGTGCTGCTCGGGGCCATCGCGATTCTCTCCTCTACTCTACTCTTTTCCTCCCCGGGCCTGACACTGTGAGATTGGGAGAGCCCGTGACGTCATTCATTGAGTCGAAAGATCGGAGCGTCGGACAAGACAGATCGGACATTCGCAATTGTTTATGGGTGCTTGTAAATTTTTTTCCCTCAATGTTATTCACCGTTATAGGGAGGGGGGGGGGCTAGTGCCCTGGGCGTCAGATTATAGGGACGCTAAACTGACGAACTATATGAACAAATATATTTTTCCCCAGAAAAAAGTGGGGAATTAGTCAACTTCTGTGAAGTAAAAAGAGAAAAAGAAAAGAATAACTAAATGTAGAAATAAAGATGAGTGGGAAAAATGGACACAGAAGGGGAAAGGGGACGGGGCGCAGTAAATGGTGGGAATGTATTTTGACCAACACTTATGTATCTTATCTAATCATCGCACTAGAGGGAGGATTCTGCGAACAAAGTCCCTTGAAAGTAGCATTACAAAGGGATGCATTTACTTAAATAGCCTCTTTCTGCAATAAAACCATTATAAAACTTTCCCATGATGTCTTCTTCAGCTTTCAATGAGGAGAGTGACAGATTATCTATTCTGCTGGGCTAAGAAAATATTGCTAGGGCTTTCATGGCAGTCAGTCAAGCACTGATTTCTCACTATCTTTAGCTAATCACAATCCAACAAATTCATTCCCACAGAACTCTTCTCTGTGTTTATTTCTTTTAGTTTTGTTCTTTTTTATTTCACCCCTACATTTACAACTCGATTTTTAACGGGAAAAAAAGGGCAAAAGAGACATTTAGAGATGAGTTCAGACGAGCTAAAGAACGAGAAAAAGAAGTTGCTTAGATGGGTAGAAAGTGCTCAGTTCCTTGCTGCAAATCAAATTATGATGATGACGCTAAATATGTACCGTGCTTTATGTTTCCAAAAGAGGTTGACAGGAGACGTGAATTGATACACAATATAAACCGTCTGAATTTTGAGCCAAGTCCGTGCTCAACAGTTTGTATACATCATTTTGAAGAAAGATTTATAATAAGAGAGGACAGAGTAACAAGAGATGATGTGTCACTTTTCTTGCTCATGAGCAAAATGTATGTGTGTAATGTCATCGTTTTAGTTTCATTGAAATGTATGCATGAGTATTACTGATCCTTTTAGCTATTGTATATTTTAGTATCGTTTTTAACTAGTTTTCGTTGTATCAGCGGTATTTGCTTGTCAGCGGTTACCGTGCCACCCTATTCAGAGAATAATCGGTATAATTTACTGTATGCATATTTAGTTTCAAACTATGATCATTCTTTTATTAACGAATTTCTTATATGTTCTTTCTTTATTGATAATAGAAATTGCAAAACCATAAATGGGTTAAATGATTGAAAAAAAGAAAGAAAAATTTTCACAATGTATTTACTATATGTTGTACTTATTGTAAGTCATTTTAGTCGACAAATCTACTTGATTGCTATTTTTTGAATTCATCCATTATTATTGCCACTCTAAATGATTAGGAGTACTTATTCTTTACCTGCTGCAAAAGTAGTTAACGCAGGAGTAATTATGTCATTGATGCAGTAATAAATTTTAATTTAAAAATGTGTGATGGGTTTCTTTCGTCCATTATTTTCATATCTCCTCTGTTCAAGTTGCAAAAAGCTTAATACAGAACTTTACTATGAAAATATGCTGTAGCAGGAGGATATTAACTATTAACTATTATCATATTAACTAAGGGTTTATTCATTCCTAATTTATTTATTTGATATTTAGTTGTTTCAAAAGTCTTATGACTAAAAATTTTACTTCGGATTGGGTAGGGGAAAAAAAACATGTGTTTCTGACTATTGCTTTTATTTGCTATAAATAACAGTTTTCAAAAAAAAAAAGAAAAAAAAACATGATTTGGAAAGAGCAAAACTTGCAAACTTTATATTTTAAGTATTTTTATTATTATTATTATTTTTCAATGTGATAATTATTATTCATTCACATTGATTGGGCTAATATATAAACCAGCAAAAAATATACACAAAAATATTTGTGTTTAAACCCGTGTATTGTACAATACATTCTCATTTTTAAGCGAAAACTAGGATGAAACCGTGCTTTCGATCTGGCGCGGAGCGCGGAGGAAGGACTCAATGCGTGACGTCACTAAAGCCAATGTGCGGCCCGGGGAAAGAAGAAGTTACTATGATTCGCGACGGCCCCGTGCTGCTTCAGATGCAAAAGCGGGTAGTAGTCGCTGGTTGCTCGATCTGGGCTGCTTTTGCGCAAAATCATCATTAACGAAGGAAGGTCGACCACACTTCGTTCCTCGGTGTGCACATTAGAGTAGAGTGGCCATATTTGAACGATCAGACCCATATCCTGATGACCATTCCATCGCTCACAGTGGATTCACTATATACGGTACAAGATGAAGCTTTCAAAATTTAAAACTTTTAAAGGCGCAATTTCAGACTATCTTCGCTATTAATAAAGAAAGTTCCTACTCCCTCCCCGGAAAATTATTGAAATTGATGCCCTAAACACGTACTTTAAGCTATCTTTAATGACTTTGGAGAAATGGCCAGGATTTGGGAGCTGTGCCCAGAAAATTTGGTATTGACGTTTTTAAAATGTTAATTTATATGTTATAATTCGTTAAAAGCAGATAAATTAAATGAGTGCTCTCTCTTGGAAATTTTTCGAAATAAAAAATATTTTTTGGCTATCTTTGGTAATTTTGAAGAATGGAAAAGGGTTTGATGGCTCTCTCGTAAAATGTGCAATTTGAAGTTATCTTTGGCGCTATTGGGTAAAAGGGCGAGACATTTGGAAGCTCTCCTTTCTAAAAGCTCACTGCGAGGGGATCTTGTGTTATTAGCCACCGTACTTACTGACAATAATCTTTAAGAATTTTTACATTGTGGCCCCATTATCTCATTTATTTTGACTACAGAGTACAGAATACAGTCGTTATGGCCCTGAATTTAAGATTTTCAAATAGACACATGTTTAATGTTTTTTATAATGAATTGACATAAGTTGTTTTTGAAATATAGTTGATAACCTTGGGAGAAGAAATAGAGATGGAAAAGGTTTCAGATACCTCCCCTATCCCATAAATTGAACTGAAAGTAGCATCACACTCCAGATTAATCATCAGCTATATATATACTTATTAACTTTTTATTTCATTGCATTTTATTTTCTTATTTATGTGAAGTGAAAAAATGATTTGTTGGCACCGGGCCCCTTGCTTGCGCGGGACCCGATTGGGCACAATCGGTCCAATCGGCCTAAGACCGGCCCTTGTACTGTTTTGGAAGTTGCAGTTTAAGCTCAAATAATGACGAAATCTTTATTTTTACTCATACATTTGCCATAACAACTTTGCAAACAATTACTATGTTTTGCTTACATTCAAAATTCTCAATCTTCCAAAAAATTAGGGATTTTTTTCCCTAAAAGCCCGGATTACCCACGAACAGCTCAATTTAGAACACGAAAACCTCCAGGTATGGTCTTGCCATGGAACGCCATCGTTAGCTGCCCTCATCTTGCTGAATCCCTTTATGCGTACTTTAGTTCTGGAGGAAGTTACTTTTGTTTGGGTTAAAAAGGAGAAATCTTATTTCTTTCCGAACAGATCAGACCCCACACGAAAGTAGCATGTTTTAAACAAACATTCTCTGAAATTTGAGAAGAGACACTTTCCAATGGCTATTGCCCTTTCTTAATGATTTCCTGTCATCCATTGCCCACTGTCGTCGAGTCCTGTAGGTGGTGATTGTAGCTACCCTGGTAGCTACCTTTTATCCTAAAAGCCTATCGGCGCCATCGGCGGATTGACAATTAAGGCTGTCGGAAATTTTTAAAGGAAATGTGGGATTGGGGAGGTCTTTTAGATAGTCCGGGATCTAACAGCACTTCTGTAGGAATGTTTAAGTAGTGGGAATTTTTTTTCAAAAATGTTTAGCAGGTGCCCTAGAAAGTATTTTGGACTCGGGTGGACATCCGCCACCTGGTGCATTTTTTTGCTATGACGTCATCAAAGATGGTGGCCATTTTGGCTCTCATAAATGCTAAAAAATGCCCAGCACTTCTGCAGAAAATTTAAAAATTGAGAATTTCTTTTCAAAAATGTTTAGTAGGTGTCCTAGTAAGAATTTTAGACTCGGGTGGACACCCGCCTCCTTTTAAATTTTCCGGTTATGACGTCATCAAAGATGGCCGCCGCTCAATTCTATACATGCTCATATCTATGCTGATACTTGACCGATTTGCATGAAAACTGCAGTTTTTTTACTAATTTGTCTGATGCTTATTTGTCTTTAAGCTGCACTGTTAGAAATTTACTCGAAAAATAAAATGGAAAATCAATTTAATTATTTATTTTTATTTTCAACTACCATGACTTAACCATAAAAATGGTATTAACCCTTTTATTTGTGCGAGAAACTCCTAATTTTCTTCTGCTTGCATGCCAAAAGATACAACTGTATTACAAATCAGTAAAACGTCCTGCTGTCCAAGCAACAGCAACGAAAATTTAAATTTATTTAAAATAGATATGAATGAGAAAAAATACGAAAATTCCGACATGTTGTAGCAGTTAAGGAGAATTACTTGATCTCTTTTTTACAGTTCCGATTTTGTTGCTGATGATGATTTTTCTACTCTAAAAACGCTTTCGAAGAACCGCCTTTGCTATCCTGTAGTGTTAAAGGTACAATGTGCAAAAATATTATCTCAATCAATGGTGCGTGGCACTCGTTGCACTAGAAACAACGCTGGCAAATTCTCAAAGTCAATATTCTTCACATGAGTATACAGCTATAATTCTTAGTTCATCTAAAAATTTACAGAATGACCCTTTTCGTATTACCTGCACTACGTATTCTTTTGCGGATTCACGAAATTGTTCTACGTATTCCAGTCGGATGATATACCAAATTTCTCCAAATATTTCATAAAAACATAATGAAGAGCTGTTTTTTTAGTGTAAAATGTACTCCAGTAATTTGATCCAGATAGTGCATGGATGGTTGGTAGGTTTTCATCTTTGTTTCGGTCAGTATTATGAGCAGACAAGTCTCGTAGAATCCATAACTCCAGTGTACCTCTAAAGTTCCTAAACACCAAATCGCTGAATAAGAGTATACCTCGGAAATAAAGCTAACACCATTATTCTCGAAGTCTGCTTCCTCTGCTGTCAAGCGATTTATTATGTCCAGGTCTTTCCTCGTTGTAAGATCCGTTTGTTTCCTGATGATGCCCAAAAGTTGTTGATTAGGATAGGCAGAGTAGCATCTTGAGAGATTTTAATGACATGTATAAAAATACTGCTACCTTGTTTCTACGCTTTCGGACTCTTTAGGGGAAAATTTGCTCTAATTGTAAGAAATATTATAGACTCCTCCACAGCTCTTTGTGATACTTCCAATATATGAATTAAATAATATTTAAAAAAAAACAGTTATTACTTCTTCAAGGGTTTGCTTTATTTGTCATAGCCTTTCGTACAAAAAAGTTCACTATATAACAGGACATTTCATTAGAAAAATTTTCTTCTCTTGTTTTGCCATAAGATTTTTCTAGCTCTTTACAATGCACCTATTTGTAATCTTAACATAAACTCTTGTTCATTTAACAATGAACAGTTTTCAGATAGTTCATACTGAAAGATCTCTTCCACGTCAGAGGAACGAAATAAAAGTTTTCGTAAGCAGCCAGCCAAAGGTACTGGCTTCACAAGTTACAATGAAAAATATTTAAAACTTTTTTATATATTTTTCATATTATTATTGGTGACTGTGCTTAACACGATACAAGGGAAAAAGAGTCAAGATCGCTCAAGCTCCGTTCTTAAAACCATATTGCCAATATTTCCTTGCAACAAAACACAAAATGCTTGTACTACCACAAGGAAAGCCAGTAAAAAGAAGTCAAACAGTCAGCGTGACATCATGATGCGAAAACTTTTAGTTCGTTCCTCTGACGTGGAAGAGCTCTTTCAGTATGAACCATCTGAAAACTGTTCATTGTTAAATGAACAAGAGTTTATGTTAAGACTACAAATAGATGCATTGTAAAAAGAGCTAGAAAAATCTTATGGCAACATAAGAGAAGAAACCTTGTCTGATAAAAAGTCCTGTTATATAGTGAACTTTTTTATACGAAAGGCTATGGCAAATAAAAACAAACCCTTGACGAAGTAATAACTTTTTTTTTATTATTATTATTTAAATCATATATTGGGAGTATCACAGAGTGCTGTGGAAGAGTTTTTTTTTTTTTACAATTAGAGCAAATTTTCTCCTAATAAGTTCGAAAGCGTAGAAACAAGGTAGCAGTATTTTTATACATGTCATTAAAATCTCTTAAGATGCTACTCTGCCTATCCTAATCAACAACTTTTGGGCATCATCAGGAAACAAACGGATCTTACAACGAGGAAAGACCTGGACATAATACATCGCTTGACAGCAGAGGAAGCAGACTTCGAGAATAATGGTGTTAGCTTTATTTCCGATGTATACTCTTATTCAGCGATTTGGTGTTTAGGAACTTTAGAGGTACACTGGAGTTATGGATTCTACGAGACTTTTGTCTGCTCATAATACTGACCGAAACAAAGATGAAAACCTACCAACCATCCATGCACTATCTGGATCAAATTACTGGAGCACATTTTACACTAAAAAAACAGCTCTTCATTATGTTTTTATGAAATATTTGGAGAAATTTGGTATATCATCCGACTGGAATACGTAGAACAATTTCGTGAATCCGCAAAAGAATACGTAGTGCAGGTAATACGAAAAGGGTCATTCTGTAAATTTTTAGATAAACTAAGAATTATAGCTGTATACTCATGTGAAGAATATTGACTTTGAGAATTTGCCAGCGTTGTTTCTAGTGCAACGAGTGCCACCCACCATTGATTGAGATAATATTTTTGCACATTGTACGTTTAGCACTACAGGATAGCAAAGGCGGTTCTTCGAAAGTGTTTTTAAAGTAGAAAAATCATCATCAACAACAAAATCGGAACTGTAAAAAAGAGATCAAGTAATTCTCCTTAACTGCTACAACATGTCGGAATTTTCGTATTTTTTATCATTCATATCTATTTTAAATAAATTTAAATTTTCGTTGCTGTTGCTTGGACAGCAGGACTTTTTACTGATTTGTAATACAGTTGTATCTTTTGGCATGCAAGCAGAAGAAAATTAGCAGTTTCTCGCACAAATAAAAGGGTTAATACCATTTTTATGGTTAAGTCATGGTAGTTGAAAATAAAAATAAATAAATAAATTGTTTTTCAATTTTATTTTTCGAGTAAATTTCTAACAGTGCAGCTTAAAGACAAATAAGCATCAGACAAATTAGTAAAAAAACTGCAGTTTTCATGCAAATCGGTCAAGTATCAGCATAGATATGAGCATGTATAGAATTGAACGGCGGCCATCTTTGATGACGTCATAACCGGAAAATTTAAAAGGAGGCGGGTGTCCACCCGGGTCTAAAATTCTTACTAGGACACCTACTAAAATTTTTTGAAAAGAAATTCTCAATTTTTAAATTTTCTGCAGAAGTGCTGGGCATTTTTTAGCATTTATGAGAGCCAAAATGGCCGTCATCTTTGATGACGTCATAGCAAAAAAATACACCAGAAGGCGGATGTCCACCCGAGTCCAAAATACTTTCTAGGGCAACTGCTAAACATGTTTGAAAAAAAATTCCCACTACTCAAACATTCCTACAGAAGTGCTGTCAGATCCTGGACTAAGAGTCCTGACTAGAAGAACCTCGGAGGAATCTTTTCAATAGCGCTGCTTTCAGTGGGTGTCTGTTGACCACATGGGATGGTTGTCGGATTCGAAACATCGTCGGACGGTTGAATGATTTTAACTATTGGCACAATACAACCTAAAATTCGCTCAGATGGATTAGGCGCGTACTAAAGAATAAAATGCAGCTCAAGTTCAAAATTATTTTCTGCATCACAGAAGTAAGAACTTATTGTTTTATTTAAAGTAATGATGGAACTTTGCCTTTCAATTTGCTTGGGATAAGTGGGACTGCTTTTTACAACAGTTCGTTCTTGAAGCCTTATATAAAGTTTTAAAACATAGGAATTTAAACTTATTGACTTATTTTATCTTGAACATTATGAATGAGCAAAAGTTCACCATTATTTTCTAAAATAACTTTAATTTTTTTAGCGATTATTTAAAGAAATCGCATGGTTGTCCCACTTAACCTATACTAAAAGCAAAATAGGTCACACACTTTTTAATTAAATTTGAAGCAAGGTAATCTAAAACAGTGGTTCTCAACCTTTTTTGACTAGCGGACCGTCAAGAGCTTTTGAACAAAATCGTGGAACCGCGATTTTCTTCTTTTCTAATCTTTTTCTCCCCTCTTTTTTAGGGAAGGGGGGGGGGGGTCCTTCATTCGCGGATCAATAAAACATGGGTTTTTTTCGACTTAAAGAAAAAAAAAACTTTGGATAAGAGGCCCGTTAAACACTTGTGAAAAAATTACAGAATACTGTAAAGGCCTTTAATTTCGCGGGCCGAAAATTTCGCGAATTTTGCATGTACAGAAGCAAAAGTTGAAAACGTCCAAAGTAAAAAAAAAATTCGCGAGGCCTAAATTTTCGCGATTACGAAGGGCTCGCGAAAATCGCGAAAATTAAGGCCTCGCGAATAAAAAGGCCTTTACAGTAATAAAAATAACAAATGAATTAATATATAAATGAAACTTTGCCTTATGTAAAAGAAGTTACTGAAAATCATAGAAAAGCAAGAAAATTAATCACGATTCACGGTATTCACGTTAATGTCGTCGCATAGGGTATTGTTAATATTATTATTGTATTTTCTTTTCTTTCTTTCTTTCTCTCTCGCTCTTTTTTGAGTAATTTTTTTTTTTTTTAAGGTGGATGATCGAAAATCTCTAAGGAACAGTCAATTTTTTCTGCGGAACGGTGCCGGTCTACTGGACCACCGATTAAGAATCGCTGATCTAAAAAAAAGGGTTCTTTCTTGTTAAAATAGGATTTTTTTTAATATGCAATATTTCTTGTAAGTTAATTCATTTATGATATATCCATTGACATTTCTGTTTGATGGAAAATTATAAAACAAAAACGAAACAATTACATCTGAGAATTTATTGAATACCCTAACCTATGAATGTGCCATATCTATAAAGTAGTGTCAAATGAACATAATATACTTGATTAAGATCAATTTTGGCAACTTAACAAACATTATAGGTCGAAAAATAAATTGCAAGCACTATAAATGACAGCATTTATTTAAACTTGACTGAGAAAGAATTGTTATCACTTACTTCATACTCAGTAATAATTCCAATATTATCTGAATCAAGCTATTTTTATTCTTTCTTTCAAATAACAAAAATTAGAGCTACATACATGCCACTTTAAAGCTTTCTGTGATGCAGTTTCACAAATACATAGTTACCAACTTTTGCAGTTTTTGTAGCTGAACTAGGAATTTCCTCCAAGTCTTCATAATTATCTAGTATTTCCACATAAAAATTCTTCATCATATTTACTTTTCATTTTGAAATTATCACTATTTAGAAGGAACTCACTTATAGGGAAGAACTACGGTGTAAGGGGGAGCGGAGGCCCTGCATTCATAGAACTAGCCCGTTTTCAAAATTTTCGTTTGCTTTACTGTTTAACATTTTCGTTTTGTGTATCTCTGAAATTCTTTCGGAAAATAAAAATTGTATAAAGCATACATTAGTATGATTTTATTTAGTTTCAATGCTCATTTTTTAGTTTTCTCGTTTTAATTGTAGCTTTACGGTAAAAATGAATACTTTTTTGTTTATGCATCAAAAAGAATTAAAAGACTGATGATGGAGGGGGGGGGGATAATACATTTTTGAATTTTATCTGTGCCAGGCGCAATGCCGGATCTTTGCGTTTTCTGGGGGGTGGGGGCAGACACATTTTACACACAAGCTAAATGACAAAGTCATAAATTTTCAAATTAACACTTTTTGGGAATAAAGGGAATTTAAAAACGTTGTTATTATCTCTTTCCTCAGAAAGACAAGTTTAACTACACTTTTGCATTTTAATATGAATGTTTTAGATGGAATATTTGCTCAGAAACAGGAAATTTCAAGCTTTTCCAACGGAAATAATTCCAAATGGCACCTTTAAGAAATGACTGTTGACGAATTTTGGTGACACTGCGTGAATTTTCTAGGAAAAGTAGATCACAGATTTGAAAACAGGTTTGGAATAAAAAAATGTGCCACCGAATGTTGTAGTAAAGAATTTTTTAAGGGGGAGCTGAGCCGGCCTGAAATATTCCAAGGGGTGCCAGAGCTCTCTCGGTTCCTATGCTCCCCCCTGCCCTCCCCCCCTGTCGGGCAAGTTGGAACTGAAAGTAACGAACACGCTATCTGGTGAGAGAACCTAAATAGGATAAGACAGCGATTGCTCGTAGATTTGTGTGTTAAGCTTTTAATCAAAGGAAAAAAAATATCTTCAGTATACCGTAACAAATTGAACGAAAAGGGAAAGCTCTATAGCTGTTAGATTTGCAGAAACCATCTTTCAGGTGGTTTTATTCCTGATTTATCTGATAAAGGCGTCATAAGAAAACTTGTCTCGTGACCACTTGTCACTCTTCCTACTCACGATCCTCTCCTCCCATAAGGCAGTAGCAGCCACGTGTTTTTTTGCATAGCAACAGAACTTGGCAACCGTTCCTAGTGGACAAGCAACTCCATGTTTACTGTATGTGTAACATGTGCCTTCATAACGAAATAAAAGGAAGATACATTGATAAAAAAATCAACATCATTTACAATTAGGATCCGTGTTTATTAAGCAAAAATTAATTTTAAACTGATGCGCGTCTACCTTGCCGTACAAATATTAAAAAAAAAGAAAAAGAAGGATCGATAGATCCACAGTTTATGAATATTTAATGCATTTAAAACAATAAAATCCTATCAAAACAAGCATATTTGCAGACAGTTTGTTGTTATTCTACTCAGTGGTAAAAAAACACGGAGAATTTAGTAAATAATACTTTTTTTTAAATGATTGATGCATTGAAAATGGAACATCAGTAGGAAACACAAACAGAACAAGCCAAAATTGAAAAAAGAGCGGGCCAAAATAACAGTCAAATTTACCAGGAAAAGTTTACAGAGTAAATCATTGGTAAGAAAAGCAGACGACATTTCGAGTATGCTTTGGCTGGAATTCAAGTGAAACACGGACGATCGCAGCTCACCATTGTAATCGCAAATTCCCAAATTTGGATTCAAGTGAAACGTTACAATCGTTACGAGATGCTATTCTATCGTAATTCGACTTCCAGTAGCGATTGCAACTGCGATCGCATCGAAGAGATTGCAATGGTGTTTCACTTAAATCCCGACCTAAGGACGAAATTCAAGTAAAACACGGACGATCGCAACTTACAAATGCAATCGCAATTTTCCTAAATTTGGATTCAAGTGAAACGTCACTTGAATTCAGCCCTTAGTTGTCATCGCACGTGGTGTTTGTTTGTCTACCAAGGTGACGTCATCAGCTACTGCCCTATTCTAATCCATGTGGAGACAAAGGCAGGAATTCAAGTGAAACACGGACGATCGCAACTCACCAATGCAAACGCAAATTCCCAAATTTGGATACGTTGCAATCGCTACGAGATACAATTCTAATGTAATTTGACTAGAGATGCAAAAAACCCGTAGTTTTTGAGAGCCGGGAAAAAACCCGGGAATTTCGGGGAATAAACCCGGAATTTTGGGGAACATTGGGAATTTTGACTGTAAACAAACATTGTAATTTTCTACATAGTTGTTATGCCTAATGTATGAGTTACTATATAAAGACTTCGACATTATTTGAGTTAAAAATGCAACAACTTTCAAAACAGTACTGTTATTAAGTGTCACTACCTTTGGAGCTCTTAAAAAAGAGAGAGAAAAAAAAATATGCTAAAAAAAACATTGAAAAAACTTTTGTGTTAGTTATCTAAAAAAAAAAGTTATGTTAGTTTCATTAAATACTAAACATTTTATTTAAAAAAAAAAAAAAAAAAAAAAAAAAAAAAAAAAAAAACATCAATTAACACGCATAGAAGCAATCTCAATTTGAAATTATACCCCGTGACAAAATAAACTCAAGATCGGATGGCCTCTTTCACTTATTATTTTGAAATAATTTTCTGACAAGCAATTCCATATACTGCAAAACATAACTATAGGAAATATCTTTTGAATGTATCTAATTAGGGTAATAATTAAAAATTTTAAAAGCAGAATTTTTTAACACTTTGAAAATTCCCAAAACTACCGGGAATTTTCAAAATTCCCTTCCCAAAAAACCCGGTTTTTCCCCGGGAATAAACTGGGTTTTTTCCACTCTTTGCATCTCTAGAAACAGGCAATCGCAAATTACAATCGTTACTGGAAATGAATTACATTAGAACGTTTCTTGATAAAAACATCGTGACGTTTGCCTATGAAAAACGAGCTAGATAAAACGTCACAGCCTACTTGGCGAATAAGAGGAGACCGCTGAGTGCTTGTGAGCTCTTATTGGCTCCACCAGTAGTGATGTCATGCCAAGTTAAGTTTTGATGATAATGTAATTCACTTCCAGTAGCGATTGCAATTCGAAGCGATCGCAGTGCTGTTTCACTTGAATCCCTGCCTTAACAATGTGGATAAGAGATATTAGTGCTAGCGTATCCAACGCGGTGGTAAAAAATACAGTTAGGCAGGGATTCAAGTGAAACATCATTGCAATCGCTACTGGAAGTGAATTACATTATCACCAACTTAACTTGGCACTGACGTCACTACGGGTGGAGCCAATAAAAGCTCACAAGCAATCAGTGATCTCCTCTTATTCGCCAAGTAGGCTGTGACGTTTTATCTAGCTCGTTTTTCATAGGCAAATGTCACGGTGACGTCACGATGTTTTTATCAAAAAACGTTCTAATGTAATTCATTTCCAGTAGCGATTGTAATTTGCGATCGCCTGTTTCACTTGAATTCCTGCCTTAATTCAGTAAAAAAATATTTAAAAAAATAATCAATGCATTGAAAATGATATAACAGTAACAAATATAAGCTTAACGATCCTACACTGAGGAAAGTGGTCCAAAATAATAGTAAAATCAACGATTTAAAAAGCAAATCATCTGCTAGAAAAGCATAGGCGATGTCTTGTTTATCCTATTTGTAGCGCCCTTTATAGTTACTTTCCGTTCTGGCTCTCGAAAACCGGAGTTATTTGCTTCTCTAGCTACAGTTGCCTAACAGTGACGATAAACACTCGCAATGACGTCACGTAACTGCTTTAATCCAGACTTTTTTCTAGCTCAGTAAGCTAAAATGGACTCGTCTACAAAATGGACTCTTCTAAGGCGTATCCAAGGGACCGCTGGTATAAATATTCGAACTCTGGCCCGGCAAAGCCATAACCTTTATGCATAATAGCAATCAAGGCACCTCTTCCTCCTTGGAGTGGAAGGGGAATCCAATAATAAACATTCTCTCCTCTCTCTGCCGGAGGATACTTGTCTTCCGTTGGGTCTTGAGGCTTGTGTAGTACGTCGAGTGACCTGCCGACCGTGTATTTTTAGTGCGTTCGGATGCAGATATTTTACGTGACTTACCAAAAATGTCTGCTGAGTAAAATTTATTTTATTTCATTGTATAAGTCGTCGTTTCCCAACTTTATTTAGCTCACACCATGTTGGAAATATTTCGCGATTATTAACATCATTTTTTAAATAGGAATATGTTTACTTGCATTAAACATTTTGCAAGGTGAGTATGTTTGCACATCGCAATAAGAGAAATTCCATTGAAACACGCGCCTAAACGTTATGCCGCATGTAAAGTCACTGAAATAAACAATTCACTAACATATATCTTATGAAAATGCTTTATAGATCTATGTGTTTGTTCAATGTTGTTTTGTCTGTACACAAAGTTTGCTTGCTCCCTAAAATTCTTAAAAGTATTTGCATCTCCAAAAATTGTACTAATATATTGTTGGTGTCCTAAAATATCACATGCGTTTGTTTGGATGAATTTAGTGGACCCTTTAAAGTAATTTATGTCCAGAATTAACTTTTCATTAGAAATTTAATCTGATAAGTTGACATTTCGCAAATTATTTTGTTACGAGAACAAACCCTTCTCAATATTTTTCATTTTAGAGCAGATCTTCCACAAAATTAGTCCTTTAAAAAACAAACCATGTAATATTTAAGATATTAGTTTCATTTTCTCCTCAAAAAACATTCTGCATACATTTTTGTGGTAAAATAGGTCTCTACACAGACCCAAGCCTACACACCAATAACTTTCCAATTCCTGTTAAAGATCAAGGAAAGTTTCTTGGTCTAACCCTTGACAATAAACTTAAATTTATATTGCACGTAAGGGAATTGAAAAAGAAATGTACCTTAAAATTGAATGTTCTCAGGGTGTTAGCCAACAGTTCTTGGGGTGCCGATACAGAGTCCATGTTAAGAATGTATAGCACTATAGTACGTTTAAAACTTGATTATGGATGTCAAATTTATGGATCAGCTTCCAAAAGCTGTCTCAAAGCCCTGGATCCGTTGCATAATCGGGCCTTGCGCATCTGCACAGGTACTTTCAGACAGGGTTGGGGTTTTGGACGTCCAAAACTTCTTTTGGACAGGACAGGTAGGTTTTACTGTCGAAAACTGTCCAAAAGTGTCTTAAACTGTCTAAAGCATGGCAAAAGGGTTTTAAGCTGACTAATTTCTATTAGCTGTAATATTGATAATGCATACATCTTAGTTTCTTAGTGTTAATTAGTTGTAATTAATTAAAAGTTGACAATATTTAATTAGATTAGTAATTTTAATTATACATTAAAAAAATGAACAATTTACTCATAACTCCACTGCATAAAAATTTCATAAAATAGGAATTGGTAGTACTGTCAAAAAAATCTCTTGAAGCAGATAATTTGTACTACTTTTAAATTTATTCCTAATACTTTGTGAAATAATTAAATATTCAGTAAATGTCGCTGTAACATTCTCAAATGTTGTGTATCTTTATAATTAGTTGCAAAACTGATTTTTTGCATTTAAGTCGATTATTGTACCTTTTTAACTCCCTCATTTGCATTATATTTAAAAAAAGTTTAGCTAGCATTAAAAATAAAATAATATATACTCATGAGAACTAATTCATTTTTTAGTGAAGAATAGTAACTTCTAAGTAGCTAGATTAGTATCAGCTGAAAATCTTATATATGTTTTTATGTACATATTTAAATGTTTGCATTAAAAGAATTAAGTCTTAACTTCAAGTATAATTTTGTGCTTTTGATATTTGTTCAAAATATAAAATTGTACTAAAAATGTAGTTTTGGACACATGGGTTTTGGACAGGACGGTTTAAAACTTGGTTTTTTACCGTCCTGTCCGAAACCTTGCCAACCCTGCTTTCAGAACGTCTCCTATCATTTTGGTAATTCCATGTCAAATCAACCAATGGTCAAAACTTCATGTCTTCGGATTTTGCTCATTTTTGGCTTAAATAAAGTATTAATAGAACAGGGGGGAAAAACAAAGTTTTGGATTTTTTTATGCATTTGTTTCCGAGTTATAAATTTTTGAAGTTTTGTTGTATTACTTTGACACCTTTAAGTAGCCGTAATTAAAAAACTACTTGACCTAAAAAATTGCAATTGGTCTTGTTTTGTTCAGTATTTAATGAGGTTTCATAAAATATATAACATGACCTAAACTGCTAAAAAATTTTGTTTTAAATTTTTTTGCAAAATTTTAATTTATAAAATTTTAATTTATAAAAATCTCCCAGTCAAGTCTATGGCCAGTCCGGGCCTGCCTACAGATATTAACTCAAACCTTCACTGTACAATAGACGACTAAAGCTTTCTCTCAACTTTTATTTCAAAAGTAACCAAAATACAAACAACCCTTTATATTTAAATATTTTCCATCCATCCAATACAGATTTATTTTTGCATTGTCTCTCTCGGTCACCCCAACATTTGGATCTGAATGCGACAAGCACTTAATTTCGTGCAAATTTCAGATTTGGATACGTACAACATCCCAGAACTTATTGAACCATGGTCCGAAAATAATATTGGTGTTCTTCATGATTTTGATAAATTTAAAAAAGACAGTGTAGCCAATTCAGTTAACCAACAAATATACTTTGAAATAAAACAAAAATATTCTTCATATAATGAAATTTTTACTGACAGATCAAAATCAAATGATCACGTCGGTTTCACGGCAGTAATGGTTTAACCCTCTCACAACAATAAAATATATTTCGTTCAGTCTTCACCTCTAAAATAAAAGCTATAGCTGCATTTTTGCAAACAATTTCCCAATCACATCAAAAAAAAAAAAAAAAAATGGTTGATATACACCGACTCAAAAAAGTTCACTACTGTCTGTTTGCGTATTATGCGCCTGGCAGCCAAGAACGCTTCCATTTGAAAAAGGGGTGATAGGTTTAGGGTGCACACTTCCTGATGCCTTCAGTTTTTGTCTGCTTGCTACTTCCTCGTTGCATTTTCTTCCTATTTCGAGAAAGTCGGAAGAGACTTGGCGCGTGTGTAGATTCGACGGAGGTCTCGCGAAAAAAATGTTACAGTAGATGGCACTACAAACTGCAATAACAGTCACCCCTTGGTTATTCAATCATTTCAGTCATACAATAGTCTAAAAATAAACAATTTTGAGGGTTCTTTCAGGTTGGATTCCTGGTCATACTGGTAATGAGGTAGCCAATGCTGCTGCCAAGGCTGTAAGTGCTCATATCAAAGATTTTGTTCTTTTTGAAGACATGAAAAAATGCATTGCAGACAATCTGAACAACTCTTGGCAATGTGACTGGAATGAAAAAACACAAAACAAATTGCACTCCATCCAGCCCTTCATAAAAGGTATCAAATCCTTACATGTTAAGAGAAAGGAACAAGTCATAATAGCATGTCTTCACATCGACCATACCAGACTCTCATAAATACCTTTTTTGCCACAAACCCACACATATTTGTATTAATTGTGTAATATTAATCAGACAGTGTTGCATATGTTATGTAACTGCCTAAATTTTAATCGTATACATTTTAAATATTTTAATTTTTATCCATCTTTGACCGAATTACTTGGACAAACCCCTTATTCCCCTTTCTGTATGAGATTGGTTTTATGTCACTAATTTAGTAGTTTTATCTTTGTTTTCTTGTTCCTTTTGTTAAGTATTTCTGACTTTACTTAATATTATTTGTCAACTCTTTCTTTTGTCTGATTAGTTAAAATTTTAAACTTTGTTTATGTGTCTGTTTTTAAAAATGTTTTTAAATTGTCATAAGTTTTATGAGTTATCGTTTGGTGCAGTATAGCCTATAAAGGCTCTTGTGCCAGAAAACCTCTAGCAACCAACTTTAAGATATTATTGTACATATGTCTGGCAACTCTACATAAAAGAAACATAACATGCCTGTGAAACTTACCCGTTTTTTCTTACCCGCCTGTCCTGATTATAAGGAAACTTCAAAAATT
This sequence comes from Uloborus plumipes, assembly GCA_038373865.1. Taxonomy (NCBI): domain Eukaryota; kingdom Metazoa; phylum Arthropoda; class Arachnida; order Araneae; family Uloboridae; genus Uloborus; species Uloborus plumipes. The sequence goes on along the minus strand of JAXGGA010000080.1, from coordinate 137,525 downwards.
TTTTTCATCCACTTCTCGCTCATTTTCATTTACTGTGTAATTTCACCGCTTGGACTGTGCCTGTAAAAAACTTAAACATGATCATCTCATTGTATAAGGTGGCTATCCTTATTTATTACAAATTACTTTATTTTTAACTCTTTAATTGAAAACTAATCAAGTACAATTGCCAACTGTGGAAAGTTCTTTCCGAAGAGAAATATCGAAGAACTCTGCAATTTGACAAAAAAAGTTGACAGTACCAAGGTAAGAAAATTCCTATGAATTCTTTGTTGATTATAAACAATTTTGAGTATTTCAAGTAATTTTCTGTCTATTAAATATTTAAATATTAAAAATAAGCTTAGATTTAGTATTGAGCATAATTAATTGAATTCTGAACTTTGAAATTAATGAAAATTCAATAAAAACAACTTTACATTTTGTATTTTTACAGGATCATTGTCATCTACTTAATTTATGATATTCATGTTTTTGACTCAAAACGAATAGGTTTTTTCTTAGGTTAGTACGCTTTGGCTATAGCTAAATATTTTTACTTTTTTTTTAAATTTCTTCAGAAAAAAGTAGTCTTTAGGTTGGATTTTATAATTTTTTTTTTGTTTCAATTTTATAGCATAAAAATTGACATCTAATCACTAATTGTTTCAATGTAATATAGGAATTATCACGTGTTAACATGATTTCAGATTATTGATGTTTTTCAAGAAGTAAGTTCAAAAAAAGCTGCTATCAATGTAGTGAGGAGAATAAGTAAAAATATTCTTCAATAATAAAGATTTTAAGACTGTTTTTTCAAGTGAACTTGAAATGAAAATGCGAAAAGTTTAAAAGTATTATAATGCCTATAATTATCCTTTTTAATGAAAAAATATATTTTTCATGAAAAATAATTAGATCATTTTCAATGAAAATACAAGTAAAAATTAAAACTATTTGAACATATTTACAAAGTTAAATCTATTTGAATATCTTGCTGAAAAACCCAGTGGAAAATGTTTAAAAATATAACTCAAAATTTAAAGTTATTGCAGTTCTGTACATGAGAGCCAGATTAAGGTAGTAGTCTGCTAACTTGGGTTCAAAAAAATCGAAAAAATTTTTTTGCTTAATTTGAAGTACAATGTTTGAGAATATACTGTGAAAATTTCAGACAGAAATTCGAAATATTTTGGGAGATATAACGAGTTTCCTAGAACGCCTCGGAGTCCAACCTTTAAGGTCGACAGGCAGCTGCAACCGCTTGGACCCTACTATTGTTTGGGCTTATTTTTTTATACCTGGGTTGACTGTTATTCTATTATATATATTTATGTATATATAATATATATTTATTTTAAATATAAATGCCGCTCCAGGCATAGACAATTGACATAAGTATAAGTTTACTTATGAAAATTTGTTGTTGAACTTTAAACGCGTTTTTCTCAAAACATTGTTTTTCTGGTCGGCCCGGGTCCTAACTTATTTTCTACTGAACCGATTGCTTTCAAATTTTAACAGGCTGCTCTACACACTTATAGTTCTCGTCGGTACTAACAAAAATTTTTTTCACCCCTAACTTTTTATTTTACAACCCTTTCTTTGCTAAAATAAAAGGACTTTTTTTTTTTTTCAAAGTCCGCCATTTTGTTATTTACCCTTGAAATTTAACTTCAGTAGTTCCGAGCAGAATGACATGTCTATAGATTAAGAATAATCAAGAATATTTGATTTCAGATAACATCAAGAGCCAAAATCACCCGGGCCACCCACATGCATTTTTTTTGAGGTTCCAACTTTGAGTGACAATAATAATAGTAATAAACTATTAAATTTTTTCAAATAATTATTTTTTTATATTTTCAATATGTAAATAAAAACTCTTAAAATTCAAGATAATTCATTTTTATTTTCCTATAAAAAACCACCCTCCAAAGAAGTCATGAAAATAGGCATAAGTTACCAGACTACTGACTACTACCTTAACATGAGTCCATTTTTGTTACTTTTCAAGAGAGTGCAAAAACGCTTGTCTGATGCATACAAAGGATCCTATTTGCGCTTTTTTAATGCTGCTTAATAATTGAAGGAATTTCTTTCACAGAATAAAGCTCTCCTCTCCCTCAATTAGTGGCGTAGCCAGGGGGTATAGGGGTTATTAGGGTGGAGTTCAAATAATAAAATTTTTTATTCTTATGGTCTCACCTTCTGAAAAGGGCCCGTAAATGGAGAAAATGATGTGGGAGAATTTTCAGCAAAATATCTTAAAATATAGAGGTAGCTCAATCAGCTTGAAGTTTTGCATTGTACTTAAATAGCGGAAAACTGAATAAACCAATTTTAACATCATTTTACCTTCATTTGTCCAATAAGACATATATAAACTAAGGAAAAATTAAATTAACATGTACCATATTTTCGGGTAGATAAGCCGCACCGCCGTATTCACCGCACTTTAAAAAATTCGGGAGAAAAAAATGTGTTTCATCAGATACGCCGCATCAGCGTATCACATAAAACTTTGTCAAAAATTCAATCTGCGAGAACCTACACCGAGAACCTACACCAACGCTGTATACTAACTAGTTATACTAGTATTGACATCGTTCAAAAACAATGACAAAGAATTTGTAACATAGATTTGAAAACAGTGTTTCAATATCATAGATAAATAAAACCTTGCAACATTTAGGCGATAACTGCAACTTATAGTAACCCTGTTCTACTCCTGTTAGTTTCTACTGCAACCCTACTTCCTATCCTCACTGTGCCAGCATTTTTTTTTTTTTTTTACTATTATTATTTGTTTTTCCTTTGGATTCCTTTATTAGACACGTTGTTGGTTATGGTTGATGTTTTTTTTTTCTTAATTTATTCCACTTCCTTATCCCATCTAAGAGAATAAAATAACATTTGAATAAGCAGAAATGCTGTCACCCTTTTCAAAATAGATCTTTTCAAGGGCGTTGCAGTTGTGGTTTTCCATGTCAGGCTCTAATTTGTTTTGTTTTTAAGAAATAACTAAACATAACACGAACTTTGAAAAAAAAAAAAAAAAACTTTTACATCCTATTAGCCACCATAGCCTATAAGCAGCAGGAGCTAAACTTCAGCTTTTGAACAAGTATAAGCAGCGGCTTATCTACCGGAAAATATGGTAATTGATTTAAAAGTAATGAAATATAATATATTGTTGGGAGTTATAAATGAGTCAGAGCTTCAGGGAGCCTTTTAATCTTGTCTGTGCACCTTAACCACTTGCATTATAAATTGGGACTCATCTGTCATGCAAACCCAGATAATATAGACGAACGCGCGAATGCTGTTCGCAGAAAACTTTCAAAGTTTGCAGAAAATTTTGGCATTTTGTTTAAAAAGTTATTTGTTTAGGAAGTTTCCTATCTGAAATATGTCTTGATTTTGTTCATTGTGGGGCAGTAGTTTGTTACATATGAAACTGACACATTCATGAATCATGACGGATTGACAACCAACCTCATGGTAGAACCTGCACTTCATACAACTTGATATTTTTGTTGTTGGTAGCACTTTAGGATTCAGAAGCCCCCCCCCCCCCCTTTTTTTTGCAGAAAATTTTTACTAAATAATTTAACTTTGCAGACAGTTTTACATTTTATCTAAGTCTGCCGTTATGACTCCAGACATCTTTCATGCATTTCACTATAATAAATTTCCACAATGTTTAAAATATTTTAAAAATTAGAGCTTACGAAGCGTAAATTGATATTATGTTGTCATGCATGCATTAAAAATTAATTTGATAATTTTTGCTACAATCTGATATCAACATGAGCAACATAGAAATTCTCTTTTGCGTTTTTTAAAATCTAGAGTGTGCAGCTGCCATTATTATGAACTGTTCGTAAAGCAAGTATAGTTAATATGCAGGGACAAGAATATGTAAATAGTCCTAAACAGGCTCTATGAAGCTTTGGCTCATTTATAGCTCAACAATGTTTTTTCAACAATGTTTTTAATTACTTTTAAATCAATTACATGTTAATTAATATTTTCTTAGTGTATATGTGTCTTATTGGAACAAATGAAGGTTAAATGGTGTTAAAATTGGTTGATTCAGTTTTCCGCTATTTAACTACAAGGTTAAACTTCAAGTTGATTGAGCTACCTCTAAATTTTAATATATTTTGCTGAAAATTCTCCCATATCAATTTTTTCATAAAAGGGCCCTTTCTAGAGGGTGAGACCATAAAAATTAAAAATTTTATTTTTTAAGATCCACCCTAGGGGTCATATCTCCCCCTCAGGTCCAGATTAATGTCTATTTTAGGCCTATGCCGAACTTGGAAACTACGCCCGACTTTTCACACATCCGAACTCTATTGAAATTGAATCTCCTTCCCCTCGCCCTCATTTGAAGAAATGATGGATGAGTTTTTTTTTTCTTTTTTTTTTTTTTTGATGCTGCTTGAAAAAGGAAGGTCCGGAGATGGTTCCTTGGAATTGTTTCAAAATTGAAGCTTTTAAAATGTAATTTGAAGCCATTCATCGAAAAGTGATGGGGTAACTGGCAGCAGGGGAATTTCACGAGTAATTTTAAAGATTACTGATATTTTAAAATCAAAACTGTAAGTATTTTGTTACGGTCAAAGTAAAATATTCGTTTTACAAACAATTTTTTCTCCTGGATTATTCTATTTTTTCAGTTCTATTCCATGGTATCATTGATTTTTCTTATACATTTTGGATGATTGAAATTTTTTTTAAAAAGATGGTAACTGACTGATTTTTAAAAAAGTAGCATGTCAGTCAGTTATTTTACAATTTTTCAAATGTACATACAAAACATCGCTGAATCGGTCATTCCATCCAACGACTGCAGTTTCGTGCTTTTTAACATTCAACAGTCTTTAATTGGAAGTAACTGAGTAGGAGGCAAATATCCTCTTAAAGAAGCTAAGAGAGCAGAAAAATTAATGTAAAATTTGTGCTAAATACTGTGCGGCCATTAAGCGTGGTCGTCTCTTATATGAATCATGTTTGTTCTAAGTAGTTTTGATTCAATAAAGCTGGATATTATTCTGTTTTTGGCAATTTGATTCATTTAACTCGCGTCCGCAGTGGTACTAAATTCATGTTTTGTTTTAGAACAAAGCATTTTCTATAAAATGATTGCCTCATATTTATAGTTTGGATATTTTGAGGATTTTATTTAATAATTGGATGCATATTTTCTGTTTGTACCAAATTACCCACACTCGAATGCATTTTTATTTCCTTTATTAAAGCAACTACTGCTGAAGTTGATACAATACAATTAGCAATGTGGATCGTGTGAATACCCAGTGGGTAGGTAAGTATTTTTTTTTTTTTTTGTATTTATCCAAGCAAATTCCTAAAAGCTAGTTTTTTTTTTTGAACGCAAAATATAAATGATTGTAAAATTTTATCTTTTTGTTCTGGACTATTACTATCCCGAATATCTGAATTTCCCAGTTTTCTGGATTGCTAAGAAGCTATGTTTACCAATTGTATATAAAACCCTGTTATAATAAACAGTAAGTCATCTTAAAATAAGAAGAAAACGGTTCAAAAATACTTATAAATATCAGAATAGTAAAAAACGCTAGTGAAAGAATAATTTAAAACCCAAAATATATTTAGTTATTCACAAGACATAAGACCTTCACATTAAAAAAAAAAGGGAAGGGTGGGACACATTTTTCGATAATGTTTTAAGAAGAAAGAAAATTAAGGAAAAGGAAAGGAACAAATTATTATACAGTATAACCTTGATTTAACGATTGCCTATGGACTAAAAAATTATCGTTAAATCGAGAAAGCATACTTATAAGTTAAACGGATCAAACTATTGATAGTTAAGTGAACGCTTAAACATACGTTATTTTGCTTCATTGAGAAAACTGCGCATTTATATTATTTCCAAAGTTATTTCATCGATCTTTGTTTTCTCGTGTTGAGAAAATTTCACCTTTTTCGACCTCATATTTTTCGACTGATCACTCTCCTCTCAAGGTGCTAAAAAATTTTGTTTGGAATGCTAGAAGTTTGGACGTTACTGAAGGATGAATCTTTTATTGGAACATGAGGTCTCATGCTGTTGCATGTAAAATAGTTAGAAAAATATTTTAAACATATATTACTGTGTTTTTGACAAGAGATAATTTGGCCCTGCCCTATATCATCGTTAAATCGAGGAAAGCTATCGTTAAATTGAGGACGATTTAACATTAAATTCAAGGCATATGAGTCGGGACCAATGAAATGTATCGTTAAATTGGGGAAATCGTTAAATCGGGTATTGTTAAATCGAAGTTATACTGTACTTAAATGTGCGATTTTTCTACTAGTGCATTGAATAACTTTGTTACTATGAACATTTTTTTTCCCCTTTTCCTTTTTTAAAAAGGTTTCGTTTTTACCATTAAGGCAGTTATTATTAATTGTTGCTGAATAATATAGCATTGCATTAATTTCAATAGAAATTTGTTTTTTTTTTTAAGTTCTTGCAGTCTTATGTTTAACCATTTCTAGATTCCAGGATCAACTGTCCAGATAATTACCGAATTTGGTTTTCGGCGTTTCAAGCAGTTTTCGTGTCATCATTTACACTCATTTACACAACTTTAATCAACGGTCATTCAACAATTAAAATTACATTGGAGGGTGACAGTATTTATTATTTAGCTGGAATAAAATAGGAAAATGTTTTATTTATGAGTGTACTTTTTAATTAAAGAAAATATTTCGGGAAATTCTGCCCCGCGTGACCCTTTAACTTCAGCTCAAACAACGAGCTAACACTGATACTGTATAGGAACATTAATGTTCAGATAGTTTCATCACAGGGAAGGTGAAAAATAAACAACAAAATAAAATTAAAAGGTACATAAAATGGGATGCATAGGAACGGCGGGGTGATTCAGAATAAAACTTCCTGATCATAAAATTCTTCATAAATATACCATTGGGTAATTTTGGCAGTTAATTTTTTTTAGAAAGGTACTATTATAAGAAGTAGGAAAAAATATTTTTGTCATTCTGGCAACAATTTTTGTCATTTTTGTCATTTTGTCATTCTGCTGCCTTGGCTTCCGGGCAAGGCAGCAAGCGGGACGCTAAAAAACATCAAGTTTTCATGGTCTGCAAAACTTTGTATGTAAGTACCGACCCCTTTATATTTCAAATCTAGGAATAGTATACTTTAATTATGCATATACAGGGTGTCCACTCCAATCGTGGACCAATAGCTAATTTCTAAACCGTTAGAGATAAGCATATAGTTTATTTAGGAAAAAATCTCCAAATTACGAAAGGAATTTTGGGTCTATTCAATGTTTTTCAAAAAATCAAATTTTGAAAGAGTTACGAAATTTAAATTTTTATACAGCCCCCCAGTCCTATCAATCATATTTAGTAAAACATTCTTGACACTGTAACGTTTAAAACTAAAAAAAAATCACTCTTCTACCACAAAAATTGACCGAGTTATGACGTTTTGAAAAATCAAGATTTTACATTATTTCATGACGTCATCGAGATATCGCTCAAAGGACCGTATGCGAAATCCTTCAAAATCTTGATTTTTCAAAACGTCATAACTCGGTCAATTTTTGTGGTAGAAGAGTGATTTTTTTTTAGTTTTAAACGTTACAGTGTCAAGAATGTTTTACTAAATATGATTGATAGGACTGGGGGGCTGTATAAAAATTTAAATTTCGTAACTCTTTCAAAATTTGATTTTTTGAAAAATATTGAATAGACCCAAAATTCCTTTCGTAATTTGGAGATTTTTTCCCAAATAAACTATATGCTTATCTCTAACGGTTTAGAAATTAGCTATTGGTCCACGATTGGAGTGGACACCCTGTATACACTGCTCGACATTGAAAATGCAACACCAAGAAGGAGTGGTCAGAAATTGATGAAATTTGGTAAGAAGACAGAGACAGCATGGAACAATAAGTGATATTTATTTCAAAATAAATAAGCAAAATTTAGAGCGAGGACGGCGTCGGCTCAGTAAGAAGTAGGACCACCGCGGACAGTGATGCACGAAGAAACAGTCTAGGCATGGAGTCAATAAGCCTGCGGATGGTGTCCTGAGGGATGGCACTCCATTCCCTTTCAACCATTTGCCACAGTTCGTCCTCTGAACGAGGCAGTGACAGGTTCTGCAAACGGCGTCCAATCACGTCCCACACATGTTCGATTGGTGACAAGTCAGGAGAGTATGGTGGCCAAGAAAGCATCTGTACACCTCGTAGAGCATGTTGGCTGATTCGAGCACTGTGAGGCCGGGCGTTATCCCGTTCCAAATTGCATTTGGCAGACCCTGAAGGTAGGGGATTGCCACCGGCCGCAGTACATTATCTACATATCTTTGGGCCGTCATAGTGCCCCGAATACGAACTAGAGGTGATACGGAATTGTATGCAATAGCGCCCCAAACCATTATGTCACGTTGTCGTGCTGTGGGGCGTTCCACAGTTACTGCCGGATTCGATCTTTCTCCACGTCGACGCCACACACGTATGCGATGACTATCGCTGGACAAACAGAAGCGGGATTCATCTGAGAACACTACGGTTTGCCATTCTGCCATCCACGTCGCTCTGGTCCGGCACCATTCCAAACGTATGAGTCTGTGCTCTGAGGTCAATGGCAGTCTTCTTAGCGGGCGCCGTGACTGCAGGCCACGTGCAACCAGTCGACGGAAAATGGTTCTGGTCGACACAGGAACATCCAGGGTACCTTGCACGTGCGGCAGAATCGAAGTACAAGTGACTTGCGGGTCCGCCACAGTTTGTCGGTGAATCCGTCGATCCAAGCGGTCTGACGTCACTCTGGCTGCACCTGCACCCCTCAATGTGGCTACATTTCCTCTTTCCAACCATCTCCGACACAGCCGATGCACAGTGCTTGCATCCATGTGGGTATCAGCTGCAATTTGACGTATGGACCAACCTCCCCTTCTCAGTCCGATCATCATACCCCTTGTAAAGTCGTCTATATGCTGGAAGTGTCTTCTTTGAGGACGGCGTGGCATTTCCTCCTATCACACATATCCTTCGAGACAAAAACCAAATTTCTCCGATAATTAGTCTGGCAGAAAAACCAACATGAACATAGCCCACTTTTCAACTCCATTCTCTTATATCTTACTTCACGTGCGTCGGAGAGCTGCGCATTTCATATCATTTGCATAACTCAGCGACGTGCGTCTACAGTAAAATTTGCATGAATTTCTGACCACTCCTTCTTGGTGTTGCATTTTCAATGTCGAGCAGTGTATGAGCAACAGAGTACCACAGTAGAAGAGACAATATATTTTAATTGTGGCATAAAAATGAAAAATTCTTCATAATGTCATAGGATAAAGATTTGCGAGGTGAATCGGAACACTTTGTTCTGTTGCGACAATTCAAACTTATTCAAAGGAAACTGTTTGACGATTCAAGATTCTAACCCCAGTTTTTCTAGTCAAGACAAGGATAAAGATTTATTACTGTTTTTCCCTTCTCGTGAGCAACTAGATCTTAGAATGACAGAAAGTTACAGATTTAAAAAGCTTTTTGCTCCAGGAGACTTCTTTTTACTTAAAATACATGAGAGAAAGCCATACAGACTTTATGTAGCAAAAGTCCAGTACACAGACAGCGATGAATAAGTGAGAAAATCTTACAGGACAATCTCCAAAACCGAGAGATTTCAAGAAACTAAAGAAAAGGCAGCGTTCATCCCAGAAGATGTTATGAAAACACTTAAGCCAAGCCAGAACTGCTAGTTTAAGGACAAGTACATATTTGACGACGACATGAGTGACTTCAATTCATATTCTTTGTATTTCGACTCAAAAGCATTTCTTAAAATTAATTTTAATTTTTCATAAGTTCAAAATTATTTTGAATTTTGACAAACCATAAACGTTTACTGGTATAGAAAATAAACTTTTATTTGACAGTAACTATCTGTTTTTATTCTCCCTCATCAATATTACTCATGTTTGTGAGACCTATTACAGGTTAAATTGGAAAAAGGAAAAAAATTAACTTGGTTCCGATTGACCCCTATCAGCGGGGCGATTCGAAACCCCCCTGAATTCCTATACATATAAATAATAACGGTTCAAAGTGTTTTGTCTTTGCTTGGAATAGCAAAAGCAAAGCAAGATCAAAGTTTTTACCCAAAAATTCGAATAAAAAAAATCTTAACTATTTTTTTTACAATCAAAGCTGAAAAGTAACCGATTCACCCCATTTTTCTGTACTAAAGAATTAATTAAAACTGAAATAATTGTATGGTGACTGAATATGTATGTTTAACTTGAATTTCAAAATAAAAAGAAGACATTAATATAAACAAATGTGAAATAATTTTTATAATATAGGACTAAGTTCATGCTCTGTAAATGAAATTTACGTAAAATTAAAAATGCATGTCAAATAAACATTAAATAATTTTTGCTTTTATGATCAACAATTAATTTTTTTTAAGTAAAAATAGTTTTTTTTTAATCTTTATATACTGTTAGTGCATTGATTTTTGTGCACATTTGTCTGCTTCTCTAAAACTTCGTAATCATTTCGTCAGTTAAAAGAAACTGGTCACAGTGCAGACAGTCTACAGTATTGTAAGGTTAGGCGTCGTTTTAAGTATTTGGTATGGTTTCAGAAAGGAGAATTGGAACAAAGGCTAGCAGATAATATTGACAGGAACCCAAATGGGTTTTTTGCATACGCAAAATCGGGGAAAGTTCGAAATAGTCAAATTAGGCCATTGGTAGATGAGCATGGAAAATTAATTCAGAATGATGGGGATATTGCCAATGTTCTAAATGACTTTTTTTCCAGTGTTTTTAACGATAACTGTAACTCAACAGTTGACACAAGCTACTACACAGCTTGAAGACTTTGTATTTTCCAGGGAGGACGTAGTACTTTATTTGAAAAAAACTAAAACCCCCAAAGCTCCAGGACCAGATAATATTTATCCAAAAATTCTAGTAGAATGTGCAGAGGAATTAGTGGATGTTATTGTTAATATATTCAATGCTTCGTATAACTCAGGGATAGTACCAGAGGACTGGAAACTTGCTAACATTACACCGCTCTTCAAGAAAGGGTCTAGAGGTAATGCAGGAAATTATAGACCTGTGAGTCTGACTTCAGTGGTTTGTAAAATTTTTGAAACATTGATCAAAATTAAGATTATGAATTTCTTAGAAAATAATGGGCTGTTGACTAGTTTGCAGTATGGTTTCAGAAAGAAGAATCAGTAAGGAGCAATGGAGTAGCTAGCTTTAAGAGAGCCATTGATCTTCATTGTGGTCTTGAATTTGACTAGGACCAGCCCAGTTGGGCCCAGAGCCTGCTGCTGGTCTTTGCATTTGTATTTATACATGTACTGAAGTAAGTCTTTTGAAAGAGGAACATTTAAGACTCCGCTTTTCAATCTATAGCTTCCTTTTTTGTTTTCTCAAGTTAATCAAGAATTAGAAATAAACCTTCAGTAATACAAATCTATTTCCACAGTGGGATTGCCATGTGTCACAGCTTCCGAAAGATCTGGGCATTCTTTCAGCTTCTTAACAGTATAACAAAATGCATCAAAATATTTTTTATTAAAAAAATGAATATTACTCTTTGTATTCATTTTGCAATTTTCCAAGAAAACTTCAGACTGGTCTCTTGTGCATTCTGAGCATGAGCAGATGAAATGAACTTCTTCAGTTTACACTCAATATAGTATAACTTCATACATACATACAACATCATATTGTCCCCAAATGTGGGTTTTTTGTATAAATTAGGTACTAGAAAAATAAATACTTCTTGGGTATTTACCCTTAAAAATATATATCGGGGCATTTTACAGCACAAAATTCAATAGTAATGTAACTATCAGACAGGCTCTAAGCCCAGCTAGGCTGGTCTTGGTCAAACTATAGTCCTCAATGAAGATCAATGCCCTTCTTAATGCTATCATCTCTCTTGCTCATTACATCTTTTTCTGGTAAGCTGTTCCAGGTGTCCACAACCCTACTGAAGTAGTAAAGTGTTATCTCTGGGTTAGCCTGAGATTTGAGTAGCTTAAAGCAATGACACCTTGTTCTGCTTTTCATACAAAAATTTAACTTGTTAACATCATCAATTTTGATTAATTTTAAACAACTAAATCATGTCCCTTCTGACTCTCCTTTGCTCAGGACTGTAAATACTAAGCATTCTGAGAATCATAATCTAGATTAGAAAGCCCATTCACCAAACTTTTAGCCCTCCTTTGAACCCCTTTTCAATAAATTGCAATATTTATTTAAGACAAGGAGAACAAAACTAAACAGCATATTCCAAATGAGCTCCTACCAAACTTCTATATAAAGGTTGAAGAACTTTAGGTTTTCTTGAAATAAATCTGTTAGCAAACCCAACCATCTTATTGGCTTTGTAATAGATATGCTGCACTGTTGCCTAAACTTGAAGTCTTAGACACTCATATTAACAGTTTTTTTCTCCTTCCTAACATGACCAATCATATGACTGATACCTGTGAATAATAACATGTGTTCTTGTTTCCATAATCTAAATGAAGCACTTATCTGCTAATTATAGTTAACTGCTTAACTTTTAATGCTTAAATATGACAATATAAAGATGTATATATGTCTTCAGTTTTTTAATGAAAGAAATTCTTTTTGGTGAGACAAAAGGGCTCACAGGAAATGCTTAGTTGCTAAATGCATAAAAAGACTATTATATTAGCCCTTCAGTATATTACATTCTATAAGCATGATCTCAAAGCTCTTAGTGTTAATTTTATTCAATGAATTCATATTTGTATGTCTTTTTTTTTTTTTTTTTTGAAGTATTAAATTGGTTTCTTGACAGATATAGTACTTCCCGCAGACAGGCACAACTTAATAAATACAAATACAACTTAATAAATACAGCAGCAGGCTCTGGGCCCAACTGGGCTGGTCCTAGTCAAATTAAAGACCCCAATGAAGATCAATGGCCCTCTTAAAGCTATCTACTCCATTGCTCCTTACCGCCTCTTCCGGTAAACTGTTCCAAGTTCCCTCTACCCTGCTAAAATAGTAATTTTTTTCGAATTTCCAGATTAGCCTGAGATTTGAACAGCTTAACCCTCGTAGGTCCCTGGGGTCATATATGACCCCAATGCATTTTCTGTTTAATATATCTTTTTTCTCAACCATTTTTTTTAAATGGCTTTTTGTGACTTTTATTCTGTTAGTTTTGGATACAAAATACTGCTATTATTTTGTTTTTATTTTATTTTATTTTTCCTGTTTTTGCCCTTTTTACACACAAGACCCTTGGGGTCACTGGCGACCCCAGACATAATATTTTGTTTGCTTACCAACTTCTCTGTTCTTATCATGCCCACTTTTTCAGCAATTGGTCAATGGGCACACTAATTATCAAATATAATTTCTGACGACCAAAAGAGGTTCAAAGTGATATCTAGAGTCCTTTGTTTTGATAACAAAGATACTAGAGCAGAAAGGTCACAGAGTGATAAAATGGCTGCTATTCGAGAATTATGGGTCAATTGGGTTGAAATTTTGACTAAATTATACAATCCAGGAGATAATGTTACAATTGACGAACAACTTGTAGGTTTCAGAGGCCACTGTCCATTTCGATAGTACTTGCCAAAAAACCGTCCAAGTATGGCATAAAAATATAGATTGTTTGTGACTCTAAAAGTGCATATGCATGGAATATGCTAGTATACACTGGAAAGCCGAAGGATGGTCCACCAGAGGAAAAAAAAAAGCTTTACGCGTTGTTTTGGATATGACCTATGGTCTCAACGGAAAAAAAATAGAAGAAGGTATTTTCTGGAAGAATTAGGCTATGAACTTATAAAACCTTCACTACGTAATAGAAAATGTCCCCCAAGAACTGAAGCATCTTCTGCAGCAATTGTTATGAAATCCCAAACAGATGATACAGAAGATCAAAATAAAAGTGAAAGCATCTCTACTAATGCAAAAAAAAGAGGACGTTGCAACTTTTGCCCAAGAGGACTAAATAGAAAATGCAGCGACAAATGTAATAAGCGTTTAAAATTTGCTTGCAAAAATCATTTGTTGCAGGTTTGTAACAATTGTAAATAAATCTACTGTTATTGTAAGTTTTGCTCTAAAATTATTATTTGTAATGCGTAAGCTATATTTTACTTTAATTGCGTCTTTTTATTCTTATTTTTTTATCATTAAATGTGTGTGAACTTCAAAAATTCATCTAACATTCAATAATCATAATAAATTAATTAGTGGAAACATTGGGGTCAATTATGACCCCAAGGGTCTTGAGTGTAACCAAAACGGGAGGGACCCACGAGGGTTAAAACAATGACCCATTGTCCTGTTTTCTGTGCAAAAATCTAACCCTGCAACATCATTCATTTGAATAAATTTAAATAACTGAATCATGTCCCCTATGGTTCTCATTTGCTTAAGACTATACATATTAAGCATTCTAAAATGTTTTTTATGTTTCTTATCCTAGTCATTCTGTCATCAGATGTTTTTCTCATTTATTTTATTCTTCTAAAATAGTTTTACAAATTTGATTCTGTAGCAGAAATAGTTATTGTTCATTAAAAGCAAGTAATATGAATATGGATATTAAATGTAGCTCATTAAAAGTATTTGATTTTTTCATGTTAATATTTTATAAAATATTTATTTTCTCAAATTTAAGAAGTTTTATTAGGTTAAGAACTCTTATATACTATTTTTAACTTAACTCATAGCAAATTATTTACCGAATTCATTTCGTGCAAACTGATAAGCATTGTTTGCATTAAAAGCCAAGTGTTCTTAATTAGTACAACTTTAATTGGATTGCATATTTTTTTCTTTGCTAGTTTTCATGTTAATCTCTGTGCTTGATATTTGTAATAATTATTACTCTTATTGCTTTAAGTGGTTTTTTGACTTTATTAATTTTTCAGAATGTGTCAAGAAACAATTTGGAAACATGACGTCGTACATCAAAGGGAGGAAAAAGATATTAATATGCTCAGTGACTCAGCTGGCATCACTCACATTCAGAAAGAAGCTTTCTTTCCAGAAAAATGTCCTTCCTTGATTAGATGAATGAAATATGTGTAACTAATGCCTCCTGCAGTTTTAGAAGAAAACTTAAATGATGCAAGTATTCTATGTTTTATACTCAATATAATTTTTTATAAAGTGATAACAATGCAATTTAATGGCAGTTTTTTTTAATTTTATGCAGAGTTTGCCAAAGATTGTATATCTGTTTTGGAGCTACAAGGAATGCTTCTCTTTCCTCATACTATATTCAGGGCCGAATTTAGCTCCATGCCACCCTGTAGGCAGATTACAAATTCCCCCACACCCCGCCCCCCAAAGAAGTAAAATTGATGCAAAAAACGCAACTGAAGTAGTGGTCGGAAGTAGCGCGCTACAAGTAGCGAAACTACTGTAGTAGCTACATTTTTTAGTAGTTTGTAGTGTAGCGCACTACTTTTTAAAAAAAGTAGTGTAGTGAGTAGCGCGATACAAAAATATTGTAGTTTGTAGCGATTTCATAAAACTACTTTCTAATGGAGCAAAAAAAAAAAAAAGGAAAAAAAACGAAAAAAAAAAAAGATTCAATCGAGTCTGACTGGCACATATCGTACACGATTACATTAGCGAAAGCAGTGAGAAAAATGAATCATACAAATTCGAGCTGACCTCAGTCATATCATTTTGACGCCATACGTTCTATATGTTAGACGGCATTGGTTTCTTTGGCGTCATCATTTTCATATTCCGCCAGTATTTGTATTGAATATAGTGCATGGCTGAGGAAGGAAAATTTATGAATAAGCGATAACTGAGTGTTAGTGTTTTATAGCAACCGAGAATGTCATGTAAATGAATGCTTTAGCGCTCAACGCTCAATTGGATTATTGTTCCAATATCCACCAAACATGGCAGCAATTTTAATAGAAGAGGATACAAATTTGATAGAAGATGACAATATCGAGCTGCTGTGTCCGGCGTATAATAAATACTTCACAGTTGTTGAAAAGAGTGAAAATGGAAATTTTACAGTTTCGTGCAAACTTTGCACTTTGAACAAAAAACTTTCTGTTTCTAAGTCATCTGCATACAATTTAAAATTGCATATTGAAGTAAGTTAAGCATTCTAAGTTATGTTTCACACTTCAGATAGCTTATTTATTAATATTTCATAATGAATACTAGTACCGTTTTATATGTTTTTCATATTTCTCTAGTTTTGCTTCTTTAGTGATGGAGTATTGATATATATTAAAATAATAAAAATCAATTATTAAATATTTTTGACATCATTTGACATAATTGGAAAAACGTTTTCATTTCATTTTATCGGTGGCGTATTAATAGGGATGGTGTCCAGACCGAGACCCAACCCCTCAAGGACGTAGCCAGGACTCACGTTAGGGGCGTGCAAGTAGTGGCACCCCAATAGGAGGTCACTCTGACCTCCCAAAAAGTTCTTATCCGATACAAATTGGCTGATGAAATTTGAAAACATTGAGACAGTATTGCAAAGCTGAACTTCTTCATTTTATTTTATTTTTTTTTTTCTTTAATTGATTAATTTACTTATTTTCGTGATGCCTCACGTCTCTTACAGTAGACATAGATAAGAATGCATTCTTGTATTTTATTTATTTATTTTTTAATCATTCAGTAAAGTTCCGAGTTTCATTCGGTAAATTGAATTTTCTCCTCAAAAACAAGCAAGCTTACTTACAATATTTCACCCTAAAATTTTTATTCTTCGCATACTCAGATTAAAAAAGTTGTTTTCATGCTAAAAGACAAATTTGGGTTTGGTACAAGGATCCGTGTTAGGTAAAGAATGAAGCTGATTTTCTGATAAGTGGCGCCAAGGACTTAAAACTTATTGATGGGAGAGGAGGCGAAGGGGGGGGGGGGAGACTCTCAATGACAGAATGAAATTCCAAATTTTACCGAGTAATAAAATACGAACTTATTTGTCTGCACCAGCATGTTGCAATGAAAAGCAGGAAAGGGGACAAAATCGTTTGTCAAAAAAATAAATAAAATGGGAGGTCACAGTGACCTCCCATTGGCTCTGATCTGGGGGTTGCAGCTGCACCCCCCTAGTTACGCCCTTGCCAACCCCCCTGAAGTTCAAAATTAAATTCCTACAATGAAAATTCAATTTTTTTCTCATATGTTTTTGAAAAGTAGCGAAGTAGCGACTACTTTTCAAAAGTAGTGTAGCGCGCTACATTGAAAAAAAAGTAGTTGTAGCTGTAGTTAACTACATTTATAAGAAAGTAGTTGTAGTTGTAGTTCGCTACAAAAAATATGTAGTTTTTCCAACCACTGAACTGAAGCCTCTAAAAGAGTAGCATTCTTAAAATTAAAATTGTCCATCTTCTGAAGAAATGATGGCGTTTCATATTTTATTTTGTCCTTTTTTAACTATGCCCGTAAGCTGCTCTAGGGTAAGAAATGATTCATATAACTCCAATTTAAATAATATTTGCAGTATGTGTTGTACAGTATCCATACAAGTATATATCAATTATAAATTTTCTCTTAGCCCTGTATTATTTTTTAACTTGTTCTTTTTCATTGTTTGAAGTCTTAAAAAGTTCCTTTTAATGACAACGCAGATGAACTATAATAAAATGGTATGGACATGAGTTGGACCTAAAAAGTCGAAATATAATAATAAAAATTGGAAAATCAAATAAGCAGTAACTGAGACTTGTTTTGAATGCTAAACTTGGCTCACTTAAGACAATATCTTTACTTTCAGAATTAACTGCCTTCTTTGAGGTGTTTCAATAATCGTCATATTTCATTCAAAAAGACATTTTGACAAAAAACAATTACATTCGAAACAACTTAGATTTATTCTTTTGTGTTATTTTGATGAAAATTGTTTCACAATCAAATATTTAGCTTTGTTATTTATCACCTAAAAAAACTAAACTCATTGGCGTGCGCCCATGTGGGGCCAAGTCCTACTGTGCCCATCTTAGTTTAAGTGATAGAGGGCTCTGGGATGGAAAGTCCCGGTTTGTGGGTTCGGTGTTCTATGTCATCTAAATAATAAACTCCAAGGCTTAGTTCCTAGGCATGCTCCTTACTCATATAGCTGTATTTTGGCTGAGCACTAAGCTTCAATGTTTTGCTCGTTGACCATTTTATCATAGCTGTCATCTTCATTTATAATAACATCTTTAGCCTGTTAATTTTTTTCCTTTATTAATCTATGATTTCAATAATTTCCTCTATGTCCTATGTTCACTCACGAGAGTTTATAATCCCTCCTCACTTTTTGATGGCATTTTATTTGTAAATTGTTATAGAATTACATTCCTAAATATCCAAAGTTTCCGCTTTTGAAAAATGCCTTTTGTAAAAATATTTCTCCTGTTTAAAACACTTTTTTTTTTTCATTTTTCAGTTTTAAATTTTGCATGTTTTCATCATTTAGAACCTTTCAGATTTTTTTCCTCCTTAATCATATTTGTTTGCCTCCAAGAATCATTTT
Source organism: Uloborus plumipes (assembly GCA_038373865.1). Taxonomy (NCBI): domain Eukaryota; kingdom Metazoa; phylum Arthropoda; class Arachnida; order Araneae; family Uloboridae; genus Uloborus; species Uloborus plumipes. Next base: position 118,974 of record JAXGGA010000080.1, on the reverse strand, counting down.
TAAATACAATAATAATGTGTAAAAAATATCGGCAAGTTCTCCAAAAAGTAAAAAATAATTTTACTCTTTGAATCACATCGATACTACATTTAAACATAAGTTTTGAAGTTGGCGCATCTAGATATTTTAACCCTTGGGGAAACCGAGATGTTATTTGATGTGTTTTTAAACGTTAAAATCATCTTAAACCTTTACTTTGTAATAACACTACAGCCTGTATCAATGTGTAGACAAATCACTATTTGCTGTTGTTAGTTTCCTGTCATAAACGTTTTGCTCTTGACTTGGTGGACAACATTTTTAGAGACTTTTAAGAGTATATTGCTCTACATAGTTATATTTTTGCTCCCTATTAAATGCATAATTATGTATTGTGAATGAACTGTGGTTTTTCTAAACTTCACAATTGGCAGTTGCCTGAATTGCTGTTCAAATTGATTCAAATGCAAGTAAATAAATCCATGGTAAATAAATTGTTTTTGTTTTAATAATCTTTAATGCAAGACACTACTTCGTTAGAGTAACTATTTTCTGCTGCTAAATGAGGACATTGCTTCCTGGTTCATGCAATGCAATACATGAATCTCATCATTTAAACTCTGCTATGTAAAATGCCCCCTGGAGGAAATTGCTCAGGATTAGTCTCTCATTAAAATATAGTGCCTACAACTTTGTTTTATTTTCTACTAAAATAGTTTCCAAAGCGAAAAACCCATCCTTTGGTGGTAAATTTTGCTAGTGTTAATTGCCATTATAGAGTATTTCTGCATTGTCAAGCCAGCATATGCAAGTGTAGCACTTGCTATCATTGTACTTCTTCAAGTGATAACTTCGTATCTATGTAACACTATTGCCAATGTTGATTTGGAAATGTCATTTTGAAGCTGCTCACTTTGACTGAATATAAAATAGCTTGTTAGAAATCCTCATCAGAATCTAAGTATTTCCACTTTCTGCAGTACTACTACAATCCTACATACTTTCACATTGTTGAAGTAGGTTAATAAACTATACATATCATTCTCCAATAGTTTGTAGTGCATAAGCACTAGTTCAGCATCCATTATTTGTCTTGCGACTTAACTTCCTAGTGATTTTCACACTCCAATATACAGAAAATATATTTGTATTAACTGTTTTTAGCAATTTGTTCTTAAAATTCTCCAAATGTCTCACAAAATCACCAAAAACTTTTTTATTACAGGAAACTAACAGCAGCAAATAGAATACATTGTCTGCACATTGGTACATTCTGTAGTGTTATTACCCAATAAAGGTTTAAAATGATTTTAACGTTTTAAATACATTTATAAAAATTCTACTTCCAAGGGTTAAAATATCGAAACTGCAAATAATAGAAATTTCTCCGGAACAGCGAGAGATAAATATCATTTGATATTGTTTTATTTCATGAATAAAAGAGACTTATTGTGCAACTTTTTTCACTACAAGTAATCAAAAAAAAATTTTTAATAAAAATTATAATACTTTATTTTTTACGTAGAACTTCAAGGGCCTGCAGGAGGGTTAAAATGTTGGAAAATATCATATTTTCGAAAATATTTGATATTTTGATATATATCTGATATTTACCATGTAGATCTCAAAGTAAAGTTTCTGTCATTCATGCAAAAATATACCACTTCAATTGGTATTTTCATATAAATGATATTTAGAATTATTTATAAAATGAGATAAAGAAGATCATATAAATTAGCATTGATATTGTTTATTATGTTGCATGTTAACATTTTCTTTTTCTGACCAATATTTTATAGTTCACTTCTTAATCAAAATTAAAATTGAAGGGGGAAGTGGATAAAGGTGATATCTGACTATTTTGGAAAAGCATATTTTTTACCATGGATGAAAGTGAAAAGGTTATATATATATATATATATATATATATATATATATATATTTTTTTTTTTTTTTTTGAAAGCTTTTTCTAGAAATTTAAAAAATTGTCTCATATTACCTTTATTCACTTGTCCCTTCAATTATGTTTGTGAGTCAACACAATTGAACACAAGCTAATTTGAATTTGTGTAAATCGGCGAAATTCAAATGTCACATATCACCTTTATCCACTTGCCCCTTCAATTGTTACATTGCTAATAATTTTATCAGTATTAAATTAAAAAAGATTGTATTAATAAGTTATATTAAAGATGCATTAATATACCAAATAAATACTGTCCCCTTTTGAATATTTTATAAACAACTGAACAGTATTAATATGATTAATATAATTTTTATAATGAGAATATCATAGTTCTAAAAATAAATATCCAAAATATTAAAATTTCATGATGTATTTAAATTAAATATTGGATATATATTGTGATATATATCATTATATATGTGTATATATATATATATATATATATATATATATATATATATATATATATATATATATATATATATATATATATATATATATATATATATATCCCCTCATGGGGATCTACCCCATATTTTTTTATAGTACAAAATGAGTTTTGGTCGGATCTTTGTTAAAATTGGCAATGGGGTCCTTCGATGCTGTAGAATTTTCTTATGGACGTTTGCACCATTTTTGGGGGCTTTGAATCGATTGTGGCAATAAATGGTTTTTGATTTGCGGCACTTAAATATTTTTTTCAAAAATTATATACACTATCAATTATATTATGTTAATTTTTGTACATTTATAAAATTCTGTATTTTATACCTTGCATTTACGTCAAATTCAAGGTAAAATTAAAAGTCAAAAATTCTGAAGAAGATAAATGTATGTTAAAAATTAAAGTAACTATTTTTTGTGATTTTCATATTGGTTGTGACCAAAAAACATCATTACAAACAAATAAAATGTATCAAACACCATGAGTGTTGAGTTATTAGGCAAAATCTGCTGTGTAAAGTTTTTTTTCACTGCGAGAGGGGCGGGGGGGGGGGGGGTATGAACGACCATTAAAGTGACACAAAGTTTTAAAAAATAAAGGTTGGATCTCCAATTATCTTGCTTTGTAATTTGAACCCGCCCCGGCTGTGCAACGGTACGCGATTAGTCATTCAAAAATTAATGAAAAACGTGGTCGAAGCCAGGATTTTAAATGGCAAGTTCAGAGGTGAAAATATACTCATACCACGAATTCCTATTATACCTACAGATGTGCCAATTCAATTCAAACGTATTCAGTTTCCGATTAGATTGGCATTTGCAATGACTATCAACAAATCCCAAGGTCAAACGATGTCTGTTTGTGGCTTAGATTTGAGAACACCATGTTTTTCACACGGACAATTATACGTGGCATGCTCTCGCGTGGGTAAACCATCCAGTTTGTTTGTGTTAGCTAAAGATGGACTAACAAAAAATATTGTTCACGCTATAGCATTAAGAGATTGATATTGTTTAATAGTGTTACTGTCGTAATTGTTTAATTAATGATATATAATTTTAAGGAATAAATTATAATAACTTAAAAATAATGTTTGCCTTTTGTTATTTTTATATTCCCTCATCGTTCACAGCGTTCCATGCTTATTTCACGCATATACCACATTCTTACATACATACAATATACACATTCTACCATACATACATATACATACTTACAATAAGTAAGCTGTTTTTTGTCTACACTAGAAATTACTAGGAAATTATTTATATAGCAAAACAACGTTTGCCGGGTCAGCTAGTATATATATATGGAAGAACCATGGTTTTCACTAATGGTGATTACAAAAATTAATACGTAAAAATTTGATGAAATAATATGTAGCAAAGAACTTTTTGCTTTTATTCTTAAACTCAGTTCTATTGCTTTAAAAAAAAAGAAAACATTCTTTCTAATTTTGTAATTTTAAGGCTTATGTATGCAATTATTTTGTAATTTTAAGGTATGTGTTGCAGATTTTTTGCTGAAAAATTATTTTAGCGTTTTATGTTTTCAATGGTATAGTAACGTACATTAATCTTACATACTTGTAATAAACACTTAGAACACTTTAGTTGATTTTTATGGTAAACTTCTTCTCAATAAAAACAGCAAAATCAAATTGCTATGTCTGGCACTTTTTTAAGTTAACTGTACAGAGTGTCCCAAAACTAGTTGTACAATGTTGTAGAAGATACTTTGGAGATTACATAGTATTGAACGGTTAGAAATAGCCCCTTCATGTGGTACAAGATATTTTGCATGAGTCTGAAAGTAGGAAATTTTACCGTTGGGTTCTATTTTTTTTTAAATAGCTTGCTTTAAGTGATAAAATCAATGTTTTGTTTTGTTTTTTTTGGGGGGGGGGGGGGAGGTGCGTATTGGTTACCAACCATTTCGTGACCAAATGCATTCCTCGAGACCGGCAACCATTCTTTCATGCTGCACAACTATCGGTGGGATGCCATTACCACGAGGATTTTGATGCCCAGCGTCCCCTCTAGAAGGAGAAGCCTAGGCTCTATTTGATGCAAAATTGCGCTGTGAATTTAATTTGGCCAGGAGATACTGCATGCCAAACAAGTACTCGTGGGATCTTTTACATTCGGCATAATTATACGACATGGACGCTGTCGAAATCAAGGTTGTTAAATTGCAAAAAAATTACAAAACCTCCCCATATAAGTTATTTACCAATCAGGAACTATTTTGTCAATGCGTATGATGCTAATCAGTAGTCACTGAAGGAAGTTTGTTTTTCCCCATTAAAGATGTTAATTTTATTACATTCATAATATTTAACAGTGAGACTGAGTTCTTTAAAATCAAACTTTTCCAGGCATTCAGTACCTATCGTCCAACATTGGGTTCCCAATCATCAATTCCACTTATCAAACTATAACTAACATAACCTAAACACAACCCTTATCTTAAAAAAAACCTTTTTCCGAAAATGGATGTTAAAAAATTAAAAATTATTTTATTGTTGCAATTTTCAAATAACTTTAAGTGTGTATTTTAAATATGAGTTTGACTAATTTCCATAGCAACTACAGAAATTTCATGGTAATTGGAAGGTATGGTTCATTATTCAAAGGGAATTCTTTTGTGCTTCTTACCTGTAGAACTGAGCGTACATAATACTTGAGTGCTCTTAGAACATCTGCTGCCCCATGAAGAAGCTATTTCTGTCCCTGCAATGCTATGTGTTTTAAAACAGTCAATACATCCCCTACACTTGCATGTTTTTACCAATAATTCTGAGACACCCTGTATAGTTATACTGCAAACCATTTTCCCAAAACTCTGTAGTTAACATATTTTTTTGATAAATTTTCAGCAGTCCCCAAACAGTGGCCTTCAACAAAAGTATCTTTCTTGGCACCAAAAACATGGCTCATGAATCACTTTTAAATCCTCTAAGATAGGGGTGCACAACCTTTTTCAGTGAAGAGCCACACACGTAAAGGGAGCTCAATTAAAGGGCCGCATGCATTAACAAGAACTCCAAATAATTTAATTTTTACGTTTTTTAGTTCAAAAAATTTGCATTCCATACGTAAGTAGTAAAATTAAAAAATGGTGGCTAAAAGAATTTTTCTTGTTTCGAAAATTAAATTTCAATTCTTGCTCAATATGATTTATATTGTACAGTACTTAGAAAATAACAAGAAATATCTTAACCTGAAAGCCAATGCTAAAAGATTGCTAAAAAATAACAAGCAAACCCTAAAATTACACTTTAGACGTGAATCGAGGGAACAAATAAAAATATTCTACATATGCAAAACATTTAGCATATCAAAGTTAAATAAGCAAGATTTTCAAGTTTTAAACAAAGCTTTAGGCTATGAAATATTAAAAAATGTAATATTTTTCAAAATGGCATTTTTTTCTTTTATATTTTTTTCATGTGATGGTTATTGTTATAAAAATTCTTAGGTTTGCTGAATCAGAACCTAGTAAGCTATAAAAGTCTGATGTCTACTGGTTAGTAATTGAAAATTGAAATTTTCAGGTCTGCATTTTTCCCCTAAGTCCTGAAATCTTTCTTCAAACCAATTTTGGAGCTTTTTTATTTGGTGTGTCTAATTTAAAATATAATTAGGAAAACCTTTTTTTACTTTTTCCTTGCACTCTGAATTAAAACGAAACTTCCTGGGGGGAAAAGAAATTTTCCCAAAAAAAATGTCCAAAAATATTTTTTGGAAATCTTTTTTCATATGAGAGCTGGATATCCTAAAAAAAAAACATTGCATGCTGAACCATTTGGCCACTCTGGTTTTAATATATGAATTAAACATGTTTTGCTTATACCAAATTCCATAGTTTTATGTAAAAGGCAGAAAACTAGCTTAATCTATTGTTTTGTGTCATTTATGTTATTTAATTTATCAATATTAATTTTTAGAACAGAAAATGATCATAACTTTTTTACTGGCACCAATGTTCTTACAAAGGTGATATTGTTTATTCTAAGGATAAACATTATTTGACATCATTACTACAGTCTGTCTCACAGTAGTTAACATTTGTCTTCTGAAGAATCTATATTAAAACCAATTAAACGTGAAAAATCTTCCTCGAAAATCAAACTTTGTCACAGCAAGTTTTCTTAATGTAGCAGGGTTATTTGCTTACAGTTTTGCAAGTGGCATGCATATAAAATAATTGATTTTTGTAGTTTGGCAGGTGTTAACAAGAAGACTATGATCCCCTTTCGCGTTGGTTTAGTTTAGACAAACAATATTTTCATCTGTTTGTTAGCACTATTTTTATAATATTAAATGTTGCTACATTTTATTCTTTTTCAGTTTATAATCAAGATGCAAATGCGCTCAGAGAGATTGAGTAAAATATTTTGAAACTGCCCCCATAAAAAAGAAAGATCCACAGGCTAAGTATGTTCGGCTTTTCTTTTTGATCTAATCAACCTCTGCAATAAGAACACATTTTATCCCAGCCACAATTTTCATCCGGGATTAAACTTGCCTATACATATCAGCAAGATGCATTTAGCCAAATTGTTGTAAGGTAACTTAAAACTGATGATGAATGTATGAAAGACTTTCAATATAAACTTGTTATGAATGAATGCATCGCTCGATTTCTTTGATGTTTTAATTGTAGTTTTTATCAAGTCTTTTACTGTACTTTATTACTTTATTCAGTAAAAATAAATTTTTTTGTTCAACAAGTAAATGTTGTTTTAGTTTATATTTGTTGTTGCATTTATATTTTCTCGGAAGTAGATTTTTTAAAAAATATTTAATGTATTCATGAGCTAGAATATTCCACTGTTTTTTAACTGCATGGTTTTTCTTTTCGAAATTCAGTTTCAATTCCTCAGAAATGTATGTAAAATATGCCTTTAAAATAGTTGGATAAGTAAACTAAATTTCAAGGAACTAAAAATTTTAGATTTGTTTTTGAAAAGGTTGATATAATTAAATGTCTAAATCAGAGAGATATTAAGAAAAAAAAAAATGCAGAAATACATTATTTTTCATGCCAAATGTTCCACATCATGTGCATGATATAGTATACCGATAATTCTCTGAAAAAGTTATTTTAGATTCACAATTTTCAACTTTTCACAAGATGTGCAGTTTGGCATTTTTTACAAAGACAATATATCTACAGTGAAACTCAGATTTTATCTTTCCTGAATGTATGTTTTTCCCACATTTTTATTTTTGTTCAACAGGTCAGTTCAACATGTGCTTTTTATGTATTTCCCCTTTTCATGCTTTTTTTTTTTTTTAGTTTCTTGAGAAACCTAAAATTATGATTTCACATTATTTTTGTTAAACTGCAAAATTTCTTAAAATGTCTTCATTTATTTTAGAGATATTAGAGGTTAAATTTGTAAATTTGACAAAAATTCATTTTGCAGATTTTGTTTCTTTTCTCAGTTTTCTTTAGTTTTTATTGATGAATCAATTAATACTTCATTAAATGTATCAATAAAAATCAATACCGTAAAATGGGGTGAATCGGAACACTTTTCAGCTTTAATTGTAAAAGAAGTAGTTAAAAGATTTTTTTTTAAATTTGATTATTTGGGTAAAAACTTCGGTCCTGCTTTGTTTTTGATATTCCAAGCAAAGACAAAACATTTCGAACAGTTATTATTTATATATATAGGAATTTAGGGGTGTTCCGAATCACCCTGCAGATAGGGGTCAATCAGAACACATGTTAGTTTTTATTTTTTTCAATTTAACCTGTAATAGGTCTCACAAACATGAGTAATGATGAGGGAGAATAAGAACAGATAGTTACTGTCAAATAAAAGTTTAATTTCAATACAAGTAAACGTTTATAATTTGTCAAAATTAAAAATAATTTTGAACTTCTGAAAAATTAAAATTAATTTTAAGAAATGCTTTTGAATTAAAATAAAAAGCTGTAACATAAATTGAAGTCACTCATATCGTCCACAAATATGTACTTGGCCTTAAAACTAGCAGTTGCGGCAGTTTTTCATAACATCTTCTGGGATGAACGCTGCCATTTCTTTAGTTTCTTGAAATCTGGGTTTTGGGGATTGGTCTGTAAAATTTCCCACTTATTCGTCACTGTCTGTGTACTGAACTTATGCTACATAAAGTCTGTATGACTTTCCCCCATGTATTTTAGGCAAAATGAAGACTCCAGGAGCAAAAATCTTTTTAAATCTGCAACTTTCTGTCATTCAAAGATCTAGTTGCTCACGAGAAGAGATAAACAGTAATAAATCCTTGTTCTTGTCTTGACTAGAGAAATTGGGATTGGAATCTTGATTTTTCAAACAGTTTCCTTTAAATAACTTTGAACTGGAACAACAGAACCAAGCGTTCCGATACACCCCGCAAATTTTTTTCCTATGTCATTTTTCAGAATTCTTCATTTTTACGACAAAAATTTTAAAAAATGTAAATTCTAATGTGGTGTTCAGTTGTCCAGATACATGCATAATTGAAACATACCACTCTCAGGTTTAAATTATAAGACGGTTTGTACTTACATATGAAGTTTTGCGGTCTATGAAAACGTGATGTTTTCTAGCATTCCACGTGTAGCCCTCCTTATAAGCCATTAACGTTGCCAGATTGACAAAACTAATTTTTTCCTACTTCCTATGATCTTACCTTTCTAAAAAAAAAATTAATGGCGAAAAATACCCAATAGTATATTTATGAAGAATTTCTTTGTACAATCGGGAAGTTTTGTTCCGATTGACCCCGCTGTTCCTATGCACCCCATTTTACGGTACAAAGATACCAAAAGTGCTAAATTTTTTATTTTTTTTTAATGAACTTCAGGTATACTTATCTAATAAAACATCCATAGTTAAAAAAAATCTTTTGAAATAATCAGGCATCCAAAATATTAGAAATATTGCACTGAGTATCATTTTCTCCTGAGTCTATCATTCCAACCACGTGCTTGTGGGTTAATATCAGGAAAAGTGCCTATTTAACCATGAAAATGTTAATTTTAAAAGATATTTAGAAAATGAAATTAATAAAATATTTTAACCGCACTTTAGCTACAGATTATTTCTTTTAAAGTTAATCGCTAGGGCAAGATGAACATTTCGCCAAATTCTAGGGGGTCTGTACTTGGACTGTTACAGGTCTGACAAATATTGCTCAATGTGCATGATATATTACCTGTATAACTTATGTAAGTAATACAATATAAATATGTTGTAAATATATGAATTATATATTTACAGTATATTGTATTTTATATTAACAGGTATAATTATATTATCATAACATCTCACTTTGCAAATTTCAATTAAAAAAGATTTGTAGAGAACATTAATTTATCCATAAGAGATTGAGAAGGAAATAACACTTGAAGGAAAATACTGGAAATGAAATAAAATTTAGGTCTTTACTTTTTATGGCTGTAGTGGTGTATTTAATTCTTTTTTCATAAACTGTGAAATGCACAAACTTTAATTTTAACTGAATGTATAATGACTTTTTTTTTTTATAATTTTGCCATCCATTTGTAAAAAAAAAGCATTAGCTGAAAGTTGGGAAAAAAAAAGTAAACAATTACGTACTAGCTTTTACGTTTCCATGAAAATTATTACTTAGAATGAATTATCTACACAGCCTGTGCTTTTTTAACAATTAAAATTAGTAAATAGTTTAAGTGTGATAGGGCAATTCTACAAAAAACACTTTTTTTAGGTCCAGGGTAGTTAGTTTTTAAACTATTTATTTTAAAACATTTATGAGATTTAGAAAAATACCACAACATTTTAAGCAATGATTAATAAAAACTAATTTTTATTTTTTAAATTGCCTTTTTCAATAAACGAACAGATTCTTGTATGCCTTTATTGCATGTCACAACACATTTGCTCTCTCATACTTTTTCATGTATGTTCTCGAAATAATATATTACAGATTTAATAGAGTAATTTGAATCATTAGATTTTTTTAATAGTTAAAAAGAATTATATTACAAAATAAAAAATATATATGTAGCATTAATAATCCTTTGAGTCACCATCACAGTCCTTCTTGTATCTTTCGTTCAGTATCTAATTAAGTACAAGAGTTTCCTATAGATAAATTTGTCAGCTCATTATAGAGGTTTAGAATTGCAGGTAGCCAGTTTCAAGTCTTAACCATCTTAGTGTGAAAAAAAAATCCAACATTATTTTTTTTGAAGCAAAGTTCAAATCTTCCGTTCTTGATTTAAAAGGTAAGAATTTTTTGGATACTATTTTTTTTTACTTAATTGTAAATCATATTTTTTAGTTAATTCTAAACAACATAGATGTGTGAACTCTAAATAGAAACAATGTGCTAAGCAAAACATAACTTTTTGTGTCCTTGTTACACAAATCTTCCTTGTTACAGAATAGACCTAATGGAGGATATACAATGTATAATGGAGAATAAAACTTGGAAAAAACAATAAGAAATATATTTAATTTTTAGTCAGTCCAAATATGTTCCTAATACTACATACAGGTTTAATCTGTGAAAATTGGAGCACATATAATTTCGACTGAAAAAATAGTCAATATTTGCAAAAAAATTTTATTATATTGTGCAAAATAGCATATTTTGAATGAGCCATCAGTGCAACTAATTTCACCTATGAAAACTTAATATGCACATTTACGAAAAAACATAAGGTACATTTTCAATTAAATATATACCATCTGTTCATGTCTAAAATTTCAATTGCAAAAGAAAGTGACAAAATAATAAAAAAAAAATGTGGCCAACTTTGTAAGTTTTAATGGTGCCTAAAAGGAATAATATAAAGTAATTTAAAACAAAACTGAAAGTTTGTTTTTTAAAAATGCCAACTTCAAAAACCTAAAGTTTAAATACAATGACTCAATAAGTTTTTTCCAAACAGAGAAACAGGTATATACTTTGTTTTTTTTTTTAAATCAAAATACATATATACACATAGCAAATAAAAAAAAAAAAAATTCCAGCCATATATTATAACACTGAATCTGACCTTTCTGCACAAGAATGCAGTATTATTTTTAACGTTATGGTCTCCCAGGTGAAAAAGCACCTATTATGAGTAAACACAGAAAACAGGACATTTTAAAGAAAGGAATATTGTGCCATGCATTTGTTCACTGGTGCACCAAATTCTTTATCCCACTCTCTGGTGCTGCGATAGTGCTTTGTTGTGAACGTAACATATACCACTGGCATTGAAGATACACAGCTGCAGCATGGAGCCAACTTCGAAGAGTTTCAGTCGAAATTGTGGCTCCAGTAGTCGAATGAAAGTGCTGTTAAAGAAAAGTGGCATACATACTTAGGCATCTCTGAGTCATTAGTGATTGATATTTATTAGACACTATTCCAAGTCTACAACAGCCTTTGCCCTTGCCATCAACCTGCATTTTTATATTTTTAAAATCAGTTTCAGGTCCTGAAAATCACCTTGTGGCTTTTGCTACTTGGAGTTTTGCTTGGGCCCCACAAATCCCCCAATAACTGTTGAAGCTTCTGGTTTGTTTAAATAACTTTGTTGAGGCATCCCCCTCATGGAAACACATTGTATACTGCATGTAAATCATTACTTTTGCTTAACCTTAAATTGAAATCCGAATTTCATTCGCTACTGCTAACACGTCGTTTCTGACGTCAAATTCAAAATTAACATGCTCCAGAGTTTGAAAAGTGAGAAAAAACTGCATTTGTAACTCCTATCTTCCATTTTCTGTTAAAAAAATTTCTTGGACCATTGTTTTATATAAAACTTACGATACCCTTAATTGTTTTGAGCAGTGTATTTGTAATTGACACTGATTTTTCTTATAGTTGTCAAGGATTTGCTCTATATTAAATTCTCAAATATTAATTTCATATAAGAACAAAGTAATTTGGGTATATAAGGGCCCAGTCTCATAATCATCTTGTGTCTTACTCATAATTGCTTTTAAAATTTTTAAATGGGGCCATTAAATTCATTCATAGCTCTAGTAGTCATGACCCCAATATGTGGGGGTATAGCAACGATGGAGCCTGAGATAAAAGAAAACTGACACTCAAGCCTATTCTTATGTATCCATTTCCAAGTTCAACCAAAATTGAAGGGACCTGGCAAAGGAGCTCCGAAACAAATGAGGGGGCCGTGCTAGTAGTTAAATTTTGCTTTTTTTCATTTATCATGACAATATTCATGCAGGTTGTACAAGGTGTCTATGTTTAACCTGCGTGACATTTTCATGTCCATTAATCCTTGATATATCTTTCAGTTGCAAAAATGATCAAAATAAAATAGAGCTGGGTGATTCTCAAAATAGGAAGAAATTTTTGTTCTGTAAAATTCAAAATGATTTGGCATTCTTTCTGGCCTCTTAACTTCAGATATGTTTCATATAGTATTATTCTTGATTTGAATTAAAAAATTATTTATTTTTCAATTAAAAACACTTTAAAATAACAGAATAAATGTTTTAAATGTCATCAATTTAGATGTCCTCAGCAGCTATGTTTTGCATTTTGTCTGCATTTTTGAAGCATTAGAACCCTATATAAAACCAAAATAGGGTTATTCTTTGTTTAAATGAATTTAAAAAATATATGTATTTAATAAATTTATTTTTACCTATAAAATCATAATACTTAAAAACGGTACTTAAGTTAGTGTCCGTATTTCATTTTTAAAGCAAATACATAGAGGAAGTGGTCCAAAAACAGGCAACTTCTTTCATTTTGGTACCTACCGATTTACCTGTTTATGCAAAAAGGATAATTTTTATGCCAATAACTCTTGAAAACAAAGTTAGGGTTCAAAAAGCAGAACACCAGTTTTAAGTGTTCTAAAACTTAAAGATTAGAAAAAATAAAAGTTTAAATCCTGCTTTTACAAGAAGTGGTCCAAATACTGGCTAGTTGTATAAAAAATGGTTTATCTCATATTAAATAAAGAAAAAAACATGACACATTTTTACTTAAGAACTGTATTGGATATTTTATTAGCCTTTCATGGTGGGGGATGTAACCCTTTTTACCCTTTTAAAAATCATATAAGGAGAAATGAAAATCCCGAAAGTACTCATAAAAGCTATAACTGATTGTGTCAAAGCAACCTTTTTGTTTAATTTTTTTTTTTTTTTTAATCCTTTCTTTGAATGGTTGAAAGACATTTATTCTGGATTTGAGTTTTGTTAAGGGAGAGAATTCTTTTTAGTGAAAATTTAAATTTGTCAAAAAGCTTATCCAAAATGTTGAAGAAGGATTCAACATTTTCTTTCTTGAAGATATGTGTGTGTGTGTGTGGATTCTAGAAAAGTTGCTTTTTTTAATGGTTTTACAGGGATAAACTATTTTTGTGTTTTTTCGTTTACAAATCAAGAAATGCCATATACATGTTTTCTCAGTTTTTTCAAATTTTTTCTAGATTACTTCAAATCGCTTATTCAGAAATTGGCCGCCTAAACTCTTTAAGGATGCATCAAAGGAAAACCATGTCCGGAATGTAATAAACAGTCTCACTTTCCAGTTCTACCCCAAAGAATGAATTTCTTCCCAGCTTGACTTGAGCAACCTTGTGCGGCCTCAATATTTTTTTTTCTTTGCAGAGTTTGAAGGGCAGTCCTAGGAATGTTGAAATATTTACTTTTCCTCAAAGCTCTCATATTGTATAAGCAAACTCCCTAAATAAGTCTGCATGTCGTCTAGGTCAAATAAATATTGAAAAAATTATTTATACTTTTCAACTAATTTTTCAAACGCGTTTCGATAAAACTTATGGGAAAAAAACCCATCCATATTTTAAAAAATTAACTCCCAAACAATCAAGCATCTAAAATCTTACAAATTGTACACTTAATATCATTTTGTCTTCCGTCTGTTTTTACCATTTACATGTATACAACTTTTGTTTTGAATGGCAATGACATTTTAACGTATTTCTCCCGACTATGGGAGCTGCCGCTGAAATTTTACATATCTTGAACAAAGGTTCCTTTATTATAAACACAAAATTAACAAAATTATACAATGTTGAAAGTAGCTCATAAGTAAGGATGGTAATAAGTTTTTTTTCCATTTACATTGAGATAAAATACACCAAGCCAAGACGCTCAGAAATTTCTTCAGAAATTCTTAATTTGCTGGGTGTCCCACAAAGGACTCCCTGATTTCAAGATTGTATATCTTGAAAACAAATGACGATTTTGGAATGAAACAAATGGTATGTGTATTGTGAAAGCCACAAAAATTATGTGCAGCATGTTGAAAATTTAGTTGTGAGAGGTGCCCACAGGTGGCGCTGCAGGCTATAATTGAAATTCGTGTACATAAAAACTGTTTTGAGGGTGGGAACGATCATTTTTAACGTTGAAACGTGAACAGGATTTTTAAACAAACTATACTATTGAACAACAAGCAAAGCAACACAGGAATTTCATTTGTTATGTCGTAATCCTACGACAGCAAGGAGAAGTTTCCGAACACAGTATACGTATGACTAGCCTAACCTGTGAAAAATTATGCTTGTTGTTTAATTGTATAGTTAGTTTTCACCTCTTGGTTACGTTTCAACGCTAAAATAATTGCTCCAGCCCTCAAAACACTATAGGTACTCGTATTGCAATTACAGCGTTCAGCGCCACCTGTTGGTACCTTTTGTAACTATCTTTTCAATATTTTGCATTTGCACATGATTTTTATTTCTTTCACAATGAACATACCGTTCGTTTCATTCCAAAATCGTGAATTGTTTTCAAGATATTCAATTTTGAAATCAGGAGCTACTTAAGCTGAATGTTATTTGAGCTACCAATTACACCTAGTAGTCACAAAAATCTGTAAAAACTATCGAACGGTAATGACAAAAAACGCTGGAAACAAGTTTCAACTGTGCAAGAAACAAATTAATGTATGCAATCAAGCCAAAAAAAAAAAACACTTTCAAATTAAAAACATTAGGAAAATACATAAATTCTGATTAGGGACAGTGGATGATGATATTTTAGTACCTCTACATTAAACCTCCACATAAATAAGTGGTTCGTTAGAATTACTCGTTAGAAAATGACAAATAATAATAAAATTAATGAAAAACACTTGTGAGGTTGCTGTGAACATGAGACAAGAAATTACACTTTTCTAGAGAATTGTTCATTTGTGTATCTACACATGCAAACATTAAATGAATGTATATTAATATTTAACTTTAGCATTTCTACTAATTGATGTTATTGCTATTGTTCTGTGTATGCATTAGATTTTAGTGAAAAAACGTAGCATATTGTACTTTGGCATACAGGGAAATTAAATTATCGCACAGCTTGCATTCAGACCTGCCAACTCTCCCGTTTTTCACGGGAGAGAGATTCCGTTTTTTACCCCATTCTCCTGATTGTAGATTTGAGTATTGATTTCCCCTGTTTTTTATTCCATTTTTGTATTTTCTTTTCTTTTCTTTTTTTTTTTTTCAAAATTGAGTATTACTTTCTTCTATAAAATATAGTTAGTCAGAGTCCCTGTAGATGGCGTGTTATTTTTCATCAAACATTTTTTTTAAACGTTTGGTCTTTGAAAAATTCGGCAAAATTTTAAAACTAGCATTCTTTTCAACTGAATCGATCATTTTGATTTAGTTTTCATTTTTAACATTTACTTAGTGGGAAAATTCTGCAGTTTTAGAAGACTAAAAAATAATAAAAAATAAGATATTAAAAGAAAAATCATGTAATTAGACGAAGAATGATGAAAACAAAAATTTTGCTTTTAAGCTATTGCATATTTGACCTCTAAATAAATTTTCTTTTTGACCTGATCAATTATGATAAAAAGAAAAAACAAACATAAAGCATAAGTAATTTGATTTAAAATTTAGTCTAAAAAAAATATGTATGCTTAAGTAAAATATTCAAAAAATTATGACCCTGCTTCAAATTTCATAATTATATGTATACTCGTTTAAAAATGTCTATTTCTTTTATCAAATTAGCAATCATTTAAATTTCCTTAATATAGGCATTTCAAAGATAGTCTCATAAATGTGTACATTTTGAAGTAATTCATGACATGTTATTGCTGTTAAATAGTTAATGCATATAAGTAGGGGAAAAAGGACAGTTCTGCGGCGGGAGGCGGCTGTGCGGCTGGAGCCGCCTCCCACAGCCACCTCCCAGAGCCGCCTCCCACAGCCACCTCCCAGGGCCACCTCCCGCCGCCTCCTCCCACAGCCGCCTCCCTCCGCCGCCTCCCCAGGGCCGCCGCGAGGATTTTAGTTTTTGGATGGCAACATCCAAGTTTTGATTTCTTGAAATGGCAACAGGTTTGGTTGTCATGCCAACCAATGTTTTGGTTTCTTTGAATGGCAACACTTGTGTAATATTTTACAGAGTTAATTTCGATCGTGCTGCCATCTATCGATGGAATTATTTATTTTTCTTGAACTTTGAATATTTTCACGAACTTAATTTTATTTTAGGTGCTCGTGGCGCCATCTATTGAGTGAACGAATTTAATTCTTTTTTTTTTATTTTCGGACTTAGTCAATTTCCCGAAGCGGGGTTCGAACTCGAACCAAAAGTTTTCCGCTTGCTTATCAGAAGAATGCGCAAGCCAACTACGCTATGGTGTTCTTACTCTCGACAGTGCTAATAGGAATCACAATATAATTTAAGATTATATCGCCGTCTGTTGATTACACGATGATGTTAATTTGCATGCTAACTTATTTTATAATTCGAACTTTGTTTAATTTTTAAGACTTAGTTTTTGTAACCTATTTCAATATAATTTTTGATTTTAAAGAACGATGATGCTGACATCTGTTGATGGAAATTTATTTTTTTTTCGAATTTAATTATTTCTTCGAACTTAATTTATTTTTCAAGCCGAAATCGGACTTTGTCAATGAAAATTAATTTTTTTATGTTTACGATAATCCGACCCTGTGTAATGATTAACTAATTTTTTATTAACCTACTAATTTAATTAGTAATTAGTCGAATTTAATTAATTTCACACCATCGAAAGATAATATTATTTAGGAATTCCCAACTTTGCATGCTTCTTTACGAATTTTACAGTTTTTCAGTTTGCCCCTCTTGCTTTTACATGTTAATTTAAGAACTTTAACTTTTTTTTTCTACGAGTTTAATTTTCTTTTTCGGACTTTGTCGATTTTTTCAGACCGAAATGGGAACTTTGTTAGTGAAAATTAATTTTTTAATGCTGTTAATCGCTGTAATGAATAACTATTTGTAATTGCCCCATCATTTTAATTAGTAATTATTCGAATTTAATCAATTTCACACCATCGAATGAGAATATTATTTAGGAATTCCCGACTTTGCATGCTTCTTCGCGAATATCAATTGAAGTTGTAGACTCACCCGTTCGACACGATGTCAACTCGTACATATCCCGATTTTCAGGGAGGATTTCTCGGCAAGCTTTCCTTGGGTACCTTCTCCATCCACAAAATGCAAGCTACTACATAGAAGTCGAACACTCAAATGGCGTGTAATCAGAAAGATAAGTGAATCATTACTGATAACTGATGACCACGTGATTGTCCACGGATTAAACATCGGATGATATTGATAAGCTTGCGGTTAGGGGTCGATGAATCAATGTCTACAAGAGTGGGTCCCTACCTCATGTGATAAGAGATTACACATACTTTCTTGTGATTATCTTGATGATTAAATGACACGTGATTGAACTTTGAATATTTTCACGAACTTAATTTTATTTTAGGTGCTCGTGGCGCCATCTATTGAGTGAATGAATTTAATTCTTTTTTTTTTATTTCGGGACTTTGAATATTTTTGCAAATTTTACTGTGCTCGAGGTGAGGATCGAACCTCAAACCTACAAAAGACCTCCGTAGCTGTCAGATTGGTCAACGCGCAAACTGACTAAGCTACGGAGGTCTGATGTCCTGTTTGTTAACTATGATCCCAATGTAATTTTCAGTGCTAAAGAACGATGATGCTGCCATCTATCGACGAAATTATATTTTTTTCTTAATTTTCACGAACTTAATTTTTATTTTAGGTGCTCGTGGCACCATCTATTGAGTGATCGAATTTAATTCTTTTTTTTTTTCGGGACTTTGAATATTTTTCGCTGATTGGGGTGAGTTTCGAACATGCGACCTTCGGATCCAAAAAGTATTGATGCTTCAATTGACCGCGCGCTTTGTCGATTGAGCCACCAATGCTTTCACTCAAGTAAAGGTTTAAATGAATCTCAATATAATTTTCAGTGTCAAAGAACGATGATGCTGCCATCTGTTGACGGAAATTTATTCAATTTTTAAGTGTTGAATATAAAATATTATATTGCATGTACTACCTTTTCATTTTTAGTTATGGCATCGAGAGAGGAGGTTATGTGGATTACGGTCCTTTATATCAGTTTGTGCATTGTGATGGGCATAATATATATTTTAACTGGAAAATCAGATTTTGAAGTTGATTTTCTACTTAAACCGAATGACACGTCTAAGTCCCTCATATCGTTTCGAGGATGATTCATATCAAAGTGTCGGATAATCATTTCTCCTGCTGTAATGAAGAAGGCTTATCTGGAACCGGGTCGAGAAGCAAGTTTTGGTGGTGTCGATGCATTATATCGTGCTGCGCGAGGAAAAGTACCCAAGAAAGTCATCCAGAAATATTTGTCGGGAGTGGATGCGTACACACTCCACCGTCCAGTGAGAAAGAAGTTCCCAACCAATCGCGTCATCATCCATTCTATGAATCATCAATTTCAGGCAGATCTCGCAGATCTTACAAGTTTACAAAAACATAACCGTGGTTATCGATATATATTGACATGTATTGATATTTTCTCAAAGTATGCATGGGCGAAGCCCCTGAAGACGAAACAGCCTCGAGAGATTGTCAACGCTTTCAAGATTATTTTTTCTGAGAGAAAGCCAAAGTTGCTGCAAACAGATCAGGGTGGCGAATTTAAAAATGCACTCTTTCAAAAGTTTCTTCGTGAGAATCAAGTCAAGTTTTTCACGACATTTAATTCCACAAAATGTTCGGTGATAGAAAGGTTCAACAGAACATTGAAAACAAAAATGTGGAAATATTTCACGAGTCGAAATACTTATAATTTTATAGATGTCTTAGACGATTTGGTAAAAAGTTATAACATCACTTACCATTCCACTATCAAGAGAGCACCCGCAGAAGTGAACATCGATAATGAGAGCGATGTGTATTTCGCGATCTATGGTGATAATCAAATTACAGAAGGAAAACCATGTATTTTCAGCATTGGTGATGTTGTTCGTATTTCCAAGCAAAAACTCACTTTTGAAAAAGGATACGAGAAAAATTGGACTGAGGAAATGTTCATCATTACAGAGTGTGTAAAAAGAGCTATTCCAGTGTATCGTGTGAAAGATTTAATGGGCGAACCCATTCAAGGTACTTTTTACCCTCAAGAATTGCAAAAAGTTAAACTTAATGAAGATTATACTGTCGAAAAAATTTTACGTAAAAGAAAAAAGAAAAAACAAACTGAATACTTTGTCAAATTTCGCGGATACCCTGATAAATTCAACCAATGGATTCCTGCCTCTCATTTATCTGACCTATAAATATCGAAGTCATGATATTAATTGCTCAGTTTGGACGTGATGGCATTCTTCGTAACATTACCGAGCGATAATTCCTTGAATTATTTTCCCGACAATAAAATATCGCATTTTATTACAGGTTTACCGAAACCAATTGAACTAACAGGCAATTGGGAATGTGCCTTAGTCGAATT
Source organism: Uloborus plumipes (assembly GCA_038373865.1). Lineage (NCBI taxonomy): Eukaryota > Metazoa > Arthropoda > Arachnida > Araneae > Uloboridae > Uloborus > Uloborus plumipes. Next base: position 98,795 of record JAXGGA010000080.1, on the reverse strand, counting down.
GATCTATCCTCATACTTGGTATAATGTGAACCGAGAGAATAACTTGATTGGATTTGATTTAGGTGATGGAAAAGAATTAGGTAGAAATATTCCTCCTGGATGCTATGAAAATGTACCTGACATTTTAAAAGCGATAATTATACCTGATCATGAGAATCGAATTTCCTTCAACTATAATGCTGTGACAAAACGTGTACGTGTCAAAGTCAAAAACAATGCACGCGTTGTCTTTCATGAAGGATTATCGCAGATGTTGGGATTTCCACCGATGGTTGTTGGCGGCGAGAGCGACAAAAATGTAGAACAGACAGTGTTCAGCCCGCAAATCGCTGATCCGAATGCTCACTTTAGAGTGTTGATGATTTACACGGATATTATCGAACATCAAGTCGTGGGAGATGTTTATGCACCCCTCCTTCGCACGGTTACGGTTACAGGTACAGACGGTGAGATGGTCAGTGTTGAATATGAAAGACCCCATTATCTACCTGTGAGTAGAAAAATTATAGACACTATTGAAATCGTTATAAGGACCAACACTGGACTGTTAGTGCCATTTGAGCGTGGAAGATCGTACGTGAAACTTCACTTTCGTCAGAAGTATCTTTCATAATGTATGTGCCATATCAATGCTGCCAAAAATCCTTCGAGGATTATTACACTCAACAATCTGGAAATGGACTTAGTTATTATCAAGGCGCTCCATATCAAAGAGGATATGGTTTCGGTGGCCTCTTCAAATCTTTTTTCAGAGCTGCGGTCCCCCTTTTCAAATCAGGAGCTAAGACCGTCGGAAAGCAAATTTTGAATAGTGGTGTTGACTTATTCAATGATGTTTCACGCGGCGAAAATCTGAAAGTGGCTGCGAAGCGTCGCCTAAAAGAAGCTGGAAAAAATTTGACTGATAAGGCTGCTGTCAAAATTAAAACTATGATTGGTTCTGGGAAAAAGAATAAAAAGCGTAAGCTTTTCAAGAAGCGAATCAGTCTTCACAAAACCAAGAGAGTGAAAAGACATCACGATATTTTCTCTTGAGAAAAAAAAAATGGCATCTCTCATCCATCGCGATTCCGAAGCATGTGTGAAATCTGAACTAGACTTATTTACGCTGCCTCCTACTCAGGCCGCTATTGAAAAGGGACAATTTGTTGAATATCATCCTATTGCAAGTGTGAAAGATGGTGGTCCTCTGGAGTACTTAATATCAGGATCAGGATCAGAATATGCAGACCTCTCAGCTTCCTACATCTACCTGAAAGTGAAAATAGTCAAACCTGATGGATCCGTGTTACCTGTCAAAGAACCCGTCGTTCCAGCCAACTTATTCCTGCATTCTCTTTTTTCACAAATCGACGTCAGCTTGAATGAGCGAAATATATCTTCGGCAAGCAATACATATCCATATCGTGCATATATTGAAACTCTTTTAAATTATGGAGAAGATGCAAAGAAAAGTTTACTCACCTGTGAGATGTTTTACAAAGACTCCAATCCTACTGAAATCGATCCCACCGCTGAAGGAGCAGATGACGGATTAAAAGCAAGATACGAACTCAGTAAAAATAGTAACGACTTCGAACTTCTCGGAAAGCTCCACTGTGATATTTTCGAACAGAATCGCCTTATGTTAAATTTGGTTGATATTAAAATTAAGATGATTCGAAGTAGTGCCCCGTTCTGCCTCTTGTCAAACAAAGAAGGTGCCGACTATAAAGTTGTATTAGATCATGCCTCTCTATTCATTCGAAAAGTGCAAGTCAGCCCTGGTGTTTCTCTCGGGCATGCAAAGGCTTTAGAAGAAACATCTGCCAAGTACCCCATCGACAGAGTTCTATGCAAGACTTATTCCATTTCAAAGGGAAGTTTTTCATTCACCCAAGATAATGTATTTTTAGGTGTAATGCCCAAAAGAGTGGTGATTGGATGTGTTGAAAATGCTGCCATGAACGGACAATATCACAAGAATCCATTTCTGTTTGCTCATCATAATGCAAATTTTGTTGCTATTTATGTAGACGGTCAACCTGTACCGAGTAAACCATTGGAACTAGATTTTGAAAGTAATAATTACATTCGTGCTTACTACAGTCTGTTTGAAGGATTTAACAGTGATAAGGGCAACTATGTATCGCGTGAACAATTTTCAAAAGGAAATGCATTATATTGTTTCGATCTCTCTGCTGATATGTGTAACGGACCTCATTTAAATTTACAACATCAAGGAAATTTGAGAGTTGAAATTAAATTTAGCAAAGCAGTTGCTGAAACTCTGTCATTGTTAGTGTATGCTGAATTTCAAAACGTTATCGAAATTACAAAGTCACGTCACGTGTTATGCGATTTTGCCAATTAGAATGGATTCGAATCAAATACAAAGTGTTCTGCAAAGCGATTCAATCACCAAAAAATATTTTCTGGGAGTGTTTCCCAGTGATTATTTAAGTGATATCAAAATCAATAAGACCCCAGCCTGTTTTATTGCAAATGTGGACACGTCGGGCGAATCTGGAAGCCATTGGGTGGCTTTTTATATTGATCGTCAACTGGAATTTTTTGATTCTTATGGAAATCCACCATCTTTTTTCAAAGGCCATATTCACGATTTTGTATCTCAATTCCCAAATGTGACTTATAATCCTATGACCTTGCAAAGTAATGTCACGGCCGTGTGTGGCCAATATTGCATTTATTACTTATATTCAAAATGTCGCGGTCATTCACTGAAAAGCATATTGTCAACTTTTGTGAACAAACATGTTTGTAATGATAAAAGTGTCTATAATTTTGTAGCCAATCATTTTCATGTATTTCCGAATTTCAATCAATAAATTTGCATTTAAATGAATATCATTCTTGTCTGTCTCTCATTCACGATGGAATTTCCAAAGTTACAAGTTAGCTTTACTATGGTGGCGTCGGGTCCAACCGGAAGTGGGAAGAGTCATCTTATTTCACGTATTTTGAAACATAGACATGAAATGTTTTCAAAAGTACCGGACAAAGTCGTATGGTTCTATGGTGTGTATCAAAATTTGTATGATACGATACCCGATGTTACATTCATCGAAGGATTTCCCACGAATTATATGGACTTGTTAGGTGATAATACATTATTTATCATTGATGATCTGATGGCTGAGTGTGGAAAAAATGATGCCATCACAAAACTATTTACCCGCGGAAGTCACCATCTCAACATTTCAATTATATTCATTACACAGAATTTCTTTCACAAAGGAAAAGAAATGCGTGAAATTACTTTAAATGCACATTACATCCTTCTTTTCAAAAATAGGCGAGATTTGAGTCAAGTAACTCATTTGGGGAAACAGATTTTCCCAAGACATTTGAGATTTTTCCAAGAGGTGTTTGATGACGCAACCAAGAAAAAATTTTCTTATCTATTGATTGACTTGAGAAATGACACTCCTGAAAAATTGAGATTACGCACAAATATTCTCCCCAACGAAACGCAATTCATATACCAAAGAAGAGCAGTATAAAAATGTAAAGATATAAATAATGCAAATCATTTGCAATCATGACAATCACGAAGCAACAGCTGAATGAGCTACATCTCTTGCAAATTTGCCCTGCAAAGCTGCAAAAAGAGTTACTGAAAAAAATCAATGTGAATTGTATCAGGGCTATATGCGAGTGCAGCCACAACGTGCTCTGTGGAAATATACCTCTCTCGAAACATCAAAAGAAGAACTTATCAAAGCATAAAACAACTCTACGCAAGTTAGCAAATAAAAAATTAGCCTTAGCCAAAAAACGAAAGTTAGTCGTTCAAAAAGGTGGCTTTCTAAATTTCTTAATTCCTGCAGCAGTGAGTGTATTATCGAGCATTTTCGGCAATGGACCACGCGAGGAAGTACGCTCTAATTCCTGAAGAGATGGTTTCAAAGCATACTGTTTCACCGAAACAGTTAAGCGAACTTGATATGCAGATGATGAATATTTTGCAAAGCAATCTTGAAGAACATGAAAAATTGGCAAAGTATACAGAATTACTGCAAAAGAAATTAAATCTAGCAGAAAATAACCCTCCTTGGATCCCACCTCGAGAAGAAAGTAAAGCAGAAGAAAATCCTCAGCAGTACGAGTCGACTATATTCAACAGTATTAATAAACAATACTTGAATCAAGCTCACAACTTATTAGACATTATGAAAAGACATTCCGATATCCTCACATGGAACGAGAAGGGTGAAGTCATTTATAAAAATCAGAAGATTGAACATTCGAATATTGCTGATTTATTAAATTTGATTTTCAGTCACAAGAAAAAAAAAATGCCGATATTCCGTGGATAAATGAATTTTTAAATTCATTACAAGAAATGAATGTTCCTAAATTTTTCGTGAAAAATAAAAATCTGTATGAAAAGAAAATTGTCACTGAAGAAGATGATGGAAAACCTGTTCTTTCTCCTAAAATTGTTAATCATCACAAAAGGAAGAGAAAATCAAATGTAAAATGGGATAGTATGTATTAATAAAAAAAAAATTGCTATTGAATCATTGTCTCTCTCTGATCATTATTGATTAAATGCATGCAAATGAAAACATAGAAAAAAAAAGTTAAACAAAATAATACATTTATTGAACATTTTCAATAATATTTGGAAAAGTACTTACAAATCATCCATTAGAGCTTTCAAATAGTCCACAGTCATTTTTTTAATTTCATTATCACACATTTTCACTTTAGTAGATAAATCATTTGCGAGTTTTAAAAAGTCAATGCATATAAAAATGTTGTTATCCATAGTGTAATATTTTTCTTTTACTGTTAGTGACATGCATTCGTGTCGCTTCTGTGAGGGATGATTACATTTACATCCTGTACATTCATGGTTCATGTTAATACATGCACGCATTTCTCCGATAAAACAGTCAAAGATAATTTCAAATGTTTCCACTTCGTCAACAGGATTTTGAAAAAATTGCATTTCTTCGCATTTTAACATTTGCCGGAAATGATCAAATACGGCCTCCAAAATTTTTTCATCTAAACTCATATTATCATCCTTTATTTTCTTTATATCGTATTCTCTGAGGACGATACATCCTTTCTTCATCGCAAATTCTTCAACGGTTTCTACAAGTTGATAAATTTCACAGTCACCATTTCTACAAACAACAAGTGCATCGTTTCCTGCTACAAAATTACTGCTGGAGTATCTGGAATTGTATTCCCATATTTTTCTTTGAAAATAAATCCAACTCAGTGGTTGAAAATTAATTTTAACACCTGAGACACTATTTTCAAGCACAATGGTGATTTTTCCATTTTTTCGTAAACACACATTAATTTGAAGATCATTATCGAGCTCCAAAACGTTTAAGTTGCGCTCGTCAAAACGTTTGAATGCATTTTGTAAGAATATGTCAAGCCAATCCGCTGATTGTTCTCCGGCGGATGGCTGAGAAGAAGAAGACGACACTTTAAACACTGTGTCACTCGGAGAGGAACTTTGCACAGATTCGGACAAGCTTGTTGAAGACACAAGGGGCGAGGGATTCAGCAGAGGTTTCTCTAATGTTGGAACTTCAATCTTTTCCGTTGGGATACACGTCTCCACTGGGTTGTCAATCTCCACGGGGTCGTCCATCTCTGATGTAGTGCACATCTCCGCTGGGGTGCATATCATCGTCGATGCATTCTCGAGGTTCGATTCTCCACTTTTAAAAACAGCTTGAGGGAGGGCAGTTCGGCATGGGACTTTTCTTCGACGTGGAGAGCTAGTCGATACAATTTCCATTTCAGACTGATTGAAGAGAGGAAAATCATCCAGGGTCCACGTCTCGGACCACAAACGTTTCGTTGCAGGTGGGATCACATTGCTCATGATGTTTCGAAAGGTGATGCTGATCCTCGGCAGAGTCACAACTCTGTTGGGTTTAATCCCATGGGTGAATAGTTCATTGGTGGGCGGCAGCATAACATACAAACTACCATGCTGACACTCTAATTCTTGAGGCGGGAATCCAAGTCTTTCAAAGGAGAGGGTTCTGGAGACTCCAAAGTTGACACAGGCAACGCCGCTGGATGGATCTATGCTTTTCTCGTTGTCTTTATGCTGGCCAAGAGCTGCACTTCCATCTGGATAAAAATTGAGTAGGGCATAGTTGTATGACTTGCCCGTAGCCTTTTCAACATCCTCTTTAATTTTCAACATCATCGGATTCCACATATGAGCCGGATTCGAGGTGCCGGAGTAACGATAGTCCAGTCCTTCGTCACCGAAGGCATACGATTTGCGTTTCGGTGTATAATGTTTTCCGTACACCACAACATTAATGGGTTGAAATGGAATGTTTAAAAGTTCTTTGAATATAGCATCAGCTTCTGTACGAGTGTAAAAGCGTTCTTTTACTTGAACGTTCAGGGCATTTGAAGAAAGTGCGTAATCCATTTTTTTTTTTTTTAATTTCTCAACCAGCATAAAACTAGCAACTGAACACAATGAAATCAGGAGGAAGAATGCATTTGGAAATGGTCACAATGAGATATCAATTCGTGGCGTTGCAGTCGGATTGATTAAACATCACGTGTCATTTAATCATCAAGATAATCACAAGAAAGTATGTGTAATCTCTTATCACATGAGGTAGGGACCCACTCTTGTAGACATTGATTCATCGACCCCTAACCGCAAGCTTATCAATATCATCCGATGTTTAATCCGTGGACAATCACGTGGTCATCAGTTATCAGTAATGATTCACTTATCTTTCTGATTACACGCCATTTGAGTGTTCGACTTCTATGTAGTAGCTTGCATTTTGTGGATGGAGAAGGTACCCAAGGAAAGCTTGCCGAGAAATCCTCCCTGAAAATCGGGATATGTACGAGTTGACATCGTGTCGAACGGGTGAGTCTACAACTTCAATTGATATTCGCGAAGAAGCATGCAAAGTCGGGAATTCCTAAATAATATTCTCATTCGATGGTGTGAAATTGATTAAATTCGAATAATTACTAATTAAAATGATGGGGCAATTACAAATAGTTATTCATTACAGCGATTAACAGCATTAAAAAATTAATTTTCACTAACAAAGTTCCCATTTCGGTCTGAAAAAATCGACAAAGTCCGAAAAAGAAAATTAAACTCGTAGAAAAAAAAAGTTAAAGTTCTTAAATTAACATGTAAAAGCAAGAGGGGCAAACTGAAAAACTGTAAAATTCGTAAAGAAGCATGCAAAGTTGGGAATTCCTAAATAATATTATCTTTCGATGGTGTGAAATTAATTAAATTCGACTAATTACTAATTAAATTAGTAGGTTAATAAAAAATTAGTTAATCATTACACAGGGTCGGATTATCGTAAACATAAAAAAATTAATTTTCATTGACAAAGTCCGATTTCGGCTTGAAAAATAAATTAAGTTCGAAGAAATAATTAAATTCGAAAAAAAAATAAATTTCCATCAACAGATGTCAGCATCATCGTTCTTTAAAATCAAAAATTATATTGAAATAGGTTACAAAAACTAAGTCTTAAAAATTAAACAAAGTTCGAATTATAAAATAAGTTAGCATGCAAATTAACATCATCGTGTAATCAACAGACGGCGATATAATCTTAAATTATATTGTGATTCCTATTAGCACTGTCGAGAGTAAGAACACCATAGCGTAGTTGGCTTGCGCATTCTTCTGATAAGCAAGCGGAAAACTTTTGGTTCGAGTTCGAACCCCGCTTCGGGAAATTGACTAAGTCCGAAAATAAAAAAAAAAGAATTAAATTCGTTCACTCAATAGATGGCGCCACGAGCACCTAAAATAAAATTAAGTTCGTGAAAATATTCAAAGTTCAAGAAAAATAAATAATTCCATCGATAGATGGCAGCACGATCGAAATTAACTCTGTAAAATATTACACAAGTGTTGCCATTCAAAGAAACCAAAACATTGGTTGGCATGACAACCAAACCTGTTGCCATTTCAAGAAATCAAAACTTGGATGTTGCCATACAAAAACTAAAATCCTCGCGGCGGCCCTGGGGAGGCGGCGGAGGGAGGCGGCTGTGGGAGGAGGCGGCGGGAGGTGGCCCTGGGAGGTGGCTGTGGGAGGCGGCTCTGGGAGGTGGCTGTGGGAGGCGGCTCCAGCCGCACAGCCGCCTCCCGCCGCAGAACTGTCCTTTTTCCCCTACTCATATATTATTTTTTAAATGAAATTACTAACACAACAATGAACTGTCAATGCTGAAGCTTGCTTTCAAGCAAACCATTTTTCCCAGGCCAATTCCCCCCCCCCCCAAATTTTGCGACGGAGGGGGGGGGTCAAAGAGCATACTCAGTGAATATTATATTGAAAAACAAAAATCACACCTACGTAAATTTATTCTCTTCATAGTTGAAGAATCATGAAACAACTACCCTGGAAAAATTAATCTGATGTTAGATTAGTCTACTTTAAACTGGAAATACTAGATAAAGCATTATTTTTCGCTCTTTATAGCATCGTTTAAAAGCTCCCTTTTCCTCCCTTGAAGCTTTAATCAGATCTTCTGTTTTTTCTTTTCATAAGGTTGGCAGGTCTGCATTATCAAAATTAGTGTTTTCATGTGGGATAGTGAGCATAAAAAAATGTCTAAACAAAAAGAGTATTGTAATGTAAATGTTACGGCGGAAAACATATTTTTAAATATTATTTTTTAAGGATACCTTCACTAAGAAATTATGAAGAATAATTTTATTTACTGTAAATAAATGATTTTTGCAATAGTATGGATTCATAGGACACTATTAGAAATAATTAAATTCCTGAACTTTTAAATTGGAAGGTGAAAACATGAGTATTTCATTCTATTTATTATCAGTCTAATTTTACCGATCAACTGGTGGACAAAAATATGTTTAAATAAAATTACTTTAAGTATGGCTTGAACAAGAAACAAGAACGAATAAATTTATGAACAAGAAATAAATATTTTTCTACAAACATGAGTATAACATGTAGTACGAAAGTGTATCGTGTAAAAACAAAATAAAACAAAAATTCAAGGAATGAAATAAAAAAAATTAAAAAAAAAAAAAATCTCAGAGTCAATATAAATTTACTAAATTTATTTTCCTATTTTGAATAAACATACACATATAGATAATGTTGCAACATTTTTCATGTGTCGATATTTTTCTCCTTAGCATAGCTTTTCTTTAGATAACCTCTAATTTTCACAAAGAATAAAAGTCTTGAATTAAATGGCTACTAATAATTCAAAAATAAATTTTCATTAAAAGCACTACCAAAGTCTGACAATGGTGAGCGTACTAAAATACTATCTGATTTTCTTAGGTAAAACCTTCCGCGTATTTACGCATGCGTCAGGTCTGATCTTATCAAAATAGGAGTGATAGGTAAGATAACAATGAGGGGAAGAATGATAAGAAGCATTTTGAGCCATATCGAACAATGTAGAACGATGCTAATTTCAAATACATAGTTCAGTTGAATATGTCAAAAGGAAAGCAAAAATGCAAGTTTTCAATTGAAAACTTCGGAAAGTTCTCACTCGCAACCCATCACCCCTTTTTTAAGTGGAATGGGTCGCGAGTCTAGGCGCAGCTTTCACGGACGAACAGTATTTCCTGGTAAGAAAGAAGCAACATAAGGTAGACCGGGGCACGTTTACGCGGTTTTTTTTTTTTTTTCAATCAACTTTCTAATTTTTGTTTCAATTTAGGAAATTTTAGACGTTATGGTTTGATAAAGCACTTAATAAAGTTGGTCTCTGGATTCAGTTTTCTCCCTGTTTGAGTATTTAAGTGTAAAAAAAAAAAAAAGGTCAATGTCTGTTCGCAGTCCTACTTATTGACCCAGTCTCACTTACAGAACATCAATTTTCATTGTTTTGACATTTAACTAAGTTATGTCAGTGCTTTGAACATAATGTGTTCCCATCTATATAATGAAGAACATTTGTAATGCGTAGAATAGTCTATAAAATTAAAGCCGAATAGACATGAAGACAAAACTATGATTGTAAGCTAAGGAACTAATCTCTTACTCAATTCCGGCCGTAAATGATGATGTGCAAAATTAAATAACCTGAAAGTACCAAAAAGGTTTGACACTGTACGGCGAAAAAAAGCTTCAAGGGCTTTTTTACCCAGTAAAAACTTGCGCAAACGTGTCCCGTTGTTAATGCGTAAACTTGCCCCGTCACCTTGTTCAGATTTATTTTTAACGTGCAACAAAATTTAATTACATTTTTGTTCGCACACATATACGAATACTGTGATCAAACAAGGATAAATTTCTGCTATTATTCATATATTTGTTTATTTTTATCTAAGCATTCTTAGTTTACAATAAGCTTCAATAGGTTCAACACAAAATTTACTCAAGTTGGCAGAAAATAGGTTATCCTCCCCAGATGCTATACCAAAGCTCGACGGAAGCTAAAAAACTTGTGACTGGTGACACATCAATTGTAACACATTTCGAAACAAAGGCACTGCGTAAACGTGTCCGATCTACCATACCTTTACAACACAGTCTGAACAATGCCGTACTTTCATGACTTTTTTCAATAAGTATTATACCCATTTTTTCGCGAGAAACATTTATAAACTGTGACATATCTAAAATGCTTTTAAAAGATTCAAATTAGCTTCTAAAATGATGGATATATCAAAAATTAAAAAGAACCGTACCATTTTTCTCCCAATGCAATCATTATCATTCATCTGGAACACTATCAATCTTCACGATTGTTTTTATCTTAAAACACATTATAAATGAAGAATGAGACCCAAAACAGACTTGGAAATTCTTCTCGCCGCGGTTTCAAAGAAATATTCAATCCCCAGTGTACGACAAAGTGCCAAAGTTTGCTTTGCTGTCTCAGATATTAAATGAGTTCCAAGACCCGAAGATCCTTCTTGACAAGCTAACGAATGTCACATTTCCAGCTATCTATTTGCCGCTACATTAGTGCTGAGCCACAAGCCTAACAATGTTGCAAAAACTTCAACTCTTCTCTTGAAATTGTTACCGAAGATTCACAAGGGGAAAGAACTGTTCCAACAACGGTAGAACTGCTGACAGAATAATGGAATGCTTCCAAAACGATTTCTAACTTTTCTTTGTCAAATACACCTTCCTCACATCGTCAGAAGTTGACTCCCTCGCGATATTCAGGGTATGTTCAAGATTAATTTGGAATCAGGCTTGATTGCCTGAAGGATGAGCTTTATTACAATGTGGCTCGTAATACGTCTTGGTTTTACAGGAGATGTTGAGGGAGAAGCCTAGTTCGACTTTGCCAGCATTTTTCAAAGTTGAATCTTCTGTCCCAGATCTGAAACAATTTACTGTGCAGGAAAAATAAAACCTTCTTCTAACCATGCATTCAAGCAGAAGAATTTTTTCTTCAAACTTTGCGAAAGCTAAAAGATTTTTGTTATCATTACAAAGATATCAAAGAAGAAAATTTAAGCATTCTATTCACATAATTTTTTTAAGTTTGTAGTTTCCTTTTGCGTTTCCATCTCGATGACGTTAAAAACTATTACAAATATCTTCAAAAATCTCCGCATGGTTAACATTTTATTTAATATAACATATCTTCAAAGTGTTATTCCCTACATGTTTAGGGTAATGAATTACAAAGTGGCATAAAAAAGAAAATGCTACATTGAGGAACTTCTTCAATCACCTGTTGTTATGTAATCTCAGCACCATTTTAAAATCACTTAGAGTAGTGTTTCTCAACGGGGACGGTACCGCCCTCCGTTTGCGGTGAGAGGATGCTGAGAGGTCGAATAAAATAATTTTACGTTTTTGCTTCTCATAAATTGGCCCCCTACCTCTTACAAACTCATTAAGAGGGTGATAGAAAAATTGTACTCCTAAAATGGAGGGTAGCTGTAAAAGTGTTAAGAAGCACTAACTTAAATGATGTCCGTAAATGATATACTTTTTTCCAACGAATTTTAGCTTTCCCATCTCTGTCACAAAGTGTCGCATTTCACCGTCCCCCCTCCCCATCCTCCATCACATATTACTTTGTTTTTCACTAGTATATTCTTATTAAAAAGTGTGGTGTCTCACTTCTTGTTACCCCCTTTTCCCCCATTTTCATAAACTCACTATCTCACGAACCCCTACCCCCAAGCGTGACACTTTTAAACACTTTTTAACCTAAAAAGTGTAGAAAGCAAATAAGTTGTTTGGATGTAAAGACACACGGATAGCTTTACATCCATAAGCTCAGTTTTTCGCATTTAAAAGGGAGTTCTTGAAACCCCGAAACACATATACAGTTTTCATGCAAATTTTGTTGTTTTACACTACTTTATTTTTCTTATCTTTTACTTAATTTTCTTATTTCTTTAAACTATGCTGTGAAAACAACACTTCTTAATTCATTAAAAGAAAAATATTCTTAATATTAGATGTAAATTATGTGATATTTTTTAATTCTGACACTTTTAGAGAAACATATTGGTTTTAAAACGTCATTTCATTCTAAATCAATAACTTTAATTTTACTCAAAACTAAAGGACCATAATAAAATTAAACTCTGCTATAGGGTTAGTTAGGGTAAGTGGGCCCCCTTTTTAAAACAGTTCGTTTTTGAAGCCTTATACAAAAGTTTTAAAGCAAAACAGCTTAAATTTTTTGACTTATTTTGTCTTGGACATTATTGATAAATACAAGTTCAGCATTGTTTTCTAAAAAAATGCTTTAAATATTTTTACCTATCTTATTCTTTACAAAATGGCGTGGGGGGCCCACTTACCCCCTAGGAAGGGAGGAAGGGGTAAGTGGGCCACCCTCCATTGATTTATATTTAAAGTGAGCATATTTTGGAAAGGTGTTTGTGGGTTCTACCTGACATATAGAACATTTTAGTAGAGAATATTTTTCTGTCAATATATCCATTAATGAGACATCTACTCTAATGATACAGAAAATTATAAAGCGGAATACAAAACAATTATGTCTGTGAAATTCATTAAAAGCCGTTAGGCGCATTTTTTGCTTTTACATATAAATTAATCAATTTTGGTAAAATAGAAAAAAAATTATAAGTTGAAAAAAAAAATAAAACACTTAATAGCAATGTCTTTTTAAAGTTTTCTGAGGGAGAAACATTATCATTTCATCCTCGGTTATAATTCTAACATCACCTACAATCAAACCAATAAAAAGTAATTATTTCTATTGTTTCTATCAAATTTTGCAGTATTTTTTTCATTTGTACTATATTTTAAAATTAGACCTTCAAAATACTTTGTGGTTTTCTTTGATGCAAGTTTCAGAAATACATAGTTACCAGCTTTTGCAGTTTTTGTAGCTGAACCATCAATTTCTTCTAGGTCTCCATAATTATCTTTCATTTCGTTTCGTCGTAGAAATTGCTTTATCAAAACTACTTTTCATTTTGAAATCATCATTATTATGAGAGGGCCCACTTACCCTGATAGCGAAAAACCACGGGGTAAGTGGAACCCCTCCCCTTAAACACTTATTAATAATACTTTGCATAAAATTCTTATTGCAATGTGTATTTTAGGTTAAACCCTACAAGAAAACTTGATGAACATAGAAAAAATAATAAAAATTAACATTAAAACACTTCTTTGAAAAATGTTCCTTGAACTCGCAAAAAAAAAAAAAATTTTAAATTTTTTTTTGACATAAATTATATGATAAAAAAAAAGTTCCATGAAACCCAAATATGTGCAAAAGCAATCACTGTGATGTAATTTGACATGATCAGTACAAAAAAGTATAAAAACCATATGCGCATATTTCAGTTTTAAGAGGGGTGGCCCACTTACCCCAGTGGCCCACTTACCTGAACCAACCCGAATATTTTTCTTGTATTAGGAAATCCAAAAAATTTCATTAGCTCTGCACCTTTGATCGATAATATTTGCTAAATAGAAATGTGTGTTAAGAAACTCAACATAAATACCAACAGTTTTTATTGCTTGTTTCTGAACACGTTTTGCATAAAATATCTGCTCTGTTTTACATGAAATACATGCCCTTATTTTTTTATATAGATCATAGGGAAAGGGAAATTTTAGACCTAATGTTTACTTTGCATATTGACTTGATATGGTCGCGACTAAGATTAATTGGTACAAGCATGAAAACCCATACTGCAGACAATAAACAGAAGCTAAAAATTTATCCAGTTTTCAGACTTTCTAAGAGCGTTGACCGAATTATAGAACTTAATGTGCAAGTGAAATGAAAATCTGAATACCCTTAATGGAAACATAAAGACCGGTTTTTTTTCTGTGTCCTTTTCTTACGAATTTAAGCACAAAAGGTGACGGGAAACAATGATTCGATGATTTGTTACTTTATTTACACAAAGAAAAAAAAAGGAAAAAGTATTGAGAAATGCGAATCAAAAAAAGTTTTAATGTATCAATGCCATCAAAAGCAGATTTTCTGCCAAAGGGGGGGGGGGACTAGTTGTTACTAAGACTCATTTCGTTTTTCTTTTTTTTATTATGAATATTTTTTTATTATTAAAGTTACTTACATTTAAAATAATTTATTTTCTGTCAGGATTTGTATTGGTCCATTACGAAGAGGAGGAGGGGGGGGGGGGTTGGGTGTAATTGAGGCATTCCTAATTATTCATCTATGAAGCATGCTACGAAGGCAACTACGGCTTCAATCGGCATCGATTAGAATCACTTTCTAAACAATTGATTAAAAAAATTGTTAAGAGCCTATATTTACATTAAAATAAACGCACAAAATTTTCATCATTGAACAAGAAGTGAAACAAAAACTTATTGAATCGAATGAAAAGCGATGCTTTGATTTAATTTAATGTAAAGGAAACACGAATATGTATTAAATTTAGAATCATGGTGTATATTTCTGCAGTGTTTTCAATTGTGACTAAACTTATGAGTCATTAAATTTCTTTGATACATGATACTTTCGTTTTAGTTATTTATTTATTTATTTTTCTTTTTTTTTTTGTGCATAAAGTAAATGATTTATTATTATATTTTATCTTGTTTTTGTGAATACAAAAATTAAATAATGAAGTTCGTAATAATCAGTTTTCCTTTTTTTATATTTAAAATGAACAATTTGTTAAGTTAGACTGATCTCTTAAAACGAAACTGTAGAAAGAGAAATTAATGTATAGACGTTCTTGCTTTAAAACCAGTCATTCGTTGTTATTTTGATGCATAACCATTTGCAAGCGCCATCTGTTGGCAAAAGTTCAAGCTACATATACGTGTGTGTGTGGTTAAATGAGTGTATGTATATATATATATATATATATATATATATATATATATATATATATATATATATATATATATATATATATATATATATATATATATATATATATATATATATATATATATATATATATATATATATTAGGGTGATTCAGAAATGTATGGAAAAAATAAACTTTGTATTTTTGTGCGTCTTACCCTCTTATTTTGTGCCACTATATACACTGATTATTTGTGCAAAATTTTGGCAAAATATATTAATATTTAGAGGTCGCTCAAACGCCTTGAAATTTCGTGATATTGACAAAAACGTGATCGTAAATGATATCTATAGAAAAAAGTAGCCTTTGTATTTTTGTGCGTCTTACCCTCTTATTTTGTGCCACTATATACTCTGATTATTTGTGCAAAATTTTGGCAAAATATATTAATATTTAGGGGTCGCTCAAACGCCTTGAAATTTCGTGATATTGACAAAAACGTGATCGTAATGATATCTATAGAAAAAATTAGCTTTTATTTTTATTTAGCTTACCGTCTTATTTAGGCCCTTTATATACACTGAATTATTCACCCAAAATTTTAGTAAACTATATTTACATTTAGGAGTAGGGGAAGACCGCCTATATTGGACCACTGCTTAAATTGGACCTCGGGCTTAAAATCTAGTACAGAGATCTGTGCTACATTTTAACAGTAAAAACATGAAGTTTTAGGAATAAAATCAATGTGTATGAAGTTTCACCGGTCTTCGAACTGTTTAGCGTGAGTTACGGCTTGATTTGTGTTGAAAACGTGAGAAATCTTATTTTGCGGACTTGTTTCTAGAAAGATAACTCAAAAAATTATGAATTGCGGTGAAATGCTATTACAGTATTATAATCTGTGTTTAATAAAGATTACATCGATGTATTTACATGCGCTGTTGTGATAGTTTTTGACAGAGCTATGAGCTGAAGAATAAAAAATGGCATGTTTTCCTTTATTGGACCGAAAAAATGTTCCTATATTGGACCGGTGGTCCAATTTAAGAATATGATTTTAAACAAGACTTTTTATTAATCGTAACATAAAATAAGTGACTCGTTTTATTTAATAGCTTAGTTAAAATTAATTTAAGCATACTTTAACACCTATTCACGATATTCATTTAAACTTTTTTATCAAGCAAATTTTTATCAAGCAGAAGCTGCAACTTCTTAAAATGTATGGGGTTTTTTCTCTTCATCCATTAAGCTGCAGTTTCAAGTTGTTAAACATAGTTATTAACTTAAATAACATTTAATCTGGTTTACCGAGAGAAAAATATGAAATTCTTCGATATTTTGAAAACAATTTATATGCTATTAAAATGTTCAATGTAGATGAAACCTGTCTTTTCACTGTCCAAAAGTCCCAAAATATATTTACGTATAGAGGTTAACATCAGATTTCATCAGTAATGAGTAGTGAACGTGGTAGAAACACACTGGTTATTTGCTGCATGAGTGCAAGCTCCCCATGCTCATTTTCTAAAGATTACGTTCCATGTATGAACTTATTGTAAAAGCTTCCCTGGTGAGAAGTATGCTTGTTCAAAAAAAATGTTGAATCACAAACGATAATTTACACAGTTGATACAACCTTTCATCAAAACTGTTAAGACAAGCAATGTAAAAAGAATGTCTTTCTATAACGGATAGGCACAGCACTTACATGAAGAACATTGATGCAATAAACTTTTCTAACAAGAACGATATAATAATGCTTTCTCTTTAAGCACATCATGCACGTAGATGTGGTTTTTATTCAGTCTGTCTACATATTTTGATCGATCATGTGATACATGGATGCGAGAACATCTAATGGGATCCATTATATAATATCACATAAGAGAACTGTTTGGTAACTCTTATGGGCAAACCGCAATTAAGGCCATGGCAAATGCTCTGAGTTGATTCCAAAGAACAGGAGTTTGGCCTGTTAATTGACATGTGTTTAATGACATTGACTTGGCTGCAGCAGAATTAGAGGCAAGTAGTCCAGATAAAACTACTCAAAGTGAACAGGTTATATGTTCGATACACCATGTACAAGAGACTTAATTAGTACCAATTCTGCAGAATCGGCGGATAGTTCTCATCAAAACATGATTGCCAACTCTAAATATGAATTTGTAAAGCCGGTTCACATATCACTTTTGTTTGCAAAAATAGAAGGAACAAAAAGGAAGGCTGTCTCAGCAATCATTCTAACGCCGTATAAAAGAGGCATAGAGCAGAAAAAGTCACACAAGAAGAAGCAAGAAACTACACAAAACAATTGTTATTGCAATATTTGTCAGGGCCGTGGTGGCTCGATCGGTAAGGCATCGGACTCGTGTCCGGAGGGACCCGTGTTCGATCCCAGCCGATCAAAGATCCACCGTCTTGATTAATGGTGGCTTGGAGGCGTTAAAAATGTCGTGGTTACAAAGTCCCCCAAGTGAAACGTTGACTCTGGGGGTGCTGGGCCTAGGGTTTGCTCGACCCTAGGCTCTGGTTCAAAATTAAGAACAGAGCGCTCTTCAGGACCCTATCCCCGGTTAAACCACGAAGCTGTGGTAGGTACGGGGGACCCTGGAGTGTGAAATGAAATGAAATGCAATATTTGTCATAGAGATGAAGTACAAAACATAATTAATTGCATAAAATGCCATCGGCGAGTTTATCAACTCTGCCTAAGTGAGGCCGAAGCAAAAGAAATTCTATTGCAAATCCTGGAAAAAGCTGTATAGTTCAAATATAAATTATTCTATGTTTTCCCGGTACGGTCCAATTTAGGAAGCGCATGGTTCAATTTAGGCGCATATATGCCTAAATTGGACTTTTGCAACTTTTTAGAAGATAATTCTTTAAAAAATAATTTTCATATTTTTAGAAAATATAAGCTCCTAGGGCGGTTCCTGATTAAATTTAGCTTACGATGCCCTATTTTGCATTTCTGTTTTGCTTCAAATTGAACGACACAGGCCTCCTGTTCTTAGGGGGTCCAATATAGGCGGTCTTCCCCTACTTCAAATTTTGTGATAGTGGCACGAATGTGAACGTAAATAATAATAATAATAAAATTACTTTATTTCTTTTTTACATCTCCGAAAAAAAAGCGTACAATCACAAAATGAACTATATATCTGAAAAACCAATGAAATGCAGAAAAGTATGAAAACTAATCAAATACGGAAAAAATATAAAAAACAAATTTAAATACATTAAATACATAGTAATTCGCTCATTAATTCTTGCAATACTTTTTAAGGTTACTTTTTTGCAACTTTGAAACCTTTTCTGTGTTCCTGTACTGTGTTCCTGTACCACTTGAAGAAGACACTGGCTTTGTTTTTCGTCGTTAGTGATAGTCTTAACAAATGCTTCAATAAGGGCCATGCCACGCTCCGTATTGTCGTTTACAATCCTCAGTTTCTTTGGTAGTATAAAGCCTTGTTGGTAGCTATCTTAAAGATTCGAATACTCAGGATCAAACAGCTGATATAGGGTAAGTGCTCCAGTAGTCGGCCAGTCTCCAGTAGTCGGCCACAATGACATAAAACTCCTCATAAATAGTACATTTTTAATTCAAAATCAGATATGGCGAATTCACAGATTCATGTACCTATCATTAATCATCAACCAGTGGCAGTTAAGTTTTGGGTACTTTTTTTGAATTAGTAATGAGTCATTTCATTTTGAATGGTGTGCCCGTCATCCAAGATTGCGATTCTGCTTATTTTTCAGCTAAGAGGACACGTCTTCTTAAAATGGCCAATTACACTTATTAATTTAATTCTACTATAAATTTGAGTGATTTTTATCTTAATGGAATGTCTAACATAATGTTTCAATGAAAGAGCGAACTCCTAGTTAGACTCGATTATTTTTTAAAGGGGTGGCCGACTACTGGGTACAGAATTCTTCTGCATTTCCAATAGTCGGCCATGGTAGGCCGACCACTGGTTCTAAGCAGTTTGGATAATTTGTCCAGTAGTCGGCCACATACTTAATGCAGCTTTTCATTCTCAATATGGGTTCATCAAATTAAAACTAAATTAACTTATTGAAATATAGCGACAATTTAACTGTTTTGACTAAAAATACCTTTTCCAAAGTTTATTTTTCTTGAAAAATAGAAATTAAACTAAATGTCTTAACTTCTTTTGACCACTATTTCGACATTTTATTGCTCCTAGTGTTGTAAATTTAATTGAAAATTCTAAAAAAGAGATTTTTAAATACGCATACGTTGAGTTAAGATTATAAGTTTTAATACTCATCTACTTGTTATCAAATAGTGTTTTAATAGTTTTTCTTATCAAATTTTATCTTAAACTAATGAAACTGGCGAAACGAGTGATTTGATTTCTATTGATACTTATTCGGCAGTTGATAAACATTCCCCAATTATAGGAGATAAGATGCATTACTTCAATAGTCACATAGGCTCAAGTTATTTAATGAGTGCCAAGCATGTAGTTATTCTTTCTTTTGCTATTATGCTTAATATTTTGCTTTACCAAAGGTTCAAGACCCCTGTGCTCTATTTAGGATAATTGTTTCACATGTTGGTAAATTTTCACTAATGATTCTCCCCAAATGTTTGACTTCTTGAGTTTTCTTCGCTAGAGGATTAGAGTTGTACCGGGTTAATTTCAAAACTACATAGTTACATTGTTGCAAACTAAATTTTGGTTTGTTTTCAAGGTTATTCCTCGTAAACTAATATTCTTCTCGAAAGCTCTAAGATTACTTTCATGACATCCCGAGTTCCATTTACTTCCTTATTTCATCTTACTTCAATTAGTTTAAAACAAATAAACTTGATTCAGTGGAACATTCTTTGCTAGATGAAGCCTTGATGGAGATTCCTTTCAGAGCATTTTTGAATGTATTTTTACTTGCATAGTTTTGGTAGCAATCATTTCTGAAAATACAGTTTTAGTTTTATGTTCCGTATGTTGAAATTCCGTTCTAATGAATGTGAACCAGTTCAGTGCGTCTGAATGTGAACCAGTTAAATGCCGACGTGATTATTGGTCATGAATTGTGTCGACTCTTCTATTATTACGTTTTTATGTTTACATAAACAACAAAGCAGTTTTTCATTTCTTGATTCTTTGGTCATTATCACTAAAAACTGCTGTTCACTACAAAACTATTCCTGTTTTTTTACTTCGTAAGCAAGTACATTTTGTACATTTTATATAAACATCGTTTAGTTCGTCCCTTCTTGCATCTTTAGTAAGTGCTGCTGAAATTCTTCTCTTTAGAAGCTTTTTTTTTAAAAACTTTCTTTTAAGCCCAAACTACGTTTTCACAATACGTAATACTTTGTTGCAACAACATTTATTTTATCGTTTATCACTTATTTCACAATACAAAGTTAAATCGTTTATTTCTGGAGATCGTCCTAAAACGGTGTCCGGGTTTAACAAGTGAAAGGGGTGGTTAATTAAACTGTGACAGATTGCGGCAGTTGGGATGTAACAAGAAACATGAATTTTCATATTTTGGTTCGCACAAAAACATTTTATGTAACAACTAGAGGTACCCACACGGCTTTGCCCGTGGTATAAAACTAAAACGTCATTTGGTAATAAATTCATATCGCAGAAAGAATACTCAAATTTAGTTATAATTCAACTATAATTCCTTAATAACAATTTGTTTGTGTGTTATAGTGTGGTAGGGGAGGGTAGCTCGAATTGTGAAACATTGAGAAAAGGGATGGAGGGGGGCCAAGTATGTTGGGAAAATAGTGTTGCGCCATTTATACTCATACCCTTATGAAGCTTTTTTTGATGTTTTAAATTATTTTCTTTTTGATATAGACATATTTTTAGACGTTATTCAGAAAAAAAATTCTTTTTTTAGCCCGAGTTTTTAAAATAAAACTGTTTTTAGGCAGCTAAAGTATAAAAACATTAATGTCCCGAGAATTCTGTGCTAATTGTACTGTCTAAAATTAATAATGGTAGATTGATAGTTAGAGAAACAAGTAAAGCACATAGTATATCAAGAAGTACACAAACATGATTATCTACACAAGTTGAGTACCAGAGGTACCACGAAAAATATAATCAGACTAAGTATAATGCATCGTTTCAGTCCCGTCATTTCACGTTTTTAGAGGGGGGAGACAAAGGGTGCAAACACAATGCAATTTCATCGGAAAAAAGCAAACACTCCGCCCACTTAAATATTAATTAACTGATTTCTCAAAACTGGGGGGGGGGGGGAGCAATTGACCCCCCCTCCTGACCCCCAAATGAAGGGTGCAAACACAATGCAATTTCATCGGAAAAAAGCAAACACCACGCCCACTTATATATTAAATAACTGATTTCTCAAAACCGGGGGGGAGCAATTGACCCCCCTCCTGACCCCCCAAATGAAGGGTGCAAACACAATGCAATTTCATCGGAAAAAAGCAAACACCACGCCCACTTATATATTAAATAACTGATTTCTCAAAACCGGGGGGGGGGAGCAATTGACCCCCCCCCCCTCCTGACCCCCCAAATGACGGGTCTGGTTCGTTGTAAGTTTCCCTTTGTTTTGTTTTTTCAATTCAACCTCCTATATCAGATAAGATCAATGAAAATGAAGTGGCCGACTACTGGATTCAACGTGGCCGAGCACTGGATTTCTGTGGCCGACTACTGGTGCATTTACTAGTGTTGACAACAGCTTGGATTTGAACATGTATATTTTTTAAATTTCTGAAACAAGTAGGTGATTCACTATCAGAAAGGTTCATTCTAAAGTTTTACCTTGTTTTTGTTGCTGTATTGATAGCTGAAAGTTCTAGGTTAGCCAAGATCCACAAAAGATCTCTTAAATGGCCGACTACTGGAGCACTTACCCTATTTTGAGTTTCTTTTTTACATGAATAAGGACGCTAAAAATATTCCAAATCATTTCTTAGTGTTTGCACAAAAAGGGTTGCTGGGAACCCAGCTCTTAGATATTCTTTCCCATTAACGATAAGAATGTAAAAGAAATCACATTCATGTTACGAATACCTTTTGTTTGTCCAGCTGCAAGTTTGAACTGGTTGGGAAATATCCATAACTTGAAGCCATAAAGAATCTTTAACACAGATATAACACGAGGAACCACTCCTGGGATAGGAAAACATACACCAAGAGAAGGTGCTCTGCTCAAGAAAATCGCACTAAGCTCTAGTATCTTCCTTGGACACTTCTTTTACATGGGTCATCAGAAGTTAACTTTGCGCAACTTCCATTACTAGTTGCACGTTGCTCTGAATGTGCTACGAACTTCTCAACCTCATCGTTCCTCACTCCAGGTTTAAAATTAGAATGTTTTATTCTGGAATATGATTGCTAAAACCGCATAAAAAGCAGTATTGTAGATCCAATGGCAGTGGATGGTTCCACGCAATTGCGTGAACATCGCATCTGACATTGCACGCAATCAAATACCCCAATTCTACCTATTTCTTGGTTTATCGGTTAAAATACCGAGAGACCAAGAGTAGAATAGATTTCGGTTGTAGTACCACAGAAAACACAATGTCTAAAATATAATGGCGGATATAAGCACAATATAAAAGTTGCTTCCCTAGTTTTTTTTTCCCAAGTTCAAACATGCTCCAACTTTAGTACCGGCAATGTATGTAGTATTGAAACACATACCACGTACGAGATCAGTAAGTTCCCATTTATCTAACTGGTTATCGTATAGCAGCATTTTCCGTAGCAATTCCAGTGCCTGACTAACTTACTAGAACCCAGAAGTAAATCATCAATGCTTGTGGTCCTGATACTAATACTGGTATGAAACCCGCCGATCATCCTTCATTTCCCAATACATTTTGCATAAGTGTTTCGTTCCAGTGAACTATCAAAGGAAGTCCTAGATTTAAACGACTTTTTTAAGTTAACGGCCAATTCAGAGCGAATAGTTTGCATTTACCGTTTTATGGACGTTGTCAAATCCTTCCCATTTTGACCCATATTTTGTACTGTAGCAGCTACTATCAAAGTGGCTTTCTGTCACTTATACTGGGCCCTGTCTAGAGTGGATGCTAGGTGTTTTAGCCAAATAAACTCATACACCTCAAACAACCGAAAAGAAAACAGAAACCACAGCCCAAGCTTGCAGCTGCATTTTCTACCCAAACTCAAGTAAGAGATAATGCAGCTTTGGAGGGGGGGGGGGAGGGCGGTAATCGTTACAACTCACTTTGAGCTATTATTTTATTGACTAAGTACTTAGTAGAGTAAACTAACGTTTTAAGTTATTCAATTTTATATGAAAAATAACATTATTTCGGGTAATGAAGCTATATACTCCAACTCTCGAAATTGCTAATTTTCAACAGAATTCGATCGCGTTGAGCGACCTCTAAATATTATTCAATTGAGCTAAAATTTTACATACATGACATTCATGAATAGTGTAAAAAAACTGCGGGGTAAGACCAGAGAAATTCAAAAAAAAATTTTTTTGAATCACCCTAATATATATATATATATATATATATATATATATATATATATATATATGCATGTGTCATTCACTACAAAAGGATCCAAAGCAAGGGAAAGGGGGTTTGGCAGAATATATAAAGAAAAAAATGTATTTTCTTAAACTGAAAAAGTTCGTAAAATATCTTGATTTATTTCAGACATTGGAGGTTAAATTTGTAAACTCGACCAAAATCAGCATTAAGTACTTTTTTTAGATAGATTTCTTTCATTTTGATTCATGAATAAACTAACTAATACCGGATTAAATTATCAAAAGCCAAAATAAATATACTAAAAAGGCTAACTCACTTAAATTTTTTTCAAAAATGAGTATCATCTAATTTTTATAATGAGCACTTCATTTCAACTTTCCTAGTAAAACAAATACAAATTAAAAATTAACTTAAAAAAGTTAAACATCTTAAATATTAGAAATAATGCACCTAGTATCATATTTTCCTCAGTCTATGATTCCAACACATGTTTATAACTTATACTTTGAATGGAAATGGCATTTTAATGTATTTCACCAGACAAGACATGTTTTGAGCAAAGGTTCAATACGCATAAAAAGAACAAAATTGCGCAGTAATGTCAAACTCATTCCCCACCCCCGCATTAAACTATTTTTTAAAAAATGTCCTCAATGTGTAACTCATAGTGCTAATTTTCTGAATTGTGCGATCTCAAACCTCGTGCGCCCCCCCCCCCCCCACACCGCGGGTGCACTATGTACGCCACTGCTCTGGATACGGCCATTTTAATTATAACCAATATGTACTATAATGCATCTAGCTTTACTTTCAACTAACATAACTTGAAAAAAAGAAAAAAAAAAAAAACATTTGCGTGTTAAACGACAAAATATGAGATCAAGCTTCATGATTCAACTGGAATGTTGGAATTCGAGATCTTCTCATTTCATTTCACTTTACTCATCGAGGGGCCACAGTACCAGTCATTATTATGACTTTACCTGCAACGGCACCATTGAGGCTTTATTTATTAAACAATCACAACAATTACTGTTTGATCTTCTTTCGTAAAACCTTCCGCACATTTACGCATGCGTCAGGTCGTCTCTGATCTTACCAAAATAGGAATGTTTGGTAATATAACAATAAGGGGAAGAATAATAAAACGCATTTCGAGTCGTATCAAACAACGTTAAACGATGCTAAATTCAAATACGTAGTTTAGTTGAATATGTCAAAAGGATATAGCAAATGCGAGTTTTAAATTGAAAACTTCGGAGAGTTATCACCCACAACCCATCTACCCTTTTTAAGTGGAACTGTTCGCAAGTGACAGACAGTACAACATATAGTTAGACAAAAAAAAAAAAAAAATAGACAGTTACAACATCAAGTTACACAAAAGCACGACACAATCACAACATATAATTATACAAAAACAATATGATATATTTGCAAAATGAAAATTATACACTGATGCAAGGTAAGACAAGATAACCTGCATTGCACCATAGGGTAATCGGGAGGGGAGTGATAGGTAGTTATCGAGATATTCTCAAGAATCAATAAATTCTCAGTAAAAATTTAACAGCATAATCACCGATTCTAAAAACTATAAATAAAGAAAAGAAGAAATGCGAGACAACGGCTTGAAAATATCATCGCACAACACAACTATCAAAATTTAAATATCCAATAATGTTGCAAATAAACTGATGAAAGAAATACCACAGTTAAAGATCCTTCTCCACAAGATTACTTTCACTCAAATGCCTGGAATATTTTTCGTTATTTTTTAAAACAATCAAATTTGCTACTGTCACATGCTTTCGCTGAGATCAAAAGTACTGGGTATCTTCCAAATAATGGTTTTCTTCCATTAGCTGCTGTTGTACGAAGGAAATAAGAGAAAAACCGGAAAGCGGAAAGAACAAAGATGGATTAAAAGTGATTGAAAATTTGAATTAATTTCGTGTTTTGTAGAAACTCAATGATGAACGGGAAATCGGAAGAGTTTCTTCAATTCGAGAGAAAAATAAAAACTACATAAAGAGGAAAATTCGGAAATGCTTTATCTTTAATGTGATGGCGCAAATTAAATGCATTCTGGTGGAAGGGAGGTAGGGAGGAGAGAAATTACACTTTATACTTTTCTTTCCGTATAAAAATTAATCTATTAACAATCGGGTGTTGTCAAAATGGCCGTTTTTTTTTTCTTTTTTTCGTGAAATAACTAATTGTTTAAAAATGTTCCGATTGATTAGTAAAACAAGGTGTACAATTTTCTAAAGTTTTGAAAATATTTTGATATTCCTTCGCAACCTTTTATTTTACAATAATGAGCGACATTACTCAAACATTTTACTGTGTGTGTGGGGGGGGGGGTCTTGTTGAAAACTACTTAAGGGAAATTTCGCCAAGGGACCACACATAAAGTAACACAAAGTCTGAATGTTTTAAGGAAAACTGAAAACCCCAATTTTTTTACTGTATAAATAGTCTGGAAATACGAAAATGTTTTCAATTATATTTTTATTGTTCATTTATTTATCAATGGTTATACATTAAAAAGTTTTAGAACTAAACGAGCTTTCTTTGTGAGTTTATTTTTTGCTCATTTTGTCTGTGATGAATATCGGAAAAAATCATTTTTATTCGTTTTTCTTCTGCCTACTGTATATAATTATTATATAAAGTTAAACACCGTTTTGTAATCGCTTATTATAAAACGAATAGAATCTATATTCCTTGCACAATTTTTCACTAGAAATATTTTTCTCATTTGAAATTGATCATCAACTATAATCTCATTTAAAAAAAGAAAGTATAATCAAATAAAGAGATATAACCATCACATAGTAACATACAGCACTCATTTGGAAGAAAAAAAACAGGGAGATGTTTATTTAATATACATATATAGTACCCAACCAAGCACATCCACAAACTGGGTTTCTAAAGTTTCTTTTGCGGAACAAGATGGCTTTTCAAAGAAAGAGCTTGAATGTTTTCAACAGTTATTTTTATTTACTTTAGATCATTTGAGCAAATGAAAGACGGAGTGTTTTATTTTGATTTATTGAAGCAACGATGCATGATTCCTCAAAAGTGAACAATGTTCGAACTGATTTCGAATAATCAAAATATGTCCGTATCTAAGCATCCATGGTGCGCTTTTATTGATGTCTAAGATAAATATTCATCATTTTATTTACTCCACTACTGGTTTAAAAAAAAAAAAAACATGAAAACAATTTCTGTTGTTCTTTATGCTCTTTTTAAAAGAACATTTTAGCATTAAGGATAGATATGTGGTAATATGAGATGTGGATACTTTCTTTTGTAAGATTTCTGAAAAATGTATTTTTCTAAAATCTATTGATAGTCTGAACGAGGTAAGTGAATTTAAAATGTTTTTTTATAAAATGTTTATAAAAAAAAATCCTTACCAAATATTTGTTTATGTGTACAAAATAAAAAAGACATTTATGTACAAATAAGCAGCAGCAGGAAATTAAAGTTATGGAAAAAAACAGTAAGTAACCGCCCCTAAGCCAGGGCTAAGGCAGAAACATACAATACACCACCAGCTTATTTATTCCATCCATGGACTGCAGTCCATGAATCCTTACCAAATCCTTACCAAATATCTGTTTATGTGTTCGAAATTAAAAAAAAACCATTAATGTACAAATAAACAGCAGCAGGAAATTAAAGTTATAGAAAAAAAAAAAAAAAACAGTAAGTAATCGCCCCTAAGCCAGGGCTAAGGCAGAAACATGCAATACACCACCAGCTCTTTTATTTCATCCATGGACCATGCACAGTCCATGAATGGAATAAACGAGCTGGTGATGTATTGCATGTCATAGAAAAAAGTTTAAACTATTCTTCACACATGAATAATTTACAGGAAGAAGCTCATATGATATACATACATCTTTTTCTTATGGATTCTCCTCATTCATTACTAACGCAATCTATAAGCACTGTAAAAAATTTGGTGAGACCTTACTCCATAAGATTGGTGGCAACATTGCTGCCTCTAATAGCCTGGAGTAATTTAACTGATATAACTGGCGTAAAGTAACTCACCACTTTGAGAATGTTACACTATAGTAATGTTTCTTTGTTGGAAAGTATCACCAATTTATGTGTTACTCCAGAATTCTCTGTAAACTTACAGAGAAATTATTTAAACGGTTAGAGATCGGCAAAAGTAAATTTTTATCAGAATTCCTTAAACGGTTACTCATTTTCCAGTGTAAGTTTACTTGTACTTTAAGTTAACTACTCAATGATTTAGAAAAACAAAAGCTTTTAAATAATTAGGAAATATTTTCTTTTTATAAGTTCTAAATTGAAAGCCGAAAAATAAATTAGTAGGTTTCAATACTTGAAACTACCAAGCATATCTATGATTTACTACATATCTAAGCAAGTTATACGACAAACATTAATATTTTACAATGACAGTATTAAAAAATAACATATAAAAATAACATTATACAAAAGCTCGTTGGTTTTTCGTCTCTCATGTTATTTTCATTCATTAATGCAATATTTATAATATTCATGCTTTCTCACAACCAGTCAACTTTACACCAATTCAAAATTTATTTCAATTACAGACAAGTCATTTTCACAACAAAAATAATAGAACTAACACCTAGGTTTCCCTGCAGAATGGAACTCTCAACGTTTTTCACTGTAATGAACATTAAATTCCAAACCTTAGAAAGTTAAAGAGCATTTTTCAAAAAAAAAAAAAAAAAACGTTATACAGCGTGTAACAAACGCTTTATTTTCTCAAATGTAGCACAGAATTTTTTAGAGCTATTTTTTGCAGGAATTCTTTTTAATCATGTAAAATTTTATTTACTACTTCAGTGGTTCCGAGCTTGTCAAATGAACAGAGCTACTCCCCCTTCTTTCCGTAAATAATCTCATGTATTTACGGAAGGGAGATAGGAATGCTCTGACGGCATTTCTTGAAATAATTTTCTAAAAGCAAAATCAGTTTTCGCATTAATATATTTATCAATTTATTAATGATAATTAATCTAACAGACACATTTATATTTAACAGATTTTTTATAGTGCTCTTTTAGAGCATAAACGGAAATCCCATCCAATTAGAAGAGTTAATTGTAGAAATTATGGTATGACATTTATAATTAATTACTCAGCTTATTTTCGTGTCTTAAACGAAAAATCAACGGATAGTCCTGTCTGATTTTCGCTATGAATTAAATGGTGCAGAAATTTTGCAGTCAAGAGCTTAGGAATGCTTCATAGAACAATTTTTAAACATTCATACCAAAAGCATGAAAACATTAATCTTTACGATCTCCTTTTGTGTATTTTGTTTTCAAGTTCAAATAAATGTATACACATTATTTTTCCAAAAAAAGAAGTTTTTTCTTTTTTTTCAATTATTTTTATGTTTTTCGAGTCGCAAGACGACAATGTACAGCAAAGAAATAATATTTTTGAATCGTGTCTTTTTCCCCCTTTCTCTTTCAGGACTCAGAGGTTAAAGAGATGCTATGTGCAGTACAAAATGGCAATTTTTCCGTAAAACGACACAACCATGTCGTCGGTAAACAATTTCCTGTACTACTAAAACAGATTTTGTGTTTATAAATCTGCTTTATCGGAGCATGTACCTGTTAAAATAATAAAGGATGTATTTTCGAAAAATTAATATAAAACTGAAAAGAAAGATATGTTTTTATTCAAATAATATTTTTTCATTTTGATTTTTGACAAATATTACTAGGAGGCGTTTTATCATCCATGCATCCATTGTGCTTCGTTTATTTCATACTTGATTCGATTAACTGCTGATTTAAATAACTGGCCATTTTTGTCATTTAATATGGTATACAAAGCAATTATGCAACTGATTACAGGTACAATTAATGTTTTTAAATTTTAACACATAGCTTTTAAAGATGAAATTCAAAAAAAAAAAAAATCGTAATATTAAAAGAAAAGATAATTCAGAATGCGAATTAGTATTCGGAAAATGCACATAAGAACGTCTTTTTCAATTGAAAATTAAAATAATTCTCTCACCGTGAGCATTTCTCAGATATCTTGGATACATTATGAAACGAAAGAGTAAGAGGAAAAAAAAGTTTAAAAATATTTTGGATAACCCAATAAAGTTGGACAACTTGATAAGAATTAAAAGAAAGTGTGAGACCTAATAGACAAGAAGCTAGAAGAATGAGATAACTAGACGAATCTGATAGAAACAGTAATTTCAAGAATTCTAATCGTCATGGGTTGGTTAGAGAATCAAATAGTTTTCATAATAATCTTATGCATTATTTATCCAGTCAGTTTTTCTGTCACGAGAACTTCCTTATTTTATAATCAAATCCTATGATTTACCCTTCATTTAAAAGCTTATCGTGCCGGCTATTGACGAAAAATGCACCCAGTGTCTAAAAATTACTTTTTGGGCGTAAGATAAGCCCCGTTTTTTATCCTTTATATTTTATATTACTCTAATGAACAGCATTCGAAAAATAAGGTACAGTGGTGCAGCTGGATAGAGCGTTGCGCGTAGAAACACGAAGACAGTAGGTTTGATCCTGATATTGGTTTTGTCGCTTGAAATTAACCTTTTTTCACAGTTTAATTGCGATCTAAATTTCCAAGAATACACAATCTAAAGTCATTGTAGGATTTTAAACCACAGTTGTACTGTTGCATTAAAAACGGAAAAGAAAATGCTTATTTTGCCATGGTAATTTAGCATTAATAATATATTTTTATGGTGCAATTTTCTGTAGTTGTTTCCTTAATACTTCATCACGTACAAAAGTAAGGCATCATTTCCTTTTCTTTAAAGAAGAATAACAATTTACTTTGTGCCTCTTTTTCGAAAAATTACCAATAGAAAAGTTGAATTTTTTAATTACTGCTGTCAAGTGCGAATGCTTCGTGCGAGTCAGTTAGTGCTGCTTAAAGCTACATCAAAGATGCACTGCATTGTTGAGTGAGCTTATTGAAAATTCACAATGAGATGAGAGCGCTAGTTAAATATGGAATGAAATATGAATATACATATAGTAGAGTGAATATTGGAAAAAAAAAAACCTACATGGCATGAATTAGTTAGTGCCTGGCCGCACCGGTACGTTTTTCACTTTTCACTCCAGGGTCCCCCATACTTACCACAACACGTGGTTTAACCGGTTGAATGGCGCCCTGAAGAGCGCTCTGTTATTCTGATCCAGACCAGGAGCCGAGCAAGCTACTGGTCCCCAGAGGTATCGATTCACTTGGAGGACTTCATGACCACGAGCATTTTTAACGTCCCCCAGCAAACATTAGTAAAGATGGTGGATCTTTGATCGGCTAGGATCAAACCTAGGACCCTCTGGTTACGAGTCCGACGCCTTACCCATCGGGCCACCAAGGCCCAACCGGTACGCTCTACCGGTACTGCTTTTCTGAACAATATTTTTCTTTCAAATAAAAAAGTGGGTTAGTTATAGAATTAAATAGTTTTTGTAATAATGTTGTTTAAAGCTACCTCAAAAATGCACTGCATTGTTAAATGAGATTATCCAAAATTCACAGTGAGAAAAACATAAGCTTATATCTCACTGTGAAATGGAATATGTGCACTGAGCACTAGTGAAATATGGAATGAGATGTGAATATAAATAGTAGTGTGAATATAGGAAAAAATGACCTCCACGGCAGGGATGAGTTGGTGCCTGACCGAACCAGTACGCTACTTTAGTCTTGCTTCCCTGAAAATATTTTGTTTTTAAATAAAATATATTTTAATATCAATTCTTGTAATTATTTCGATTTTTGTACGAGGCATTCTTTTTTCTCGTTTGCCGGTTTTCAAAGAATTCTGTACTAAGAACCGAATGCAAAATTATTTCTCACCATGTTTTTATTAACTCGGTTTGTTACATGGCTGTTTGGGTGGAATCTTATGATTAATATTAAACTAATTTCCCGCTGAGATAAACTCTTTACGTTTTGAATATAGTTCAAACTCTGATTACAATGCTAGGAAATGAGTTTAAAATGTTCCATAGAGTAATCGAAAATTAATTTTGAAATTATACATTAGAATTAAGAAAAACCTCTTTTCTATTCGAACAGACGTAAAGCATTATTTCTTTCAAAAATATCATGATACTCAAAATGAAATATAGAATAATAAATCAAATTTCAAACAAAACATTGAAAGCAATCCGTTGAGATGAGTTAAACGTGAGACGGCATAAATCGATATGTTTGTTAAAAACTCTCAAGAACTGAAATGAAATGACTGCAACGTTTTCTGGAGACAAAACATCTCCAAACAAAATCCTATAAGATATTAAAGAAAAAGAACTCTAGCAGGAGACGATTTAAGAGAAGATAGATCTCAGCAATAACTTAATGTATTATTATTTTAAAACTAAAGTGTGTGTATGTGTTTTTTTAACTACAGGACTATTTTCATTGTTTTCTTACGAGAACCAAATAATATTTTAATTATAATTAAAAATAAAAAATGTATTGAATTATTGTACGTATTTGAAGCAAGTATTAGACTACTACAAGACATAACAATTACACATAGGTAACAGTGTATTGCATTAAATTAGCTTTGAAAATGGTTTCATAGTGGCGATTTCTGAAATAACCAAAAATACAAAGATAAAATCTTTAAAATTGAATGCTTTGTAATTTTATTTATTTATTACGTTTTTATTATTTTATTTATTTATTTCATTTCGTTTTACTTTACTATTTATTTTTATTTATTCAAATAAAAAAAATTTTCTCGGGGTTTCTGTAAGTTTTTAAATTGTCAAGTTCCGTGCTTGTGCCGATGTCTTCAGTTGACGTACTTTTCCATGTTTTGCACGAAGTGACCTTTTTAAATATTTTGAAGTAGTTTTGCAGACTATTATTCAACAATTTCAGTTGACTTGAAAAAAAAAAAAAAAAAGCAGTACGGTTCAAGAAAACTCGATCGTCTCACAAGCATGAAGCATCAGTTTTTATTTTAACAGCAAATTAATCTACGGCCGTTAGACGGTCATGATACAAAAACCGGTATTTTTGGCAGATTATTTGAATCTTCACGAAGATAACCAGGTTCTATTTAAATTCCTTTCCCCTTATTTATGTAAAAAATGGAGGAACAAAAGTTAATTAAAGCTTTTTAAAACCGAGCAAACGCTATCACTAAAGAATGTAAATTGCAAACAACAAGCTGGTTTCTCTGGCTTTTTGAAGTCATTGCAATCCGTACCCCTTTTTGAGACGTTTCCATTTTCAAATGGCTCTAACTAATTAACTCAGCAAAATGGATTTTTTTTTTTCGTGTGATGTTTATGTTTTCAAAATCATCTTCGCGCAGTGGTTGGAAAAACAACTTTTTATTTTGCAGTTAACTACAACTATTTTATATTAAATGTAGTGACTACAAAAGACTTCTGAAATGTAATTAACACTTATAATGAGTATATGACGAACTTGGTTGGAAGATTTAAATTTGAATGTTCACAGAATTTCTAAAAGCTGAGCTTATTTATTATTCCAAACCTTTAATTTAAAATTCAACCTTCTGCAACTTCCTTGACAACGAATATTTCATGAAAGAGATACTAGAAAATTATCAAATATTTGATTTTTTGTAACTTTTAACTTCATTTGAAACAACATCTCTCATTTTGTGTAGCCAGGAGGGCATTCTGTCTCTCACTGCATCTGTTGACGAACTCATGTAAAAAAATACCTGTATGCATGAATCAGTTTCGGAAAAATAGTTTTGTTTCAACCTTGTCTCTTAACTTACCTTATGTGAAAAGCATTAGCCAGGAATTGCGGCAAACTACTTTTTTTTTCTTTGTATCACTCTACTCACTGCAGTTCTTCTTTTTTTTTTTTTTTTTCAAACTTAAGAAACGCATTACGCTATAAATTACAATAAGTAAGGCGTTAGTAACTATAGCACGGCGTTAGTTCTAACCACTGGCCTTGTGTTTCAACTACTAAAACGATCAATTTTAGTAGAAGGAAAAATCTCTATTAAAATATATTGTTAAGTGGCTTTAGAGTCCACACATATTTTATAAACTATTATAATTATTATTAACATTTTATATCTACTCGTTAAACAAGCAAGCGTGAGTTTTGACCAACAATTTCGAAAATATTTTTTGGAATCCATGAGGATACCATTGTTTCTTTATTTAAGGATACTTTTTAAAAAATACAAAATGCTTAACTAGTGACTATGGGCAAAATTCAAGACATTAAAATGAAAAAATTCATAACGCTAAAAGTTGAATTGAAGATGAAATTTGAGGTTTTTTTTTTTACAAACGTTTTGTGTTTTTGATAAAAAGTATTCTGAAGTGCTTTCAATTTTTAATTCTTTTTTGAAAACGATTAAGGAATTTTTGTATGGAAGAAATGCATTAGCTGCATTGTTTAAAAGGTGCTACGACTTATCAAAGATAATATTCGTTCATTTACTTTTGACGTATATATTTCATCATATGAGTGAGGCATATTTTGTTTTTCGAAATCAGCTTTAAATGTTAAAAAGGTATTTTATGCATAATTTTTAGTCCCATATAATGAAGAGAATATTGATCAGATGCTTGAATGTCGATGAGGTCTACGAAAAGCAGCCTCGTTTAGTTCTTGACAAAATTTCTTGTTTAATCTTTAGAAGGTAATTCAACTTAGGTCCCATATATTTGTATGACCATCGCTTCAAAGAAAGACAGTTATAACGGAAAAATCGATATTTTCATGTAAATTCAGAAATCTTTCGGGACATTTTACTTGTTACAAACATTTTCCGTTTAAATAAATGGTTGGTGATTTGTTAACTTAACGTTAAAAGTAAAAAAAATAATTTAAAAAAAAAAGACCTTGGATGATATAAGTTCAGGTTTGCTTGTGATGTTAAAGGTTTTTTTTTGTCTTTGAAATTCATTGTGTAGGAATACTTTATTTAAAAGATTTGTTCTTAATTTGGAGTAACTTTTTTATTCAGATTAAAGTTTATTTTGATAATATGCAAACATTTTTTCAACTTGTGACAAGTTTAACTTCATTATCAAGGTTTTTTCTTTCTCATTATTTGCATGGCTTACAGAAAACCTATCAAGTGTAAATGTAACGAAAATTTGTTAACATAGATTCATATACCTTGAAATTCTGAGTTTTTGACCGAAGTTTTGCCTGAAAATTTCGAAAATTACTCGCTGAAACACATTATAATTATGTTTAGTCATTTACACGCCCTTTATCTTATGCTATTTACATGGCTTTCATTAAATTCATTAAAATTTATTTCGACAAACATATATAACAAAAATACATTTATCATAAAATAAAAAATAGTAACTGAGTTGCAGACTCATAAAACTCTTTGCCCTAATCATTTAAAACCTTCGTGAAAGAGCGGATAAGAGTAAGGGCTATAAATAGGACTAAATCATACATTGAAATATATGAATGACTCTAAAATCTTGGATGATGGAAAAAAGTAGGTTCGTTCATAATATTAATAGCTGATTTTTTTCTTTAAGAGACAAGATGTAGAGGGATTACATTTTAATGATTTGTTCTTATAATTACAGTGATTGAAATGAAATTTATTTATGGTCAATTTTAAGATTGAAGCGTTGTCCGAAATAGCGTGGTAGCTTATTCGTTGATATATTAAAAAATAGCATTTTGATAATATACAAACATTTTTTTTATGTGACAGTTTAGCTTCATTTTCAAGGTAATGCTTTTGTTTCCTATGATCTAAATGACTTTTCAGAAAACCAACAAAAAGAAAATATGATGAAATTTTAGTAATATACAGTGATATACCTCGCAATTTTAATTTCTTGACAGCAGTTATACCTGAAAAGTATATATATATATATATATATATATATATTGTTAATCCTTAAAAATCAAATGCAGAAAAATTTAAATTTTTCGATTACTTTTAATTTAACAGATTAAAATTAATTTACTTCTTGCCAATTTTAAATTTTAAATCCAGTCAACATGACGCGTTCATTCAGATTAAATTAGTATATGATAACACGAAATATTTTCTCTTTGCCACGTTTAACTTCATGTTTGAGGTAAGCGTTTTTATTCTCTGTCATGTGCATGCCTTGCATAAAACCAACAATATAAACACATAATGAAATTTTGGTAGTATACTGCCTATTTTATAGTGTTTTTAACCGACTTCGAAAAAGGAGGAGGTTCTCAATTCAAAGCGTATACTTTTTTTTTTGTTCGCACATAACATCTGATCTACTGAACCGATTTGGACAATTTTTTTTTTAATCGATAGGAGATGATGTAACTTAGGTACCATGTACTCATATGACGATATTTGTTCACTAGAAAAAAAGTTATGATCGAAAAACTAACATTTCATGTCATTTAAAACAATATCTGCTATCGTAAATCCTTACTTTAATGAGCGACCCGATGGTCAAATGGTTATGCGCGTCTGGTTGAAGTTCCTAATGGAATGAGATCGAGTCCAGGTCTGCAAGGATTTTTTCGAATAGCTGCATGTTTTTTTTTTTTTTTTATTTTTTTTTTTAATCATTTGCATTATCTTTATCTTATGTCATTTACGTGGTTTTTATTGAGATACCTTGAAAGACTCAAAAAGCTTCTATGATAGATGTGCAGTTTTTTTTTTTTTTTTTTGAACATATATAATTTTTTTTGTGCTTAAAATAAGATGATGAAAGAATTTGAATTTAGGTTTTAATTTAATAGACTGAAACAAATTTATTTGTTTTCAGTTTCATGCTTAATACCAAGTCCAAAACAGTGGAATAGCTTTTTCATTCAGATTAAAGTTGCATTTTGACCATGCACTTTTTTGTGAAATGCGTTGATTTGTGCAAAATAAAGTCAATGATAAAAATTAGTAGCACTAAATATATCTTTATCCGTTCTTTTCACAGTTCATCATTCAAATTCTGTTTATTTTGGGTAAAAAACATTGTTATGTTTACTAATTTAATACTACAATGCATCTGCCATATGTTATTATTAATTTTACATTAGTTGTAGATCATCCTTCCGATTCACATGCTTAAAAATATTTATTAACTATTCTAACATATCTATTATATCATTTACAAGCCTCATAAAAACAGTTACAAAATTATAATGAAATTAAAATAGCTTCACTCTGCTGAAGTCGTATTTTAATTATGCAGTCTTTAAAGTAAAAAAAAAAATACTTTAAAAAAACTTTTAAAAAAACTTTACTTAAAAAAATATTTATTTATTTACTTATTTATTATTATTATTTTATTTATATATATATTTATTTATTTTGAAATTCAGGTAGTCAAGCGTTTTTGTTCAATCCTACTTAATCGTTGCTAGTTTTCTTATAAAAAGAGGAGCATAAAATCGCGTAACTGCGCACTAACTGGCTGTTTACTTATTTTTAAGTTTTATCTGCACATTTAATCAGCAATCGACAAAGTTTTATCCTCAGTCATTTCTGGACTTATACCCTTTTTCAATTCGAAAATGTTTCCAACACAAGTGAATTGTTTTCTTTTCAAGCAAACTCATGAGATTGTCCGCACGTGGGTGTGAAAGGGTGAATAACACAGTACGGAAAATTAATCAAGAGAAGAAAACGGAATTTAGACTGCTTCTTCAATTTAAGACTTGTGATTATTTTCTGCTATTGGTATCACACGTTACTTAATTGATTTAAAGGGTTCAAGAACCGAACTTTCGGAAGGGGGGAGGGGGATTATCGCCTTAGTTCTTGATAGAGATAATGGAGAAAAGTATTTGGAATTCCGATGTTTCACGAATATCAACTCAATTTTACATTATGTATTTAAAACAAAAAGAAATGTTTCCGTTTTAAGTTGTTAACCCAGGTAGCACAAAAAACGTTTAAACGTTTTATAAACGTTTTTAATCCATTGTCACAACGTTAATAACCATTTTACAACCTTTAAAAAACGAAGTGTGCTACTTGGGTAAAGGGCTGGTTTCCTAGAATCGTCGCTGACGCCGGGCCGCGACGCACGCTGGAATCAAAACTGGAATGGTTTGATTGGAGCGTGGCATGAAGCGACGTCAATCTGCGGCTCAGGCACATGCGCAGAAGGCGGCGGCGTCTGTCGCCTCGCCAGAGATCGACGATTTCACTCCAAGGAAACCGGGCCTTAAGCTATGAAGTAGTGTCGTCGGAACAAAATGGTGAGCAAATCAACAAGCAAAATATAACAGCGTCAAATGCAAATTTTAAAATATTGGAGACACGAGTTTCGGTGTTAAAAGGAACATTTTTTTCAGTGCAAAAAGTACAAGGGGCATTTCATAAAACTGAGTTTTATTAACGTAGTGGCGATATCAAAAAGCTAAAAAATAAAAGAGCAGCCGATTTTTTTTTTCTAAATGTTAATTGAACGCTTAAATGTATCCTAAACGAAGTAGACAGTTTAATTTTCAGTTTTTTTCCTTGTTTAAGGCAACATTCTATTTTGAGTGTGAGATAAAAGTGCTGATTTCAAGCATTTTATATGAAATTATAAAAAAAAAAGATATTCATGAAGAGTTAAGTAGACTTATTAAATATTCTTGAAATATATTTTAAAAATATCATTTTATATTTTACACATTTTTAGCATCCAAAAGCACCATTTGCATACAACGAATTGATTAGTAGGTGGGTCTGCCTTTGTGTTAAAATTTCAGTAGTGAGCCACCAAAAATAGAAAAAGTTTAAATATTTGAGTTCAGTATATCACTTGCAACCGACAGAATAACAATTTTTAATGTATGCGCGAAAGTAATGAAATATCGGCGGCCAAAAAAGGATGAAAAACTATCGCATGTTTTTTCACTTCTTTTTGCCCAAAAATAAATAAATACATCAGTATCCAAAAGAAGAAAATAATAATTCTATTTCCGATGGCTCAAAGTGATTATGTTAAATCTAAAAATTTAAAACTTCTCGCTCGAGGCGCTGCATTAAACTAGTGTTTTGTACGTTAAAGATTCATTAAATATGTGTATATTATAAAAAAATCGGTCAGTGTGCTTCAAAAGTATACTTTAAGCTTTCAGCCTTACTAATCCTACAGTAGTATGTCTTCACATTTTTTTTAAAGCGATTTTTTTTTCTATCCGAAAACCTAATGTAGAATCTTTTTCTAGCGAACTCTTTTTTCCCACACTGCAAAAAATGAACTGTGTTTTTTTACAGTATAATACTGGCAGCCGATGTTCCAATTTGAAACTAAAATGTACAGTAATAAACTGTAAAACTAGCAATTTTACAGTTTATTGCAAGTAAAAGGTAGATTATGCTGTAAAAACAACAGTATAATACTGGCAGCAGAGGTTCTAGTTTAAAATTGTAAATTGCACCGTAATAAACTGTAAAATTAGCAATTTTACAGTCTATTACCATAAAATTAGCTGTATTATAATGCAAAAACAACATTCATTTTTTACAGTGTATAGAATTAGAAGAAGTTGATTCAATTTTTTTTTTAGAAAATGAAATGCATTGTAGCATTACATTTTTCTATTGTTTGGGCAAAACAGCTCCAGAAACAGTTGAGTAAATACAGGAAAACAAAATAGTTGCTGAGTCTACGATTTTTACATGACATGGGGATTTCAAAACAGGACGTTTTGTCTACTGAACGGGCTTCAACTAAAAAAGTGTTGTGAAAGATCAAAATATTTACTCGGTGTGGGTAATAGGCGAAGAGTGAAAATTATTTTTCCCGATTTTGTTTTTGCCCTGGAACAGAAAAGTTGGGCATTAGCGCATAGGCGTGTGACAAGTTTCCGGAAAAACAAAAGATATTTTGCATCTCCTCTTCCTTGTCAGGTTTTAGAAGATTTTTATAATATAGTTCAAAATGGGGTGCCCCTTTTTTTCTTTGATAAAATATAGTTTTGTCTCGGAATGTTGTCCAAAATGAAACTCAAGATTTAAATAAAACATATAATGTAAACCTACCAGTAAATAAACACCCAAGCGAAATTTCGTTTTCAAAAATTAATAGCATAGCTAAAAATTTTAGCATTTGTCAAATGACAGTAAAAACACTTTAGGTGATATATGTAATTATTTTTAAAAATATTGTGCTAATTTTTATGGTTCTGGATCAGGTTATTTAGGGGGTTGAAAGGAGAAAAAGTGCCTTGACCCAGTGAATGAACACCCCAAACAAAACACAAACGCAGCATTTTCTAGCCATTTTCTTTTTAGAAATGTATAGAATGACGTGCCTACTGCTGATTCATCTAAGCAAAATGGTTTAAAAACGTATTTTTTAAAGAAAACTACAACGTGTTCCTTCACTGGAAGTATTCATTCACTGGTCTGTCTACCCTATATGTATTTTAAAAAGGCCAATGTTGACTGTTTTAATGTTAACCAAAATCTGTGATGTCACACTTCTTGTTAACTCCTTTCTTCCCATAGTCAAAAACTGTCCTAGTTTCATAATCCCCCTCAAAATGCGACATCATTTGTGGATGACCTCAAATCCAAAATTACAAATCAAAGACATTTTTTTCTGTTCCTCCCGTAATGTAAGAAAATATTAAATCGTATTATTTCACATTATTTTTAATTGGCCCAGAATAAATACCCGTCACAGAGTAAATGAAAAATATAACTTCATAAGAAATACTCTTATAATTTTACTGTTTCAACTCTTATCATCATATTTAAGTATTGTGTAATAAATAATGTTTTAGCTAATATTACAAATTAAAAACTTTTTAACTTTATTCCCCCAATACACGAAAATATTAAATCGCAATATTTCAAACATTTCCTTAATAACGGATTAACGCTCCAGAATAAATGAAAAGTATACATAATGCGATTACCATTAAATTGAGAATTTCATTTCCCGACTCGTATAATTACATATTATTATGTAATTAAATATTCCTATCTAAAATTTCAAATTAAGAACTTTTACTTTAACCTTCATCCCACAACGTACGATGATATCTAAATATAATATTCAATCTTTTTCTTACGAATAACTGTAACAAAACGCTTAAAATTACATTATTAGATTAATTTCGGATTCTTATAATTTCTCAGTAGCTCATTTTTTATAATTAAGTACAATTCCTATGTAATTAGATGCTCTTGCCTAAAATTGCAAACAAAAAAACGTAAAAATGTTTTTTGTAATGTTACTTTCTTCCCGAAATATACGAAAATATAAAATTATAACATTTCACACATTTTCTTAATGGCAGATAAATGCACGCTAGAATAAATGAAAGGGAGAGCTACGAAACGCTCTCACAACTGCACGAAATATGCACGTAATGCTCGCAGAAAGTAAAATGAAAGTAAATGTTGTATAATAACTATCAAAACGTTTAAAGTTACATTATTAGATTAATTTCAGATTCTTATGATTTCTCACTAGCTCATGTTTTGTAATTAAGTACAATTTTTATGTATTTAAATGTCTTATCTAAAATTACGAATTAAAAAACGTAAAAACGTTTGTTGTATCGTTACTTTCATCCCGCAATATACGAAAATATAAAATCGTAACACATTATACACATTTTTCTAATGGCAGATAAATGCACACTAGCATAAATGAACGGAAGAGCTGCGAAACGCTCTCACAACTGCACGAAATATACACGTAATGCCCGCAGAAAGTAAAAACGAAAGTAAATGTTGTATAATAACTGTCAAATGATCTGAATCAATTAAATCCAGATAATTATTTTTACTGTATATTCTTTTCTAAAATGACACATTTAAAAGTTTCTTGAACTTATCAACTTATATATACGAGGTGCACCAGTTAAGTGTGTCAGAACTTCTGGGAGGGGTAGGGTGCATCCTGACGATTGGAAATCAGATAGCAATGCTTTCCTGAAGTTGTGATGTACACAGAAGCACCATAAAGAAGAGAGACGTAAGTGAAAATATTTTTAATAATAAATGTAAAAAAGCAAAAAGGTACGTTGGTCAAAGTAAGAGTTCTTAGTTTTTTTACCCTATATAATACACACTAGGGTGGGGCGAAAAAGAAAAAGTTTTTCAGATCAACTTCTAATAGTTGCCAAAAGTTGTCTTTGGTGATAGTTAGCTTGTGTGCAAAATTTGAGAAAAATCGGTTAATATCTTCAGGGGGCGCTGCGATCGCTAAGTTTTACATAGCTTTTATGGGGATTTTATGGTTAAAATATGAAAAACAATGCCGTCAGCTAATCTCATTGCATTTTTTACTCATAAGATATATTCATGTATTCAAAGCATATGAAATAACTCACAAAAAATATTTTATATGATCTATTTATATTTTAAGCATTTAAAAAGAAACACAAACGTGAAAAAAAGTGATTTTTTTAAGTATAAATATATCATATAAAATAATGTTTGTGAGTCATTTCATATGCTTTTAATGCATAAAAACATCTTTTGAGCAAAAAAAAAAAAAAAAAACGCAAAGAGACTAGCTAAAGGCATTCTTTTTGATATTTTAACCATAAAATCCATAACAAAGCTATGGTAAAACTTTGCGATCGCAGCGTCCCCTGAAGATATTAACCAATTTC
The DNA here is from genome assembly GCA_038373865.1 of Uloborus plumipes. Lineage (NCBI taxonomy): Eukaryota > Metazoa > Arthropoda > Arachnida > Araneae > Uloboridae > Uloborus > Uloborus plumipes. The sequence goes on along the minus strand of JAXGGA010000080.1, from coordinate 56,430 downwards.
TCTCAAATTTGCACAAAAGCCAACTATCACCAAAGATAACTTTTGGCAACTATTAGAAGTTGATTTGAAAACCTTTTTATTTTTCGCCCCACCCTAATACACACCTCCCATCTTCGGTGCACGGTACTTCGAACTGTCTGGAATACTCCCCGGCATAACTCAAATTTTACCGCGTCGGGAAAACATTTCCGATCCCTCAGTACGATATGATTTCTAGTCGTTGTTAGACTTCATAGAAGTTCTGAAACACTTGACTGGAACACCCTGTAAGAACGTGGAGTCGGAGTCAGACTGATTTTGCAGTAAATGAGTTGGAGTCGAAGGCTCTAAAATTCTAGGAGTCGGAGTCTGTCACTTTCTTTCGCACTTCACAACCTTGTACTGCAGCTGTTCTTTTGAAATTTCGTTACAAAAATATCCCCGAATTCTTATAATTTCACTAGCTTCACTCTTGTATGATGATTATATAATTAAATAATCTTATTCAAAATGGCAGTTTCAAAACATTTTTTTACGTTCATCCTGCAAACCGTATTCTGCGTAGATAAACATGTCAGAAGTGTGAAACATTTTTTTAAAGATTACTTTTAAACTCTTATAATGTTACTAGATCAACACTTATAAGTATGTACAATTCTTAAGTACTCTTATGTCACATTCATAAAAAAAAAAAAAAAAAAAAAAAAAAAAAAAAAAAAAAAAAACACTTGTTTACGTCCTTTCAGTAGTACATGAAAATATTAAATCGTAACGTTTCAAAAGTTTTCCTGATCGCGAATAAAAAGGACAGAGTAACTGAAAGGTTTATATCATATAAGTAACTTCACCCTTAAAATTTCAATTTTGCTCAACTCTTATAACTTCGTATAATTACCGTGCAATTAAATATTCTAATCTGAAATTAAAAATTCAAAGCATTTTTTTTTACATTCATCTCGAAATGTACGAAAACATTCAATCGCAACATTTCAAGCCTTTCGTTTATCACGGATAAATTCTCTACAATATATGTGTGTGTGTGAAAAGCCTACATTATAAAAACACCTTCAAACTGTTATGATTTAATATTATAACTTATAATAAATAATCATTAATTATTAAATTGTTATAAATAACTAATAATTATTAAATTATTATAATTAATTAATAATTATTAAATTATAATAAATAATTAATAGTTATTAAATTATTATAAATAATTATTAAATTATTAAACTATAATAAATAATTATTAGTTATTAAATTATTATAAATAATTATTAAATTATTAAACTATAATAAATAATTAATACTGTTATTAATTTAAATAATTACTATGTAATTGAATAACGTTTTCTAAAATAGCAAATTTAAAATTTATTTTACGTTCATACCACAGTTTACGAAAATATAAAGTAGTAAAATTTTAAGCCTTTCCTTAACCACGGACAAACGCACCAAAACAAATGAAAGGTTTATACTATAAAAATATCTTCAAACTCTTAAAATTTTACTAGCTCAACTCTTTTAATTTAATATGATTATTATCTCATTAAATGCTTTTATCTAAAATTAAATTAAAGACATACACAATTATATGTAGTTTTTTACGTTCATCCCGCAATATCCAAAAATATAAAATCGTAATATGTTGAGTAAACGCCTACGAACCCCAACATATTATTTTAAGCCTTTCCTTAACCACGAATAAACGTATCAGAAAAAATGAAAGGTTTATGCTATAAAAATATCTTCAAACGCTTATAATTTTCAAGCTCAACTCTTTGATTCAAATGTGATTATTATCTTATTAAATGCTTTTATCTAAAATTATAAATTTCAAAACATGAACATCTCATATGTATTTTTTTACGCTTGTCTCACCCAGGGGTGCCCATTTCCCCCAAGCTCAATGGCGCAAATTAACCCCCAAAATTTTTCACAACCCTCTTGTGCTTTTTAATTTTGTTTCCCACCCCTTTTTTATTTTTTTTATTTTTTTAAATACTAGTTATTTATTTCTTTAAATTATAGCTATTATTTTTTCATATATTATTAATTTTTTCAAAGTTCGAACTATGCGCAGAATATAATCTCTTTTTTCCCTTCCAGACATTCCAAGCACACACACACGCACGCAAAACAAATAAATAAATAAATAATAATAAAGAAATGAAAGAAATTTAAATTAAAAAAATAAATTTATGAATAATTTTTATTAAAAAACCGTAAATAATTTAAATTAAAAAAATATTCAATAAATAATTTGAATAAATAAATAAACAAGCCCCCCCCCCCAAAAAAAAATAATGCGCCATAATCCCCCCTTGTGGGCACCCCTGGCCCCATCATATACGAAAATACAAAATCGTAACAATTCAATCCTTTTCTTAATCGCGAATAAACGCGAGCAAAAATAGATGAAAGGAAGAGCTCCGAAACGCTTTCATAACCGCGCGAAATGCGTACGTAATGCCCGCAGAAAGTAAAGCGAAAGTAAATTTTGCGCCATTCAATATCCTCCCGAAAGGGAAAAAGAAAAACGAACAGATAAAAATCATCTCCTGTAAACCTTTTTATTGAGCAGCACTAACAGCTCGCCAAGGACGCCAAAACGGAGATTTCTCTTCACTCCTGCAGCAACCTAACGTAAAGCTACTGATCATCGGTGTGTACATGTCTGCTGCTACAGAGGCCTACATATGATCAGAGTGCCGAGGAGGCCACATCGTTTCTCGTTGTGAAGTGTCAAGTGTATTTCCGATATTTACCTATGCTGGTCGGCGCTTAAGATTTTTTTTCTCCGGATTTCAAGGCTCCTCTTTGCTTAAGCTCGATGGATTTTGGATAAAACTGATTGGGACTTACAGAATATTTTTTTTTCCCCTGGAAGAAGATCTTACGGGGTAAGTAACTTCTTCTTTGGAGTGTCAATGACCTTAGTTCAAACTCTTGCTGTACCGCGTGTTTATAAATGAAAATTGCTGATTTTTTGGAAAAAAAATTGATGTATTTATGTGTAAAAATGTTCCGATTGATGTTCCGAAACATTTTTTTGATTTTGAAGATTTCGCTCAAAACTAATTTTATTGAAATTTTATTGTTTTAAATGTGTTATTGTTGTAAAAAATACCACAAAAAATGCCAAAAACATTGAACGAAAATTCAGCGTGAATATGTTGCAACTTTGCATGTAAACATGCCGTGGAAGTTATGTAAACACGACAGGAGAAGTTTACTGTCAACCATAGTATTGCTTCATTTCTTCTCAAATTATCTCTTAATATTATCTAAGAATCATACATTAATAAGTGTATACCTCATGTGAATATTTATCCCTACGCCATAAAATATCATCAGATGATTCGGACATGAGCATGGGATAGGGAGCAATGAACTTTTCAGAGCCCAGAGTTCACTCACATGGATAACTATTACTGGAAACATATTGACACTGATAAAAACATTTTGAAGTTTTCGAAACATACTGATCAACTCAACGTACTGATGTGGTGGTCATTTCCGACCAGTGAGTTGAAAAAATTATGTATGCAAAATAGAAGCGAAAGTTTGCGGTGCGAAAGTGAATTGAGGTCATTGAACTTTCGCTGGAGCTGGAACTTCGGTGGCTATTTTGTTTCATATCGGGATGAAATATGTTGCAAAAATTATGAAAATATAAATGAAACTGATTATGTTTGATTTTTTTTTGGAAAAATTTCTAAAAATTAATTGCGAAGTAAAAAAGTATATAGTAAAGAATTTCTTTAAAAGATTTCCAGATGTGGAAGTATGTTTCAAAAGGAAGAGGAAAGTCAGTTGATCAACTTAATGTTTCTTTTTAACATTGGGTTGATCAAATACTAATAATTTTGATAAACTTAATAGATTTTTTTTATTTTTTAAATGTTTTATATTATGTTTATTTTAATTCTTTGGTATAATATTTAATGTTAAATGGTAAATAGTTTCAAGAAAATGTCAAATGATTGTTTATAAATTGTATTGTTAGTTTTTATTTCTTTATAATTTTAAAGGAAAAGTTTTTGATGAAATTAAAGTAATAAGGGGAAAAAGTGCAATTTCTTTTTCCTTTGGTTATTTTCACAGTGAAAATAATTACCAATTATGATAATGTGGTCATTTAAAAAATATTATCAATATTTGATAGCAGAAAGTTTCAATGACATTTATCAAGTTTAATATTAATTTACCGATGTAAATGTATCATAAACATACTCGATTATTTGCTTTCTTTTTCTGTTAATAAGTGCTGAAATTTTTTGCTTAAGGGTACATTTCAAAACATTTAAGAAAATGTTGGTAGAGCAAAAACAAACCTTTAACTAACATTTATTTATGCGCTTCTAGCGCTGAAAATATTTGCTTAAGAGTACATTTCAAAACATTAAAGAAAATATTGGTAGAGCAAAAACAAACCTTTAAGTAACATTTATTTATGCGCTTCTAGCATTCATTCAAAAGATTTTCATGGTTTTTATGTTCATTCTTTTCTTTTGAATAGCATATTTTATGCCTTTATACTTGAAAAGTTACTTTACTTTAAACTTTTATTAACTTGTTATTAACTTTTACTTAGTCGCTTGTATTTAAATTTGTGACAATTGGACAATTTTAAACATTTAATTATTGGTATGGCATGACTAATTTAAGTTCGGTAATAACTATTTGGATTGTGAGTTCTAAAACTTATTTTCTCTTATTAGTCTGGGAATGAAGAAATATTTCAGTTTAAAAAATATTAATTTTAATTTAGAGAAAACGAAGAATTTGAGAGCAGAAGTACTAAAAGTTTTTATTTTAGCCGCTTTAAAGAAAGCAAACCTTGAATCATTAATCACTTTTTTTTTTGTTTTAGGCGCTTATAAATGTGTAATAAAAAAATTATGAAAATATAAGTGTAAGACTAATTATATCATCCTTGTCTCTTTTTTCCCATACTTTCATTTACTTAATTTTTCTTTTTGCTTTATTTTCCTTCTTACTCATTTTTAATGAAAAAAAGTAAAAATCTTAGAAAATGTGTCTTATCAAACCACATAATGCTCATTATATTAGAATGCAATTTTTTTATAGTTATACTGCTTAAAGTGTCTTTATGTCAAATTTTTGATCTGTAACAGACGTTTAGCTTTTATTTATTTTGAAAAGGGCTACAATTAGTCATTGGTTTCAAAGTTCTTATTTGGCACTGGAACAGAAAAATAACTAATATTTTATTGATATATTTTTATGTTCACTGAACTATAATTTTTATTAAGTTTAAATATAATTTGACGTTAAAAATGAATAGTTTTATTACTTATACATATATAATGCAATGTGAGTGATTATACATAAAAAAATATAATTTCTTAAAAATAATTCAAATTATTTTGTGTGATTTCAAATTTGCATGAAAAATGAAGCAAATACACAACCAGAACTTTGCCATTATGCTCATAAAAAGGAAAATAACGATGAGACAAGATATTTTTGTTTTTCGTAATTTAAATAAAACTGCAATATTGGCATGTTTTCTACGTTTGCTACTGATGTCATTTCTTGACCAAACTTTTTTTAAATCCCATTTAAAATGTATTCCCCTCCTCACCATTGAAATGAAAATTATTTTCTTCGTAATATTTGGGTTAAAGAAAATGTAGCCTTTTAAAGGTCATTGCCTGAGCTAACGAATGGCCGAAAGAGGGCGCTGTGGCACTAGACGTTTGGAGTGAACTTGTAACTAGTGCGTTTACCGGAGTTTTCGTTTTAAAATTGCCGCAAAAACTTATTTCAAAGAACTCCTCAGTAAATTTTGCTTGATTTTTTTGAAAAATCTTTTTAAAACTACAGTTAAAAATGAGATTGAATCAAAGACTATCTATTTATATCCTTTTAATATATTCCTGCTATTTTTAAATCAGCGACTTAGCAATTTATGGGGAAAACGCCATAACATTTCAAAATATACGATTGAGGAAATGTTCACACCATTTTAAAATTTCAAAAAAGTCATTTAAACAATACAAAAACAGAGAAGGGTTATTCCTTATTCTAATTAGAAGCTGTTTATTATTTTTATTTTGTGTTTGTGGATTTTCATAATTTTTTCCCCTCAAGTTTAAAATTTATAAGCTTTTTGAAATTGTTTTCTCAATTGAGCATTATTGACATTAGTATTATATGGTAATAAAACAGTACAAAATGAATATTTTAAACTGAAATAATCTTTTTTATATTTGAACTTACCGGTAAACATTGCGTATTAGTTTGTAAATACCAGAAAAGTAAATGAAATTTGAGATTTTTACAAATCATTATGTACAAAGCGATTAAAGTAAAGGTCTGAACGAGTAAAGTAAAATTTTAGTTAGGGGTAGTTTGTTTAATTTAGATACATATTCTAATAATTATTAAATAAAACTTTTTTAGTGATATAATTGATATTAAAACTATTTTTACTTATAAATTAGTAAAACTAAGGACTTATTACCAATATATTTCTACTTAAATGAATGAATAAACTATACGTACACTCAAAAAAATTAATTTCTGAAAACGTACACTTTATACCTTCTAACGAAAAATAAGAAGTTTATTTGAGCATGAACTTGTCTTTTGTCTGCCTCTTTAAGAATAATAACTATTTTCATTTAAAATTTTCAATAGTATTAATCTTATTGTTTATTGCCTTTTAAATATACGATAATGAAACAAAAAAGCTTACCGACAGGTTATAGCTCTCCAGCACTCTTCAGACATGTAAAAATATATCCAATTTAATAATGCTCTTAGTTTTTAACGGAGAATGTTTTTGAATTGTTTAATAGTGTGTGTTGCGTGAAATGATGATCTAAAACCACTAATTTGCTCTGGTATAACACAGTTAGGTTCATTGGGGGCATAACTAGATCCATTTTAATTGCACTTTCAGAATTTAAATCTTTATTATTATTTATTTTTTAGAAAAGTTTAAAGCTAGGTTTTAAAGTGTTATCGCACTCTTACAATTGTGAAACTATTTCTTGGGTCCGCATTAATTGTGTACCTAAGTAAACTGTGCACTTTGTCAGCAATTTCGTGTTCAATAAAAATAACAACAATGCTTGTACAGAACTGTTCATGTAATCAGCATAAACAAAGCAAGTTAAGTCAATCGATTTCATATCTAGTTCTATTTATTTTGTTAAAATACCCCCCTCCCCCCACACACACAGAAACACACACACACACAAAAACTGTTTACGTAATAAGTCTGTCTAACTTTGGTTCATAAAGATTTTTTATTTTTACTATTTTGAATGTTTTTCATTTTTAACTTTTTTTTTGTATTATAAAATTACAATGTCGCTGTTTTGTAGTTTAACGTTTAGATCACCGTCAGCCTTTTTAATTTCTGAAGATTTCAATTTTTTGGCACTTTTTTTTAATAATTGCCTTCGAAATTTTTCAGAATTATTAAATAACAGGAGAGTTGCTCCCATTTTTGTGTACTTTGAGCGATTAATTGAAACTAGAATTTCAACTACCATAACTAACTAAAAAATGCCTGAATACTCTTAAGATAAATCTAACGCATGCTCCAAATGCACGTGCGTAATGAAAGAAACGCATGTTTACAAAAAGAAAAAAGTCCAGCAGCAACGGAGAATACAAGGTGGTTACTCACCAGACAAATCACCTTGAGCATATCTTTTCGAAAATTCGTCTCCAAGTTGATTAGAGCTATCAAGAAGTGCGATTTTTTTGTATACATTTGATTAGATGTACGCGAGAATCGCTCGTGTGCCTTGATAAATAAAGCTGTTTTGACTTAAGTTTGATCGGAATCTTCTCAGATCGTTCAGCTGATACCTAGACTATTACTGATCGTGAATAAACAAATTAAAATATTTTGATTTTTATGCTTCCAGTATTTAAGCATTTAATGTTTTTTAATTGATTAATGTTCAAATTAAAGGAAAATAAAATAATTTGCGGAAAATCATTTATTCATTAGAAATCAGATCGTTAAAACCTTTTTTTGTGTAATTTATTCATAGAATACATGAATAATTGTGGCCCGGCGTTGCACGGGCTACCTATGAACAAAAAATTAACAAAACTATTATATTTTATAAGACTGGGCGTCTTATTAGTTTTTTTTTCCAAAGGTTCTTTAATTTTTGCTTTTCCCAGTACAATTTTCCTTTATATATTTATCATATGCATATCATAGTGTGATGTAATTAAAATAATTTTCAATAGATTGTTGTCTTCTTAACGCAGGTGAAACCGCGCGGCACAGCTATGCCCTAATAAATGTTTTTGAAGGGAAAACTCATATCCATTATAATGCAAAGGAATTTGTTAATTTTTGTTCAGAGGTATCCCGTGCAACGCCGGGCCACGCAGCTAGTTATTTCTTAGTTATTTTCGAGAACTATACAAAGCTTCAGAAGTTTTTTTTTTCTATTTGAAACCAATGAATACAAACCTATTAAAATAAGTGAGGGGTAATTAAAATAGAGAAATTGCAGCTTAACATTAACCTGCGTGGCAACTGATATTATTGTTTAGTTTTAAAAAATAAAATAACTATGTAAAAATAAAGTAATTCATAGGGAAATAAAACATTTGTTTTTCTGAAATGAGATAGGTATATCAAAGGAGGAAATAATTTTAAAGGGCGGTAGAAATGAGGGCGCATGCTTTAATCGTCTTTAGTGTTTTTAACCTAAATTAAGTATCTTTTACCGAATAAAAATAGAATGAATGGAAAACTAAATAAAAAGATATGAAACTTTTACCATAAAACTTAATGAAACATGTCTATTATCATGTCTTAAAATCTAGAAATAGTTCAAAAGCTTAGCTATGTTAGTTATATTTTCAGCAGATTACCGTACCAATAGTACCAACAGATTTGGAGCATATACGTGGGGAAATATTTAGTATGCTGTACAGTGTACACTTATGCTCGTACTTTAAAACCTACACAAAATTCGATTTGCAGATTTATTTAGAATATTTATTTCAATAACTGTGAACTCTAAATAGAAGAAAAGAATATTGATAATAATCTAGAATGCTCCTTTTTTTAGTTTTATTGAAAAAAAAAAAAAACACGAAATTAAATGAAAGACTGAACTTTGAATGGGAAATTTAATAAACTTTCCATAAAACTTCGTAACTAGTAACAATTGAATGGCAGTTTTATTACTAAAACAATCATTCCCAAAAGCTTAAAATTGTTATATTTATTCGATCATTAATTTATGTCTTTTTTGCAATCCCTCCCCCTATCTCCCATGTTTTACATTCATTGCCAAAATATTTTCACTGTCGATTGTCTCGAACCTCTCAAATATTATTTCGAGTTAGACATTATCATTACTACTTTTGAAATATCTCGTAATACACGGATCCTTTACTAGCATTTAGTTTCTCATGTCATGGGAAAATGCTTTAATCGATCCATTAACTAGAGGACAGATGCAACAAAATTGGAGCATAGATTACAATAGAGCAGCAGAACACAAGAAATAGAAAAAATAAACTCATGAAAAGGCACAAAATAACAAATGAAGCATTCACTGGCTTTCAAAATAAAGTACCATATGCATTTGCTTCAAGCAGTATATTGACCTTCGATTAGAGATTATGCAACTGTTACTTATCGAACCCTCATCGTTTCACCTGATAGAAGGTTTTTGCTCAGCTAATATTTTTAATAAGAAAATGCGGGGTGGCAATCATTTTTCCAGCAGAAATCTCCTCAATACTACAGATATTAGTGAATAATTTTTACCGCAGTAAACCGTAAAGCGAGATCCATTAGCTGCAATGCAAGTTTCCACTATAGTCAGTTTTCCGAATTACATACAGTTAGAATTTTCTTTTATGTTTGATCGAGCCCAAAGCCCTTTGTGACCCAATGGGGCTAATCCGCTGGCACTTTAAAGCCCCAACGAAAAAATCGCTAAATAAAAAGAAAATCGAAGAAATTTGTACTTTTTAAGTCGCTATTTTAAATTCAAACAAAGAGCATATAATTTTGTTTGATTAATTTCATATGAAGTGTTTCTCATGCATAAAAAAGAGCAATAAAAGTCACCTTTTTTACCTTCAAGAAAGGGGGGTGGCAAATGAAATGTAAAATAACTTCCTCTAGAGACACATTTCTGTGTTGCACTAATAGTCTATTCAAAGCTTTATAAGTAATCGCTGTTATGCATAAAAAAGCACGGTTACTTACTGAAATTTGTTACAATAAAAGGTTTTCTGGGTTAGACATCAGTTTTGCAATATCGTCTTTCAGACTAAATTCAGAAAAGATGAATGTACATTTAATTTTTGTATGAGAAATGGATATAAAATTTTTAAATCAGTCGAAGAATTAACATATGTATTTTAATACATATAATTTTTTCTTTCTTAATTCCGTGCAATTGCAGATGTCTATAACAACTTTTTAAGTCCTAAAACTTAGGGCACCTAAATATCCTTTAACTATTAGTGAGATGTGTGTAATTCAAGGAAATAGTGCATATTTGAAACATGATAACGTGGGATGCACCTTTTTCTTAACAACAAAAATAATTGTTTTCATTTGAATTGAATACTGAATAAGCAATTAAGTTCCATGTGTTGTAAATTTTCAACGTAATATAGGCATTTTGAATATCAATAAAATAATTCTGCTTTCGTCTTATTTTATCTTCCTTGTTTAAAACGCTAGGAGTCAAAATGATCATGTCATAGTTTTAATTTCACGAAAGTAAGGGTTGGAACTGAGGTTTTAAGTTCACTTTAAAATATATATTGGTACATTTATACTATATCTCATAATCCTAGATAATTTTAAAAGACTTAATGCTTAACTTAGGGCATTAACGCATCACATCTCCGTTAGCAACTGTATTTTTAGAATTACAAAAAATTCGAAGCTGTTTGCGAAAGGTTATGTATTTTGCCAAAAATGAAAAAGATTAACAACGAAAAAAATCTACACAATTAGATAAGATAAACTCCTTCAAAAGGGTTTAAAGGTCAGGTTTAGGAATCAGCATGGTAGATTATTTTTTCCCTATGAGCAGAGAAAATGTAAACAATGTATTTGAATAACCTAGATTTATCAATATGAAACGTAAGTTATGACTTTAAAGTAGGAGCAATAGAACATCAAGCAATAGTAGCATGATGAAGCAATAAGTAAACATAAAAGCAATATGGTTGTAAATATTGCAATAGTTATTGTATTTATTTGTTTATTTTTATTTTTATTCTTTATTCATTTATTTTTTTTTATTTGATGACCAAAAGCTCTTCTAAAAAATAATATCAGCTACCTTAAGTTATGAAAAGTTCAATATACACTATAATTACAATATATGGCATAATATACCAAAACTAAATTCTCTGAATTTCATGTTACATTTGCTTTCAAATTGAAGTATGAATTGCTAAAAGCGAGCTTTTAAAGTCGAAAAATAAATAAATAAAGACAAAATTAAACTAAAATGAGCAATAAATACAGAAATAAAATTTTAAAAAAATGATAAAATACTAATAATCGTGTTTCGAATTCATTATCAGTCCAGTTTTATATATTGTGCCTGAAAAAGGACTAGAAATTTATGCTATGGAGAACGTACATGCTTAAAAAAAAATTGTGTTTTTTATAATTTGATTTTCCAATGTTATAATTATTGTCAGAGAAAATTGACTTAAATAGTGAAGAAGACATAGTATGACATTAAAATAAAAAGAGTTTTAACGCTATTTATTAAAAAGTTGTATTTCGATCCCAGTAGAAAGTAATATATTTTTTAGCTTTCTCTTAAGTACGAAATAAAGTAAAATAAGCATAGTATACTTATGTGCTCTTAGGAATTTATACCTTTTCTTAAAATTGCAATTATTCATAAAATAATTTAAATTAAATTCTCTCTCTCTCTCTCTTTAAAACAACATTTCTTCTTCTTTACAAAAACCATTTCAGAAAGACAGCATGTTGAAAAAAGTCATACGAAATAAATCTGGAGAGAATTTGATTTGAGACTCACCACACACAAAATTTGACTTGTGACCCTCAACCCTTATAAAAAAGAAAACAAAAGCAATTTGGGAAATGCTGCTTTATGCATTGTTTAATTTTCTTTTGCGGATTTGATAATCTTTGAATTCCTTAATTGCTTAAACACCGTTTGAAATTGTCATTTCTCGGTTCCATCCGTACCAAAGAAGAGGAAGCGAAACTAAAACAGTTGCGTCTTGAGATTGGCCACTTTTTCCCAGAGGAAGCTCCATTTCCGCTTTCCCATCGAAGCAATCACTTTCAAAATTGCCTAAAAATCAGCTGTCGGGGGAGGGGTGTGTGTGCACCGCCCTCATTAGATTGCGCCGGGGTGTGCACACACACACACACACGCACAGTCTTGAGATTAATTGTGTTCGAAAGTAAAACAGAGAGAGAGAGTGCGCGCGAAAGTGAAGAGAAAGCGCGGACGATTTGAACCTGCAGGAGGGGTGAACGTCCTAAACGAACACCCTAGAGCCGCGGGCATTCGACTTCACCTGCGCACAGCCGACGGAAATCCCAGCAAATCTCTCCGAAGCACGTGCTATGGGAGAAGACTGTATGCGATAGATGTATAGTGATGAGACAAGAAAGGAATTCTAATTGTGGATAGTATAGTAATTAATGTAACCACTCATCAGGAAAACAGAAAAAGAATGCAAATAGGGATTGATAAGAGTGGGAAGGTATCATTTTTTTTAATGTGTCCAACCAGTTTTCCTTGAACTCTCCCCTAATGAGCTCCAAGATTAAGGGCGTAAATTTCAATTTTTTCCCACAAAGTTTCTTTTTTTCCCCCTCAGAGATATGACAGTTTGTCGGTCATCTGTTTCACATCTAGATGCAAAAAAAGTACGGATTTTGACGACAATTATGCTTTTTCTAGGTGTTTCTGATAGTTTCGCTACATTTGTGTATCGAATGGAAGATACTTCCTACCAGGGCCCGATTAAGATATTACGGGGCCCTAGGCCAAACACTTTTTTGGGGCCCTTTGTGCTGAGGCTTTACAATTTTAGGCATTGGATAAAACAATTTTAGCCACTGATTAGAGCAATTCTAGCCATTTGGGGCCCCCTAAATTGTGGGGGCCCAAGGCCACGGCCTAGTTGGCCTATTCAGTAATCAGGCCCTGCTTCCTATCTGGCAATTCGGTGACTAACTTTTTGCCTTCATCTCCCAATTGCAGAGCTGAGCCGTGACACCGCTAAATTCTTTAGCAAAATATAAGAGGAACATGATCTATTTATGAAGAGAGCTCATTTCATAACAGAAAAATTAATTCGTGCTGGTTCGTAAAGTATTAGTACGAACAACCTAACAACAATGGGTTACAAATGAAAAATTATTGCAATTTTATTGTTGACTTTATCTTTAAAAATGTTTACACAGTTGGTCCAAAGAGAGCGAAGATAGGTTAAGTGAAGGCGTTTGAAATAGAGTATCTCTTCTTTTAAAATTATAACACTAGACGGTTGTTTTAATAAAAGTAATTTAACCCCTCGTCTTATTAACTGTTTTAAAAATCATAACACATGACAGCTGCTTCGCAAAAGTATTTTAAACATTTTATGTACTGCTTTAAAATCATAAAAAATCTAATAAATTAATTTTACTCAACATTACACTTTCTTTATTGCTAGAGGCCCGGTTGTATGCACATACATAAGTGCCCATGCATTTGTATGTTTTGACTTCTTTTGACTTAGTGCATAAAAATGTTACAAAAACGGTTTTTTTTTTCTAAAAATATAATATTGCAACGATTTTCGCCAGTTTTTAAATTTTTTTGAACTTAAGAAAATTGGAAAACATCTTTGTTTCTTCACAAAGAATGAGAAATAGGGGCACTCAAGAAAAACGTTTCGTAGAAATGAATTATGTCCTTTCCGGTACTCAATAAGGGGAAAATGATATATAGGGTGGCAGGAACAGCTAGTGATCCTGATTTGTTTTGGACGCGTTTAATAGGATTGAGTTACTGACATTTTTGAGTTACAAAGATTTAAGAAGTTTTATTCCCGTCGAAATATGTTTGAAGTAGTATGCGTATACTTGTGAGTAGTTTGATTTTTTGATCATGGAAAACATTAGGTTGCAGCTAGAAATGCATTGTGAAAAAAAAATATATCGGGATAGGGATTAGTTAAATACATCGAATATTTCTAGATAATATTTTCAGAAATTGATCGGATATATTTATCGAAAACCTTGAAGGAAACATTGTGTTTGTGTTTTTTTTCCTTGTTGCAACAAAAGCAATTATTCTGTACCAGGGGTGCCCACAGGGGGAATTATGGCGCAAGTTGCGCCATCAAAATTTGGGGGGGGGGGGGATTTTTTTAAACTAATTTATTTGTTTATTTAAATTATTTATTAATTTATTTTTTTCAAACAAAAATTATTCATTTATTTATTTTTTCAATTTAAATTATTTTTTTAATTTGTTTATTATTTTTATTTATTTATTTGTTGTGTGTGTGTATGTGATTGGAATGTCTGGAAAAAAAAAAAGGGAAAAAAAGCGATGCTATTCTGCGCATAATTCGAACTTCTCAGAAAGTAATAATATATAAAAAAGTAAGTTATAATTTTATAAATAAATACATAACATTAAAAAATAAATAAATAATATTAAAAAAAATAATATTAAAGAAAATAAATAAATAATATTTTTAAAAATAAAAAATAATAAAAAAGGGTGAAAAAAGTAAAATAAAAAGCACAAGGGGGTCGTGAAGATGTTTGGGGGGGAATTTGCGCCATTGAGCTTGGAGGGGGGGGGATGGGCACCCCTGTTCTGTACACTAGTTTCAGAACAACTAATTGTTTTCTTACATTTTTATGGCTTTAATAGTAATAAAAAAATACAATAATAAAATGACCAGTCGTTTTTTATTCCAATGGGACAACTTTTCTCTATGAAAGTTTTAAAATAAAAATGTATGTTAATTTTTAGGGCACATTTCCATGATTTTTAGTCCATCTAATCCAGTCACTAGTTGTTGCAAATAAAAATAATCGCAAAATATCCTGATCGCTCTATGAGTTGAATCATATTATAAAAAATAAAAGACCATTGCTTCAGCAGAAAAGAAATCAAGTATTCAAAATAATACTCACAGGCAGCACTAACAATGTTAATAGTTAATGTATGATTACTGATCATCCGTATTAATTATATTTGGAAAAAAACCTCTTATTGAACGGGGGGTTAATTCCAAAATTTAAACAAGCGAATAATTTCTATTCTTCCGGTTTACTCTCCAAAGTATAAAAAATAAAATAATGATGCTTTATTAATCTTTCAATAGTAAAACTGCCCAGCATAGAAGACAATGCACATACATAAAAAACATTTTTAAAAAATTAAAATTGAGAAAAAAAGAAAAAATCACAAATATTTTTACTTTTTTTAACCGTCTTCGCATTAAAAATCTCTACATTTTCATAATATTTGTTATATAATATAAAACTTATAGTGCAACAGTAGTATGCATATGTACTTGATTTATAGGAAATATGCTGAACTGCTTTATAGCATACGCGCGATAGACAAACCAATATCCCTCTGAAGATAGGAACATTTCATTTTATTTTCAATTAGATTGCCATAAAACATTCGTAGAAAAAAAGTTCAAAACCAGTGTAAAGTACTTTAATTGACCATGCTTATATCTGCCAACCACCTTACTATGAGGTCACTGCCCTGCTACACAGGTAGGCAGGTCTATAACAGACGTCAAAAAATGAGGGAAAATCGGGGGTTCGCGGGTTTACGTTTAAGGCACCTGTCTTCCTCCCAAACCCCCAAGGACTTGCACTTTTATCTTATTCTATAGGGGTGTTTTGGAGGGTTGCTTAACAGGTGAGGCCGCCCGCGCTTTCTCTTCTATCGTAGAAGCATTACGGAAGCTGCATAATAATAATCTATTTTGTGTGGAGAATGGTGGCTCATGCGGGGGAAGATGAGGGGGAGGGGAAAATATGGCATTCAGTCTCGTAGCTTATGTTCTGTTCTTTTCTTAAATCGACGTCTTTGGATGTTGTAGCATTCTTCAGATGAAGATTATTTTTCTCCTGACTTTCAAGGAGGACTATTAGACCCGCTTGTTCTGCTATTTCATGTCGAAGAATCAACAGGTTTTAAATTTGAGAATGAAAATGATTTTGGGGGCAGATGTTTTGTCGTGGGTTGTTGTGCATCGAAGTCAGACTTTTTTTTTTAGTTCTAATTTTCATGGTATTGAGTTACTCTTTACAGACTGTGGTACCAGTTACAATGACTATAATTGAACACTGCTACTAAGAAATATTGAAATAGGGTAGATTGGGGAAGACGCCGTATTGGACAACATGCCGCATCACGTGTTTCGCCCACAAGCATAAACGAAAACAACTTGTCGGTCAGTTAGAATAGAGGAGCGTGCACATTGAGAATATTTTCGTTGATTAATCAGTTTTAAGTGATGTTTTGAGGACTTTGTCATCTTGATTGTTCCGGTAAGTACCCGAAATCATATCCCAACGTATTCACTTAGTCATACTAACCGTAGTGTTGATAATATAGAAAAATAACTCGGTTAGTTTAAGTAAGTTTGTAGCGTGGATTTTCTATTTGGCACATTATGGAGCCTGCGTGCCTCTGCTGTGGTGTGCTAGATGAACAGGCATCTTGTCCAATGCTTTGAGGGAAGATGACAAATATATTTTGAGGGTAAGATGCCGTATTTTTTCGACACGTCCTGGGGAAGAAAATGATCATACAAATGTCAGGTAAAAACATTTATGAGATTCAAAAATAGTAGAAAACTTCGTTACCTGCATTTTTACAGTGAAAAAAAAAAAAGCGTAAATGTTTCGAGATTTAACGTTACATACGGGGCATTTCGCAACCAAATACAGTGGAATGACCCTGTATAAACTTATGCATAAAATTCACATAGCACCATAGGCTCTGGAAAACAATTTGGGGAGAAACATATAGGGCTGTTGCTCGAAATTTTGGGGATTTTATGACATTAGCATAAAGACAAAGTTTGTTTGTATTTTAAGTCACTATTCATTCCATTCTTACGGGTGTGACATTTGTACGCATATGTTTGCACTTTCATCCTGGAATTTTAAACTTTGTTTTTAATTTTTATATAGTGAACTAAAAGCACTCGTTGTATGTCTGAATATAAAATATCAACTTTTTTTTGTATTTCAAAATAACTATTTGTTAATGTTAATAAAAGTTCCACGGCAATAAAGCTGGGCAAAAAATACCTTCCGTATAGTTTTTCCAAGCCAATGATACCTGTCTCGATCTCGCATTACCAATCTTTCTGCGAGCAATGCAAAACAATGCTGATGAAGTAAAATAGCGCCTCTATTAATCCCCTGCGAAGAAGAAATAATAGTTAATGAGAGTGAAAAATAGATCTTGAGCTAGTGACAATGGCCCAGAATCTTTGTTAAAGCCAAAGCTAAACAACATTCTAACTTAGAAGTTGGAAACAATTTTCATTTTATGCAGCAAAATCGGTGGAAAGTTATCTGAAGTATAAGTTTTAAAGTGCAAGCCTGTTTGTTCTTTTAAACTAGCAAAATAATATTCATCCTTTTGCGATGTAAAGCGTTACACAGTGATCAAAGGAATTTGAAAGTAATGAAGAAGTTACAGAATAAAAGGAACTACCGAACGCTCTAATATCCCCCCCACTACCAGAAATAAAAACTCCTAAGGTATTGAAAGGAGAAAAAAATAGGAAGATTGAAATTGAGAAAAACTGGTAGTGTTTCACTCTGAAAATAAAGAGTAAACCAACTAGTTAATTAACAGCCCCCCTCGTAATTTGTTTTCACACACACACACACACAAAACACATTTTTAAAAAATTTTCTTTCTACCCTTTTTTTGGTGAATGGGCAACAGTAATTTCTTTTTGCATAGTATAAAAAGGAATCGACCAAATAGTTTGGGGACTGAGGGTTTATTTAGTTTGTTTCCCATTTAAATCCGCCAAAAACGAGAAGAAAATTTAGGAAGGTTCTCTTAGTTTTTTTCTAACTTAATTACACTAAATTACCTTGTACCAAATAATAAGTGTTTTGAAATTTTTTTTATGACGTTATATGTTTTTGTGAAGGAAATTGTTCATAAGTGTTCAATCGCTAGTCATACTATCTTACGTTCTAAAAATGGGTAACAACAGGTGTAATTCTACGTATGAAAAAAATGAGTTAACGTAAAATGCACTGAGGGCGTAAAAATATTCAAGATTTAAAAAAGTTCAAGTTTGCATGATTCATATCAAGAGATAATCCTTATTTGATCCCGATAATTTGTTTCCATTCAAGATAAGTCCAAGTTGCATTTACTTGTAAAGAACTCATTTATAGTTTATTTGAATAAAAAAACTACGTAATTTCGTAATCAATTAAATTGTGCACTCAATGAACGAAATAACAGTTCACAAGAACGTCTGGGGAAAATGCATAATTAGAAAAATTACATTACTAGAAAATTAAATTAAATTTGTATTTTACAACATTTCTGAAAAAAAAAGTACAATTCCGCTACCAATCTTAATCACTTGTTTATAACATTATATTTGTTCCCTAGGCTTGATTTAAAAATTACTGATCTTTATTGGATATTATACCCTGAATTCTTTGGAATTATTTTCAGATCTCTGTCTGAGGATTCTTATATGTTTAATCATTTGAGTATTTGTCTTTTCTAAAAATCTTATAAATACAAATTTTACTACTGGCCGATTTAAATACGTAGTCAAAAAATCTTAGAATTTAAAATTCAAGTACATGCTAGTTACGTAAGTAAGACTTACTGCATTTAGCAAGAGATGCTGAATGAATAATGAAAAATATCGTCTGATATCAAAAAGTAAATTTATTAAAATAATAAATAAAACATTGAACTAGCAAAAACTAAATACGATTATGCAGTTTCTATATATTTTTTAAATTTATCATTTGCTTACATTTAATCATATAATAAACTTGGAACATTTAGTAGAGTCTTGTGTTTTATCAAGAAAAATATAAATCTGGCTTAGAAATGAAGCGCGTAATATTAGTGAGTCAAAATATTCTAAATTGGATAGGGAAGAGTTTTACCGTGAGAATTTGTAAGCTTTAAACTGTTGTTAATTTTTAATTTTCTGTTACTGCAGTTAACGTTTAAACGTTAACTGCAGTATTATGGAAACGTTACTCTTAAGTTCATATTCTTACTCCAAATGGTTATAAACCTATTTAAATGTATACTTTCAGTAAAATTTTAGATTCGCGAATTCAAGTTTGTGCTTGTTACGGAAGCAAGTAAAATATAAAATTATGGTTTTACACTGCGATGCAAAAGTTTAGACAAAATGCAAATATGTGAATATAAAGAAAACTATTCAATGAAATGCTTTCAAATTTCTACTGCAGGTACACACTATGGTCCCAAATACGTGTCTGGAGTTCTTGTAACTATAACTGGAGTCACATTTTGGATATTACAAAAGATATTTTTTTACATTGTTGCAAAAGTTAAGACAATAGTCAGATTTTATGCAAATATCCCTTGAAATGTGATTGGTGGAGGAAATGCGGGACTGTATTATTCATTTATATAGTGCAGATATTGCTGAATAAATAATCAAAATCTCAAAAGCTCTTTAGTTCTCGTGTAAAGAAGATGAGAAAGTTTGGAAGCCGAAATTTGAAAATGAACCTACTTTATTAATTTTTTGTCTTTTAAATCGGCTCTAGTATGGTAGTACATTGTTTTTTACTTTGTGGAGACCAAATTCAGACATGCGTATCGATCAAAAAGTCCAAGAAAATTATATTTCTTAAGGATGAAAGGAATTGAAAAAACGACTCAGCCTGACGATTCGCCCCTTACTCCTACAAAACTTCAACTAGGGTCAAAAACAGCACGTGACAGCATAAGTAGATGAACAACTGAATCGGAATGCATAATAAAAACAAAGAATTGTGCTTGAGCCTTTTCGGACAGAGTGTCCCAAATAAGCCAGATTTTATTGGTAAAAGCAGCACAGCATATGATCGTTAGATATTTCTCAAGTCCCGCGAAAAGAATTATAATCCATCTAGGCCATCCCAATTTTAATAATTTTTACCAAAAAAAGTACCATTCATTTTTTAGTCACGATGATACATGTGCTGCTTTTTACATTAAAATCTGGCTTATTTGGGACACTCTGTCCGAAAAGGCTCAAGCACAATTCTTTGTTTTTATTATGCATTCCGATTCAGTTGTTCATCTACTTATGCTGTCACGTGCTGTTTTTGACCCAAGTTGAAGTTTTGTAGGATTAAGGGGTGAATCGTCAGTCTGAGCCGTTTTTTCAATTCCTTTCATCCTTAAGAAATACAATTTTTCTTGGACTTTTTGATCGATACGCATGTCTGAATTTGCTCTCCATAAAGTAAAAAACAATGTACTACCATACTAGAGCCGATTTAAAAGACAAAAAATTAATAAAGTAGGTTCATTTTCAAATTTCGGCTTCCAAACTTTCTCATCTTCTTTACACGAGAACTAAAGAGCTTTTGAGATTTTGATTATTTATTCAGCAATCTCTGCACTTTATAAATGAATAATACAGTCCCGCATTTCCTCCTGACATTATAACTGCCTTAGTTTCAGGAAATGACATGAAAAGCACTCAGCATAATTTAAAAAGTAAGAAATTAAAAAAATGCTTTAAAAGTAAATGCGTAAAAATTAAATATTCTCGCGAAAATGGTAAAAATCATTTCCGATACCTGAATTGTTTCTGTTTTTAATCAATTTTTGTAACTACTCCCAAGTTTTCATAATTTTTATCTATTAAGTATTTATTTGTGTTTAATCAAATATCGATAGTCTGTATGTAAGTAATTTATGGAAGGTTTAAAAATGTTTTTACCACTCTATTGCGCATGGAGTTTAACAAAGTGAATTGGTAAAAAAATAGACTACTGAGACTTAAAAAAAATCGTTACAATTACAGAACACACGCACAAACATAAAATTAAACAATAATTCTAAAAGTGTTATTCATCTTGCAGTTTCCAGGAAAACAAACTTTTTTTTAAGTCATCAAAGAAAATGTAGTCCAGTGGGCATTCAATAATTCCAATTAACTATCAGGGCAAAAAAATAAGACCTGGTTTGTTGAATAAATGTAGATAGCTAAGCGCAGAAGATATAAGAAAAAATACAATCAGATTTAATGTAAATGTTTAATTTACTCCCGAAATGTCTGTAGCATCGCAGACAATATCAATCACATAATATTTTGGTACCTGTACCCCAGCCTCCTCCCAAAGAAAAAAAAAAGAGAGGTGCTTTTTTTTTCAAGTTGCATTAAAATCAATTTGTATTATTCAAAACGCGATAAAAAATATTCAATAATGTCGGACCTATTTTCGCAGGAATAATACGTTACTACTTTTGGCATTCTTTTAAAACCCTTTCTGTATAAAATGGCTTATGTGCCACTGCCATGTAAGTAATCACGTCTTATATCGATAGATATTTCAACATGTATTCGAAAATAAATATTTTTGCCCCTCGAATTTTCACGCATATGTTTTGAGGCTAATAGCTCCTCCGTGGCCCAAGATTCAAATCTTCCTCCTAGATACTTAGTGGATAAAAATATCTCCAGTTTAGCATTGTATAAAAGTAGCCCAAAGATGGTATTGTTCTGGGAACTTTCATCGAACACTTTTAATTACTCCTGGAGGAGGATTCTTCGGTGGTAAAAAGAGCTCCAGAGCTTCTCTTACTGTGGCTCTTTATGGGTCAATGGGCTGATATTCCAAACGAACTGGTCACGCTACACTTGGGACTCTTCTGAAGCAGATTTATTTTTATTTTTGATTACTATATTCACCGGCGAATGAATAATGGCTGTTCAATGACCTCAAGTGTCGATGATCCCTGAGACTAACTCTGTGACGGAACGCGCCAGCGCTGAGTCGAGAGGTGTTGGAATTGCTTTTGTGCGCGATTAAGATGCAGTTGGAGTTGGTATGGCTCTGCCTTCGCCAACTGAGCAGTTGATGGCCTGTCAGAATCGGTAGAGTAATTTTTAATCAAATATGCCGGGAGACGTTAAGAGGGGAAATGGGTAACTGCAGTGAAGTAAAGCCGATGAAGCAGCAATTCGTAGGATGTTCTCAGCTCAACTTTATCTTTTGCTTCATTTTTTTCATCAATAACACCATTGAAAAAAATAGCTAAGTTATTCATTTTTTATCAACCCAACTTTGAGCATTATATTCCTATTTTATGATATTGATTTTATGATATGACACAAAAAGGGGAAAGAGGTATTGTGAAAATTGCAGTGAGGTAAAGCAGATAGATGACGTAAAAATTCAATGTATGTTCTCGACTGACCATTATATTTTGATTCATTTTTCCATAGACTAGAAATATTTAAAAAATAGCAGCTGCTCATTTTCAATTAAATATCACTATTTTACCCATTCTATCTCTATTTTGTAATATTTTGATAGACAGTAAAAGGGAAAGAGTTAATGCTAAAAACTACAGTGAGATACAGCAGATAGATGAAGTAAAAATTCAGCGCACTCTCCTTCATATTTTTCGTCATGTTGCCACCAAATAAAACGATTGGAGGTTCTAACAAATAAATATTTTCTTAAATATCATCTGGCATTGATGATGGCAGATGACACTTTACCTAGTAAAGGTTACTACGCATAATACAATTCGAGATAAGTTTGTTACAGGGTTTTTTGTTTTTTATCCAACATGATTTTCCTCCCGTGAAGGACCTCTGTAATGATTTTTTGTACTTTAAAGCCGTCATTAGTTTTTAAATATTGATAAAGAACATCTTAGGTAGTAGTTACGGCGTGCATTATTAAGTTTTATAGTTGAAGCGTCGCATCACATCTTCTTTAGGTTATTGAGTACCATTAGGTGTCTTTGTGATACTCGAATAAAATCTAAAAAAGTTCTCAGATTTGTTCCTGAAATTTGTTTTGAAATTTTTCTGCACAAAAGTTTCGCATCAATCTCCTTCATGTAAGGTACTTTTGGGTCTTCCTTTACACAGTTTACTGTGGGATGCATTTTTTTTAAAGGGGTTAGGGATGTGGCAAGGGCGGATCCAGAAATGCTCCAAGGGAGGGGCGATTTTTTTTTCTACTTGCCCTCCCCCGTTTTCTTTTACCACATATACTATAGTTGACACATGTTTATTAGAAATGTTTCGGTCTTCAATTGCGAAAAAAATCCAGATCAGAGCCTCGAATCCCAACCACTTCTCATAGTATCATCGAAGATCGTCTAAAATTGCCTTGTTAGAGCTTCAAAAAAAAAAAAAAAACATTGGAGAAGAGTCTCTTAAGGGAGGGGCGATCGCCCCCATCGCCCCTCCCCTTTGATGTGGCTTCATCCCCACCAAGGGCGATGTTGCATCTCCCTTTTATTCTTGGAGCCCAAATGAGACCAAAAACCATCTAAAATTGACCCATTTAAAAATTTCAATAGCTCCATCTGCACCTCCTCATCACATACTAATCTGAAGTTGAAGAAGAAGTGAATCGTTTCAGAAAGACTGAAAAGCGGAAACCAAGTAAAAAATGTAACAAATGCAAGTTGGCGTGTTAGGATGAATTACGAAAAACTATTTTTATTAAGTTGACAAGCATCAGTAGAGTTAGAACCAAATATTTTCTTTACATCACTCACTGTTTTCTATTTTCTAAAACATCTTGCCTTCCATTATTTTGCGATTACATTTTCTAACTTGTTTTTTATAATATATCTCATGTATTTGCTCTATATAGTCGATACATATGACATGTGTAACTAGTAATTTTAGTGAGCTGTAATTTACCCTTTTTTAAAATCTATGTGCACCGAGCTTGATTGCACCGATAATGAAAAGAGCAATTTTTAAATTGGATTAGCATTAAAGATGTGCCCCTTTCATTCTCGGCGTGCTATATGTGCACAAGGACAAAGTAAACTGAAAAAGTAATAATACTATTAAAGATAATAATATATGGCTTTTGATAAAGAGTATTAAGGTTTTTAAAAAAATGCTTTTATTATTGTAACGAGTCCGTAGCACCTTCAACTTTCTTAAATGAGCATTCCAATCTTGATGAAGTAACTATAAATTTATTTACAAGTATGTACACTTATTTACAATAGGAGCAGGAAACAATTGCTAAACATCCAGCAATTAGGTAGCAAACAGTACACTGTACTCTCAACAGTAACTCAGCACCACGTATCTAACGTGAACAGTAATTAAGAAATTACAAAAGCAAAATAAACATTCGCCCAAGCGAATATAACGAGCGAGCCTCTCAGAAATCAAATCTGAGAAAAACTAACTCAAAACTGTGTTCAAGGCCAGCTATTTATACTCGGAAAGAAATTACTACAACATTCTAGCGAAATACGGAGCATTCTGTTCATTCATAACTTAAATAATCCATTCAAGAAAATTCTAGTGATAAAAAGAAAACCACGCGAAAATGTCTTCATGCTTATTAAATGTAGGGCAAATGTAAAAACTACAAAACGTTACAGGGCCGGTATACAAGTGGTAGAAGTGATATCTTCAAATACTTTTGCAACATGTCGCCAGATAAAATCAAAACTAGTGAAAATGATGCAAGGCAGGAAAAACAACAACTATTTACAAGATTTGTAACATTATCTTTTCGGCTCTGTTAGATAATTGCATAACATTTTGTTCTATGTATAAATAAAAGAAAATGAAGAAAAAACTTAATTAACTAAGAAATAAAATTGAGTATTTAAAATTTTGATTAACTCTCTTGCAGATGTTTACACTTCTAAAACTTTTTTGTCTTTGTTTTTGTAAACTTGTAAAGTAAACTATAGTTATCTTATTTAAAACATATTTCTCTAGGCCATAATGTTTCATCTATGATTATACCTACGATCTGGTTTATCTCCCTCCCTAAACCTCTCCACGCCACAAACACGTGCATTCGCAAACTCAGCTTCGAAAACAATAAACACGCATTCGAATTACCTCTTCGAGCCCAAATAGAAACAAGAATACCCGAAACGAGATTTCTCTCGTTTGCCAAGTGTTTCTCGAGTCATTATCGTCTGCTACTTCCTCCATCTTCCCCGATACTTCCTGATGGAGCTGCCCCACACGCGAAACTAAACAAAAACAAGCCACTTCCCTTTAAACGCGCTTTTTTAAATGCTTTCATTTTCTCTAAGGTCCGTTCATCGAACTTTCAAAATGACCTACATTTCCCTATCTTGGTGACTTACTTCTTGGTTTGTATTTTTTTGCTTCTTTTTTATCTAACTTTTAGCAAACTTCACTGCAGGAAATATGAGACACAGTGTTTGTAGCCTGTTACCTGCCTCTGTCTATTACAACACAATAACGAATAAGAGACTGATTTTAATTGAGTCAGAGTAGTATTTTTAACTTCGCTATAAATAGACAATGCGGTGTGTGTTGAACGCGGAAATTCCTAAAGGTATTTTTCCATATATTCTTAGAAAGTAAGGTGAAAGTTGTTTAGTGGTCAAGAGAGAAATGGGTTAAACTGTTCCAGTATTGTATCGACGAAAGAATGTTTAATATTTCAGTTTATTTGAACATTATTCGGGTAGAAAAAGGTACATCGTATCTAGTCCTGGGGATTCACTAAAACCTTTTAAGATGTTTTCTAGTCACGTAATAAGTGACAGAATAAAAGTGAAAAGAAATGTCGATCACATTAAAACTCTTCCTGCTTGTGTTCGCAATTTTAGGGATGCAAATGATGTTTCAGTTATTCGCTTTTATTCCACGTTATCTATATATATAGCTTCATAGTAGTACTGGATCGAGGGGTGCTCCGGGTGGCTACTTCGGGGGGGGGGATCAACCTCTTTCTGTGGTTTTTTCGTTAAATGTCGACACAAAAACTTGAAGGAAAACGGGTAAGGATGGTAGATTCAAGATTTGCCCCGGTTCGGAAAAGTACACCTGGCTTTGTGTCATAGTACATAATTTCTCATTGACATTTTGTCATAAATGTGCTTGTATTTACTCGTTTATAGGACTTTTTAAGTTTATAACTAGAAAACTTTATAACTTCACTTAGCGATAAATTACTAATTTAGCCATTTTTATTTCTCTTAACATGTCGTAGTTAGGCTTTTCACAGATCATTTCTCGTAACATAGGAATATCTATTTTGGGTCTATAATAAAAAAATTCAGTTTTAGACTTATTGCAAATATTTTGAGATTAATGATGTCAAATCAAGTTTAGAAAATACAATCTCCATGTATTTCATATCTATGGAAAGATTGCAAAATAATTGAAAACTGACACAAAATGCAAGCCATTTTGATTAATTATTTTGAGAACATACATAAACAATCGGTCATAACTGATTTAACAATTTACAATTAAATTTTTACAAAAAAAAATAGCATTTTTTCCCTTTCTCATTTAAACTCTTCTTCTTTTAAAGCTCTCCTTTTTTTTTTATTTGTGATTGAAATCTTTTCAACATAATCTTGTCACAAAGTGTAGAATCCTCCTGCTCTTTGTTACATGACAACGTTTGTTTAATTCTGCTCTGCTCAGATAAATATACGATTGGTATTTTGAATCGCTCTTTTGAAAATAAATTCTGTTTTTGCTGATTATACTTATGTATAGTTTTCAACATAATTGAGTATTTGTTAGTCATAATTTATCCTCTTAAAAAAGTGATCGCAATAAATGTGACAGCAACATTTTAGCATTAGTTATTTCGTAGATATTTAGGCAAAAATATGACACTAATAGCGTTTCCTTCAAATCGGTATGAAATAAAATACTCCATAATGTTCTAATCTAAAAATCAAAGTTAATATAAACAAGATTTGATACATTTTACTAGAACTGAGAGTCACAAAATGTCACTATAGTTTCAGCTGGTCGATAATTAAAAAAATACTATGCCAATAACGTATAACCTATGAAATTAAGAATCTTGTGAAATTTATGAATCCACTAATTTTCTGAACGAGACTCTTAACTAAGAGTTATATATGACACCCAATAAGGGTGAAACCCCAATAAGGGCTTGTTCATTGATAACGTCTATCAAGACACTAGAATGGCACCCTTAATAGTACCTTTAACCCAGAGTACCACATGGTTTGAAAAGAGAGCACCCATAGGAGAATAATTTCACCCTTTTGGATTTCCTTACAGTTAATAAGCAATTTATTTATTTTAATTGTTTTCTTTTTTTTAAATGTAAAATTTTTCGACTGATTAAAAACCAAAATACTTTTTTAAAATAATTTATTTGCTCTGCCGTCTTTCTTTTTCTTTCTCCTTTTAAAAAAAAATTGTATACTAATTATATACAACTTGAATATATTTTGCCGCCGATGAAATTCTTTGAGAGATGTCTAGGTCTGAACGGCACGACACAACATTTTTTTTTTCCAGATTGGCTTCCACTTTGTTCGTAATAAATTATTTTATGAAAGATCCGCTAAACCCTGGAAAATGTAAGAAGGTAATAATACCTATTATTTTAAAATATGGATATTTTGAAGTTTGAAAAATATCTAACTTTTAAAAGCTCCTTTTATTATGAATTCAAATAGATTTTTCGCTTAATAAATTGAATTAAGTTTTACATTTTAATTAATAAAGTGTTGTTTATCTACTATTCGAGAAAAGGTTGATAAACATATCGAGGTGCAATATATGTATGAAAGAAACAACAAGTCATAATAACGGTTAATTAAACAAGAACCAGTAGTAAACTTACTTTATATACTTCTTTTTCATGAACTTTTCAAAGTGCTAGAAAAATGCTATGAAAAAGCATAAATGGACCTAAATAAAACAGCCAAGTAATAAAACTAATTTGTGTCTGACATTTATTCCTCTCAAAATGATAATAATCGTAATGATAAATAAATAAATAAATAAATGTGGAAATTTCGAATATCTATTTTTTCCCCATAATTCCTAACTTATTGAGTTTGCTTTAAAGACCTTTGTAAAGTTATTGGATGGATGTAGCAAGGACAACTGTAGCTTAGTTCATCCGCTTTTACTTTTATTATTATTGATAGTTTTTATTTTGTGTTTTTATCCAAGCAATAAATTAGTTTTACAATATACAATAAAAGACAAAAAAGAAATAAAAAACCTAAAGCAATATTTCTGTAAATCAAAATGTTCATTTCTATTTTAAAAAGACATAAAAATGATTTAGCTAATCATTTGGAAAGCTGCCCAGAGCAGTTAAAGTGAAACACGCGCTCAGAAATGAAAAATAATCGATTCATTTTTTAATGCTGAAAAATATTTTTATAAAGATTACGCGCTTTAATTTCAAAAAGCCGATGCGCGAAAGGCAAAACGCGGAAAAAATCTCATTGAACAATAGTGAATAAGTAAAAAAAAAAAATAAAAGAAGAAAAGCTATAAAAATTGCGCGGAAGGGAAAACGTCGCCAAACTATGATAACCCTAGAAAAGAAAGGGTCAGTGTCCTCTCCATATACCACTTTTCTCCTCATCGCTCTACGCACCTCTTTTACTCCCGTCACGTCAGTAATACCGAAACTACAAGCTCAGGGTTCTTTTTTTTTTCTTTTTAATTTTTCCTCTTTATTTTTTCTTCTCTATTCCTACCTGTTTACTCGGTTTTACTTCAAAGGCGGTTAGTTTCTAATGGTTGGTATACACATCTCACTTTTAATCAGTCGTTAAGTGATTCGTAGACGAAATGACATTATCATTTTCATTTCCATTAATACTCTTTCTTCTTTTTGTCGGAAAAGGTTATTTATAAACTCCAATTGTATGTTTTTTAGATTTAACTTGGCTGTTCTTATTTACACTTGGTCATTAAAGTTCTTTTCTTCTTCTTTTTTTCTTTTTCAATGAAACTGCGATGAACAAAAGTGAATTTGCTGTTGGTTTTAAGGAAGTAATTTTATTAAACTGGTAATGTTGAAATAAAAATTTAAATTGAATAAACCTTTTTTTTCTGAACTTTGGTTCTTCCTATTAATTATTTTTCTTCTCAATTTCAAATCTGTTCACACGGTTTTATTTCAAAGGCGGTTTGTCTTTGATGATTTTCATACACATTTCACTTTTAATCTGTCGTTTAATGATTGTAGTCTAAAAACTTAATCATAATCATTTCCATTAATAATCTTTCTTTATGTCGGAATGTCGGAAAGATTATTTATAAACATGAGATATTCGTTTTTTGCATTAAACTTCGTGATTTAAAAAAAAATATTTGGTCATCAAAGTATTTTTTATGATTATTATTTTTTAAATAAAATTGAGATTTAAAGAAATGAGATAATGAAATTGCGATTAATTTTAGAGATGTTATTTTACTTAATTAGTAATGTTGAACAACAGCATGAACATTAAAATAGTATTATTTTTTTAATGATATTAAAAAAACATAATGTTTTTTAACAACAAATTATGAACTCTTATTTATTCATTTTTTACTACTTTACTCGGATTTACATCAAAGACTTCGTTTTTATATTTGTTTATGCTTGATATGAACATATACAGAAACACGTTTAATAAGTCGTTAAATAATTATAATCTAGATTCTAAAAGACATTATTATATTTATTTCTATTAATACTTTTTCTTTTTTGCCTCAGAAAAGGTTATTTATAAATACGAACGATGTTTTCTTAGATATAATTTCGTGATTCATATTTATATCTGGTCATTAAAGTTTATTTCAAAATAAACTGATTACTACTAAAAGTTTTAGAGAAACTGTTTTATTAAATTGGTAATTTTGAACAAAAAAATTATTTATTTATTTATTTTTCGTTTTTTTCTAAACTGCTTTGCAAAACAATATAACAACAAATATATTTTTTAAATAACTAAGTCTTCTATGAAAACATAATCTTTGTATTTTAACAATGCGATAAAAAATCAAATCTTTACAATAGAAAAATGCTATATATTCTGAAACAAAGAATTATGGATTCGGTGCGTAATTTTATTAAATTAATGCATTTTATGGTTTGTTATGTCTGAATTTTTTTGGACACGCGCTGTTTTTGTTCTTCAAACGAATCAAATATTGTCAACTACCAACAGAATCTAACATGATTACAGTTGAAACAAGGCACTCTCTCACACACATACAGTTATTGTACTTAGTTTTGTTGAAGAAAGACGGTTTTTATGCAATGAATTGCAATTATTGCCACTTATTATTATTATTATTATTATTATTATTGAACTGTAAATATTGAAATTCTGTCTTTTGAGCCGAATTCAGTATTATAATTCAACTTAAAATGATACAAACGAGTTAGCATTTTGTTAACATTTTCTATAAGTATACGAAGTTTAGTAATCTCCAAAAGAGCCCACAAGTATTATTCACTGTATATTCTGCTTTGCTAAAACCAGTAAAACACATTTAGCACGAAAATACTTAACATTCAAATCAGTTAACACGAAGTGCTAGATATAGGTCCGGAGAGTATGCTCTGCAATTTAACACAAATATTTTATAACAAAACTGTTTTAACACGAAAAAATGTTTTGGTACCCTCAATTTCCCTCAAAATACTCTTCACTGCATTACGCTGATTACAGTAAAATAACGTACGTATAATAACGTACTCCTCTATGTTTAATATTATGTCACTGTATGTTTGTTTATAGTTTATTTTCCTCTGTATTTTTTGTATGTTTTTTGTACCGAATCTGTTACTGATTTAGCAATGTAATGCCGCAAAATAAATTAATAAAAAAATTGTGGGGCAATCCATTCGCTCTTAATGTTATATAATTAAATGTTTTGAAATGTGTCACTAAAAAGTTCGTGGAAGTAATTGCGTAATAATGATGAAAGTAATGGCTGTGTCTTGCGCAGCCACGAGAAAACTGATAAGTGTAGCAAGTTTTATGGGCTGTATGTGTGAA
Source organism: Uloborus plumipes (assembly GCA_038373865.1). Lineage (NCBI taxonomy): Eukaryota > Metazoa > Arthropoda > Arachnida > Araneae > Uloboridae > Uloborus > Uloborus plumipes. Next base: position 25,399 of record JAXGGA010000080.1, on the reverse strand, counting down.
GAATGATAAAAAAAAATATTTATCATTTTGAGCAAGACTTTTCGCCAGCTTGATTTTTCTGTGCGAAGACGAATGTCGTGGTAGAAAACTCCTCTTACTAGTGAAATCAAAATGGATGCTCTTTATTGTGAACTTTTCTATTCCTGAAAATTAGAAAAGAAAGGAAAAAACGCAGAAAAAACTTATGGATTAATTGCTTACATTGGCATATTTTATTGATTGTATGACAATGATTAGACTATTGTTTGACTTTTTGACGCAAGGTCTCTTTGCGCATGTGTGTCAGGTATCTTCGGATTGTATCAAAATAAGGGTGATAGTGATGAGACAGATAACGGATGTGTGAAAGGATTATAATTTTTGATTATTTTTCATCCGGGATTTATTTATTCGACGTGTTTGCTACTGTATTGATGCTTTGTTTGCTATTTCAATTTATTCCCCTTCTTTATCGGATTTAAGAAAATTGTATCAGATTAAGCAGAAATAATGCCTTGGTGCCTTTCTAATCAAGCTGTCCCCTCCATTTTAAACTAGAACCATTCAACGGCGCTAGTGGCGGCAGCATTTGGGGACGGACAGTACAAGGGATACTACTCCAAATACTGTTTGATTTTCTTGGGAAAAGCCATCCTCCAGTTTGCTCATGCGTCACGCGTGCTTCAAATTTATCAAAATAGAGGATATTTTAATTCATTTAATTACTTTTTAAAAATCAGAATTGTTTTAGACGGAGAAGTGTCCCCGCATTAAACGAAGAAAGATGTAAATCGGACATGCAATTAAACATCGAAAAAGACAAAGAAATAGCAAGTGCATGCTTAAACTTGTAAACTTGCTTATCCTCCACCTATCATCCTTTTCCTAAGTGTTATCGTTCTCGAGTAAATAGGTGTAGCTTTCAAAAACGGACAGTATTTACTCTTTAATGATTCGCTTAACAGTAATAAAAGAAAATTTAAACTTAGAAAGTTAGCTTCAAAATGTTTTGATTAATTTTCCGACATTAAGGCAGTGATAGCGCGAAAGATACGGAAATAAGAATATAAGAGTGCTTCAAAAGTAAAATAAATGGATGTGTACTTTAAAGGTACTGTGCTATTCATATAGCTCTCGTTCCGAAATGCATGTTTGTTTTTGTTTTAAATACAACTCTAAAACTCTATTTCATAATTTAAGGCAAATAATGTTGCTTTCTTTAAACCACCAGCACCCTAAGGGGGGACGTCCGACTTAACTCTGACAGTACACGATGCCTTTAAGTACCATCTATCAATATTTTGATCATGGGTGCCGGTAGAGGAGCGTTTGCACCCCTCGCAAAAAACAATTAATTTAAAAAATAGTAAATTAACATTAATTTAATATTAATGTATATTATATTCTTTCATAATTATTAATATTATATATTTTATTATAATATTAATTAATATTATAAACTATTTTTTCTCTTCTAAAGCAATTAATTTCAAAATTATTTTCGTCACAGTTAAAAACTTCTTTCAAGATCTGCAAAGTGAAAATAATGTTTGTGCGCACTCGTGCTAAATATAACACGCTACTATTGTTTCATTTCGGATGAGGTCAAAGAGTAATTAGGCAATTAACTATTGAATACTGCGTGTGCGTACGCTTAAGAATGCATTATCCCAATATGTGTCGCACGTAGTTGTTAAATTTGAAATGTAGATTAATTGCTTAAGGATAATCGAAAATGAGCAATATGTTTCAACCAAAATTCAACACTTAACAGTTTGAAATAATCATATTATAATTCTCTACAATGTTATAATGCTCTATCAATTGGGTATCCAACCTTTTAGACTCAAGAAGGGGGTGGGGGACAAAATTTTTAAAATGTAAGTCCTCAAAACACTGTTTTAGTCTACCTTTGGTCCCTTCAGGGGGGTCATGATCCCCTATGATCCCCCGTCTGGATCTGCGCCTGTTTAGACTTTGGGGAACCCTATGAGCTTGCCGTTTCCTACAAAAGGAAAAAAAAAATCTTGATCGAAAAGCAGATAAAATAATTCATCAAATCTTAATCCCACTCAAATTTACAAAATTATTTTTGCGTCTCTATTTTATCATAATTCAAAGATCTTGCTATAATGAATAGCAAGGTTGCTAATTAGGGCTTTTGTTGGTTCCCTAAAATATATTTTATGAATAACAAACAAAAGCATCAAATATATTTCTTTTAATTTTTTTATAAGCAAACGGCTTTTAAGAATTCGATCTTTTACCAAAAAATTAAATGTAGTAGTAGTAGTAGTAGTAATGATATCAAGTTTTTAAACAAGAAAAATATATAAATATATATACAGAGAGAGAGACTGATCCTGTCGAATATATTTATGCGTCCAGAAACAAAAAAAAAATTATAACGAGTTATCACGATAATTTTTTTCAAGAGATAATTAGACTTTTTAACGGGAGATTATCTCGCGTTAATGAGAAATAATAAAAAAGAAATCATTAATTAAGTACCGCACGTGTAAGATTTCGCCCAACAACAGAGGCATCGCATCGTTATGACTAACTATATATTATCAGCTGCTTGTGGATCCAATTATCTCCGTTTTTTCTTTTTTTTTTTACTTCTAATATTTCATCATAATTGCTGGATGTTTACTTTACTCTTTTTATATTTTCTGTGACAAAATGAAGTTAAACTTTTTTCTTTTCTTTTTTTTTTTCAATTTAGAAATCTTGCGTTGCGTGCTTAGTTCTCTTTTCCTATTTTTAATTCCATTATTTCTTCAAATTAAGTTTTTTTGAAAATTAAATAACTGTCTTGTGAGTATACCGCGCTCCGACAACGAAAAAAAAAATCACCGGAGGAATTTAAGGAATTAAGCATAGTTTAATGCGGTTTAGTCTGAAATATTACTATAAGTGCAAAAAAAAAGCGTAATTTTTACTGCTTAATTTTTGTAATCTAAATTAATAATGAAATTTTAATGATTTGTCACCGCTGATCATATCGTTTTTCCGCTACTGCGCACCAATTATGTAAAGCTAACTTTGAGCTTGTGAAAAAGAGCATTAAATTTAGATTTCACACCAATAGTTAGTGCGTTTTTACCCCCCAAAATTTTGAGTAGTGTTACTTCCGTTGCTGGGGTGCTATGTCCCGTATGGGTGCCCCTAAGAACAATAGCGCACGCTCACTCCTAAGACAGAGCCCCTTCGCCCCCAAATTTTAAAAACTCTCCCCATTTCCTCCCAAAATCAAACGCTGTAAAAATTGGAAATCATACAATTTACAAATGCATGGTGAAGCACAATTGCTACTCTACGATTTAAGCTAATTTATAAGAAAAATATTAGCAGCAATAAAATAAAAGTGAGAAACGGTTTAACTGAATTTTCGCCAAGCTAGTTCTTTGAGGCTCCAAAAAGCATTAAAAAATTATAGTCCTGTTTTCTAGGCTCGTTCCCAATTATTGCTCCCAATTATTATTATTGTGTATTGAAATATAATGGACACTAATCTAAAATGTCAGAACTTTGAAGTTTTACTTTTAAAATTTTTAATACATTACTGTGCATATTATAGCCTATTTAATGTACACATATTAAACGGAAAGTGTACCGAACCGCTGATTTTATAAGTTATTCATGATTTCTGAAATGAAGGGGGAGCACGAATTGAAAAATACTTAGGCAATTACTAGCAAAAGATCTCAAAACTATATTTAAATGATCCTGCAGGAACATGGTTAAAGTTTTAATTAAAATCATATTTCGAAAACTCCTTTAAATTTTTAATATCAAGATATTACAATAATTCAAAAATTATATAATAGGTTTTACTACCTATTACAAAAAATATGCAATTTGTTTTATCAAAATGTCTCAAACATTTTTTATTTGTCACTTATTGAAGTAACTTCACATAACCAATCATTTTTCAATACAGCAAAGTATAATTGCTGTTTAGAGATTTTAATCAACCAAAACAATCTTACTTGGTAAATGCACGTAGCTAAGAGCATGTCAAAAACGAACAATTTTTACCGATCCATCTTTTTCGTAGCTCTGATCGACAGATACGAGTATTGATTTCCTACCTATTTATATCGAATATCATTGATTACCTATGTCGATCCAGTCACTTTTATGAAATGCAAACCCATAATTTTCTGATGCGAGTAATTTCCATTTAAAAAAACAGGTTGCAAGAAATTTGACGGTCAATTTCCTATCTTTTGTCGGGCGCTAGATGCAAATTTTTTTCTGCACTTTAAATACCACTTTGAATTTCTAATGGGAAAGTTCTTTTTCCAACTTGCCCAGCCAGCTCAACCAGCCTCGACGCAACTCAACTCGGCGGACATTGACCTCAAGTGAAGTGAAGATACTGTGCAAGTTGGAACCGCCTGAGCTAATGTCGTCTTTTCACGATTTCCTTCGTCCACAGGTGTGAAGTCATTTTTCTGCACCGGTGGTCTTTGAGAACAAGAATTCCCCTCCAGGAATTCGAAAATTAGAATTTAGCGAATGGCGACATTAAATTATAGGAGACACTGGAAACGTAGTACTGTACTATTAAAACGGGGTGTGGCACAGTTCCGGATATTAGTGAAAATGTGCTAATTATATAATTTCGAAACTAATCTTTTTTTCCATCAATATATATCTACTAGCTGACTCGCTTTTGCACTAGACAGCAGTAATTCAAAAATGCGCTTTATTTAAACGGTGATTTTTCGAAAAAAAAGGCACAGAGTGAATTGCTATATTTTGCTGATTTAAAAGAAAAGAAAATCATACTTTACTTTTGTATTTTTATGAAGTACTAAGAAAACAACCAGAAAACATCTTTACGAAACGTTATTCATGTTAAAATAAACATTTTCTTTTCCGGTTTTAATGTAATAGAAATCTGTGGTTTTAAATCCTACTATGAGTTTAGATCAAAACTATAACCAGTGAAAAAAGTCAACCAAAAACGACAAAACTAATAGCAGGATCAAGCGTGCGATCTAAGCGTCAAAAATTCGTAACCTTTCCCATGAAGTTTTAATAAATTTTCCTTCTTGTTCAGTAAGCAATAAGAGTTGGTGTTTGTTAAATTTTGTTAAATGCAATCAATTGCGTATTATAGCTTTATGTATGTTATGTTCATACATATAGCATAACCACTCTACTGAATAAAATGGCGTAATATTTTACTAAAAGGTATTTTTTGGTTACTTTCGAAAATCAGAGTTTTTTGAAAATCCGAAATATCCTATCAGCTTGGATTTTTGACGCTCTATTAATATGCATGTAATGTTGGCATTTTTTACCTGGCATAAATCACTAACTCGCAATATGTCTATTCTCGAATTTCTCCCTATCTCAATAATATTAAAATTTAATGAACATAAAAATTTTAACTATTTATTTCGCAAACTTTAGTTAAAAATTTATCTTCATTGCAATAGAGTTATTGGTATCAGTAAATTACTTACTTTTCTTTGGGTAATTACGTTGCAGATGGTATATGGATAAAAAATGTTTAAACTCGTTTAATTTTCGAACTTAAGATAAGAAAGAGCTGTTGATTGCTTTCCAAAGTTTGAAACTTTGTTTTGTATTGAAAAAGGGTATGCTTGTAACACCGAAACATGGATATATACAGTAGACTTTGTGATTCGTGCGTAACATTATTGCCCTTCACCTATAATCCTCTTTAAGGTTAGCGTTTGCTTCTTTTATCAGTTGTTGTTAATCAAAGAAAAAAAAGTTGAGATTTTAGTAGATTTTGTTTTTACATAAATATTTCTTTTCTTTAACGTTAGAAAAAGGATTTGTATTTTTATTTTTTTTTTCTCTTTTTTTAACATCAAAACTATCTTTAAAACTCATATCATGTCACGTTCTAAAAGTAAAACAAAAAAAAAATTCTAATTCGTGCGAATAATTTATGTTTCATTAAAAATATTAATTAGAATATTTTCCATACCTTAAAAATTTTAATTCAAGCTTAATTGCGACTACCTGTTACTCAACTTTTTCTATTAAATTCCCTCTCACGGAAATCTATCTCCAAAAACTATTTTCGCACTTAATCAAAGGTTTTTCTTTTTATTTATTTCCTTCACACTAACCCTTTCAAGCTACAGGCATTTAATTACTTCAATCTGTCCGTCTCGTCTTCCTTTCCGTCTGGTTCTTCCCTTTGTAATTAGATGACGAGTCTTCTTTTCCAACGCGTCATTACTACTGCATATCATAACATGCAATATTTGTTGTAAATAAAAAAAAAAAAAAAAAAAAAAACGGAACACGGAAGGGTTCTCAAGTTTTCGACATTTTCAAATTTATTCAGACAGATGCAATAAATAAGTCGTGATTTCGGGTTTTATGAAACAAAATTGACTTTTGTGTGTTAAAGAAAGAAAACAATCCAGCAAAAAGATAGAAAGACATTGTACTTTTGATTACAGGTCTTGATTTAAGCGTCTAGCTGTACGATGATGAAGTCTTTTGAAATTATATCTGGGAGTGGTGTGTTCCTTTGTCTAGTTTCCTAATTAGTTTTTTCTTCAGCTTTCATACTTTTTAATATGCAGTTTAGTTATCTAATACCTTGGTATTCTTGATATTTTTTTAAGCCCTTAAATTGCATATTTACTGAAAATACTTCAAAACATGTCTCCTTTCGTATTTTCTACATGACCAATTTTTTACAAACGTAATATCATACAGCATGAAGTTTAACCATAACTCGTTTTTCATTCAAAAAGCATTTCAAAGTGTACATGGTGGTAAGTCCTTGAACTGCATAATTAATGTAAAGTAACACCCTGCCTGAAGGCATTAAATTTAACCATTCCTTATTTTTCATTCACGAAATTTTGAGATTTGACATCGGATTACGTACGTCCAATATATTACTGATGGTTTACAGGCTATCTAACACACAATTATATCATCTTTCAAATACTAATTTTTACTAATTTCCCTGTTTTCAATTAAAATGCTTTTGAGTTTTTATTTGGCTTCAATAATTTTTTTAAATAAATGAAAGGAACAAAATAATATTCTCTCTTTTAATTCTTAGCTTATGATTTGAATGATTAACATGATTAATTACAAAGTATCACTGATTTTACCTTTGAATGCCTATTTGTTTAAACATATTTTAGAAACTATTCTTCGATTTTTAGCACTTGCTTAAAATTATGGGGAAAATTCTTTTAAAACGTTGCTTTAATTTAAGAATAGAATATGGTTTAAAAAATAGTTCATTGTTCAGCTGTCTAGGGCTTAATAAATTATGAATAAATTTGAGATGTTAGAGATCAAAATCATAAATTAAAAGTATACAATTATTTGTGGCTTGAGTCCAACTACCTTAAGTTTTTGGCCCATTTCGGTTGATGATCCTACAACAATTCATAGGCTACGTACTGTTGTAAATATATATATTGCAGGGCATTTAAAGTACATCTTAAATGCTGCGACTTTCAGCAACTCAAAGCACGTAACACCAAGAATTTATCGAATCCGCACGAAAGAATTCACTACGAAATATTTTGAGAACTTCAAATCCCAGCTTTCTTCACGACTCGCTGAAGTGAAGGAGCAAACACTCTAAGCAATCTCATAGCTTTTCCTGTCGCGAAGTGAGCACGAGAAGAAGAAGAAAAAAGAAAGAAAGAAAAAACACCATTGGCAAGTTAGTCCCGAAGACGTTAATGGTTTCCCAACCTTAAGAAAATTACGTAACATATCAGCAGAATACTTCCACACAAAACATCTTTTCCCCACTAACAATGTGATGTAACTGACACTAACTCGCACTATATATAGCAGGCGCATCGACGTACCAAAATTAGGAACTCCTACCGCGTAAGCCGGCAATTTGTTTTTAGATTCGACGAGAAACTTTGCAGCAGAAATTGGAGGATCCTTGCTTACCTATAAAGGGCCCCTGTTATCATATCATTTGTCATTCTTGTCTTATCCAGGCAATTAGCTTTCGGAAAAGGGCTTCTTCAGTTGCGGTAAAAGGATTTGTGCTCGGAATGTAATTTCCGTTTCAACCACTAAGCCCTTTTAGCTCCTTGCTTAAGTTACCGGCAACTTGAATTGTAAGAATGAAGGCCAACCTGTATAGGCGATGAAAGAATTGGAATACAACATCCATGCTGCTCGTATCACTTAATATGACTTAATAAACAACTTCCATGCTACTCATATCGCTTAATATGACTTAATAAACAACTTCTACATTGCTCATATCACTTAATACGACTTAATAAACAACTTTGATGCTATTCATATCGCTGAAAAGGAAAGGGATTGCCCAATTTCGATTTCAAACTAAACAATTTCTTAGGGCTGTAAATTCTAAATTGAGCTTTTGAAATATTCGATAACTTTGTAAAAATGGACAATATTCAAATTGCTGTTACAAACATCCTACTTTCCATGTAGAGTTCGCTTTAGGCAGTCTATAGCAAATGGTAGGTCCGTCACTTCGAGTTTTTTTCCGAAGGAGGAGGGCAAAGGGTGTAAACCCAACGCAAAGTATCAGAAAACAGCTAACACCACATCCTCTTATATGTAAAAACATACATTTTTTTAAGCCGGGAAAGGGAGGCACTCGAGCCCCCTAAACGATCGACCCAGTAAATATAATAAAACACTTCGACTACAGAGAAGAGGAAAGTGCAATAGTTCTAGTATTTACTCGTATCACTTAACATGAAATTAGTAATTATTAACATGTCACTCAAAATATTTAATCGGAAAATCTGGGGAGGAGATTTACAATTTAAAAGTTAAGCCGTTCAAAACAACAACCCTTTGGAACAACCTGGTCGAAAATCGGCTTACTATATTGTTGTTAGAAATGAATTTACACATCAAGGCAGTTTTGGAGCCTTTATTGAAGAAGCAAACCCTTTACAGAACTAGTACCTAAAATTCCATTCCATTTTAAGAGAAACAATGAATACACAAAAAAAGTTAGTGTTTTAATTTTTTACACCAAAATGTATATTTCTGTCAATTAGAAATAAGTATATGTAGTGTTAACTGAGATTAGTTTAGGAAGATTTTAAGGTCACGACTCAGAAAAACATTTTTAAGATTTACTGTACCAGTCTGTGTAGTAAGACAAATTCTATGTGCAACAGCTTTTTCTAACATGAATTCATCAAGTGTCCCATTTACTAAATTATTTTGAATGTAAAACCACCGATTGTCTTATTTTTCAAGTTTATCAATGTAAATTTGAGAGAACTGTGCAACTAAAAATCTAATGTGAGAATTGCTGCATTTGAAGAATTATTTTTTTTGTGATGATGGATTGATTGAATCTAATGCAGTAAGGTAAAAATTCGTAAACTACGCAGATTTATAATTTTCTGTATTATTCAAAATATACAGAGAATTTTCACTGTATTAAAATGGAATTATGCGTCAATATATACCATTTACAAAACAAATTTACGTGATAGGCCTTAATTTGCAATACTCTGAACATGCTCGGTTTAGGTTCAGACTCTTCAGACTTTGATTTCTGATTGACCAAAATGTTAAGAGGGATTTGTATGGGAATGGGATTTTGTAAATTATTGAGATAATTCCTGCCTTTTAGTGGTGAACCCTGGCCTAAAGACGTTAGTTTTCAATATTCTAAAAATTCTCGGTATGAAGTTTGGAATCATTAGACTTTGAAAAAAAATTTTACCGAACAAACACTACCTTTGATTTTTTTTTCTTTTTAATTGTTCATCATGCTGCAAGAAACAGATGTGTCACAAACTATTGGATGCATTATCTACTGGATACTGGATCTTATGTGGATAACGTAAAGATGTGACCAGAATGTTAATGTGAGCATCTTAAACTACCCGTAACTGTGATTCTGAATAGGTAAATACGTAGTAAACTTTTACTCTTCAATAATTTTATAAGCCAATACAATAAAACATTGATTTGTGTCAAAACTTTAATTTGTTTCATAAGCGTTTTTGTGGTTGTAATTAAATGCGTAAATAGTTACGTCCAGTCATGTTGACTAAACCTCAAATGTGATGACTATAACTTAAAATAACCTTTCTCCATTCATCTTGAGGCAAAAGTGATTGAACTAAAACTGATTCGACATCGTAAAATTTAATTTATCAATAGCAGTTTTTTCCCCCATTCACATTCCCTATAAAAAAAAAACTTTTATTACTTCGCCTACAACGGTCAAGCACCCAGTCCTAAGTGAATCAGAAATTCACTTCCGCGCCAGATCATTCACGCGTCACGACGGGCTCCACTTTCACTCATTTCTCGCTCACTTTGGCAAGTTTTCCTTTTCGTTTTTCGCATATTTTCTCTCAGTGACATTCATCGGAAGGTCGAATCCAAGGCTGTGTGTACTAGCTTTTTATTGACGAAATCCATGCGTCGAAGGAAAGTTGCTTTTCGCGTTAGTTCTTTTGTTCGTTTTTAATTAGTAACAATGTGCATCAGTACAATGTAGCTTCTGCGGTGGAAAAGGATTCTGAAAATAAATAGTGACTAAATCATGCGCTCTGTATATTGTTTGCAATGTATATCTAAAATGTTTGCGTAATGAACAAAGATAAACAAATTAAATTATGACTTTTTTTTGTACAATGTATTGTAAATCTACAAAATTTTCATGCTTTTGAAGTTGAAACCCCAGGAAAGTTGTTCTGTTTAAACTTAAAAAAAAAAAAAAAAAAAGACTTACGAAGTAAAGCGACAAAATATCGAAAAATTCATATCATTATTATATGGAAGTCAATTTTAAAAATTAGCTTTTAGAGTTGATAAGGATGCATTCAGCAGTCTAGAAAAAAGTAACGAAACTTTTTGACATTATATGACGGGTTGCAGATTTATAGATATTTATGGGAACAAATTTTTTTTACAAATGTTTTACAATGGTACTTGCTTTTATTTTTGAAAAGTGAACTGAACCAACTGTTTCCAGAAACTAATGTTGTTGCAGTTAATTTTGACTATACCAGCTACAATTTTTTTAGAGTGAATATTTTCGGCCATAAAAAGAACTAAGAGCAACCAAAGGAAGAGAATGACAAATTAACAACCTTTCTTTCTTGTTTTGATATCCACAGAAAAAGAAAGTGAACAAAATGAAACAAGACCCCACTTTCTAGTTTTATGAAAGTCACAGATATTTTTACCACAATGACAGAAAGAACCCAGGGACGGGATGCATTTTCTACAGAATCAGATGGATATATTTTTATATATGTTTATACTAGGGACTACGTAAATATCATTCATATTCATACTATTTTATTACGGTTAACATCATATGCTCTTTTTCAACATATGTATTATTATTCCACAAATTATCTCATCTGCCTACCCTGGGCGTTCGTTCACGGCACGTGCCTGATATTAATTATGCACTAATTTACCATACTTGATCCACACGTTGTATGATCAGATTTCTACAAAATCCGTTTAAGAACTATTTACATGAAACTTAAATTGTCCAGCAAATTTTATCAGTTGCACAATTAATAGTGAACAATTTAGTTGTTGTGAACAGTGTGTGAACTAAAGTATAATTCATGCAGCATTAAGAAAACTTAAGCTTTATTCTCTTCAAACTCAAGAAAAAGAGAATATTTCCTTCAAACACAGAACTTTGATAAATGTTGATGAGAGTTGATATTTTTTGTCTAAGAGAATATAATATAAATAGTATATCATAAGTAATGGATTTGACATGATACTAGATAAAAATGAAGATTCCCTCTTAAAATTATCCATTGCAAACTTGAATATAATTGATTAGATTTCTTGTTAAGGTTGTGTAACGATTTACGTAAGTACAAACTGTCTTGCAAGCTTTCGACAAGAACTTACAAAAAAATAAGCAGCTACAGTGAAAGTATTTGTTGACTGTTTTGTAATTGCAACTAGTTTTCCGGTGTATATTGTGAGGAAGAACAAATTGGAAGAAATATTTTTGTTAGATGCTAATTGAAAACTGTCATCATTAATCCTCTATCTAAAAGAAAATCAGATTTTTTTCTCGAGAATCGAAACAACTTGAAAAAATGAAACACATTTCTAGACTTACTTTTTTACAATTATTTATGAAAAACAAAAAAACTAAACAAACATTAATTGACGACGAAAAAAAAGGAAGAAAAAAAAAACGAAAAAAGCAATGAAAAATGATGTTAAACAATAAGGTACACTTATTTCTCCATTTTCTCAAGATAATACACAATAAACACACAAAATACTATATTAATTAAATATATATATATTTTTAAGTTATTCATAAGTACCCTTATTCATTCAATCTGCGATAAATATCCCCATCGAATCGTTTTCTTTGGTACCAGTGCGGTAGATTAGAGTGTTGACCACGGGTTACAGTGTGGGATTAAGTTATAAACTCAGTTTTATGAATGTAGCAGGAGATCTTATCGTATACTTCCTACAGTCTACACTTTGATACTGAGGATTAACACAGGGACACCCAGCTGAATACTCAAAAATCAAACAGGTATCTTTTGTTTGAAAATATAAGCTAGACAAGAAACACCCCTTTTTTTTTCAGACACTTCTGTATCATTATCATTATTTTCCCCCTAGAGTGTTTTGCTATATTTTATTTTTTACTTATTGTATATCTTCATGACTAATATTTGATGCCTTTTTTTTTCGACGATAATTAATGGAATGCATAAAATAAACACTTTATTTCTGGAAAAGTACGTATAAGTAATGCATTGCAATGTAGAATTTATTTATATTTTAACTTATTCTTTTATGACAAGTTGTTGTTTAAAAAAAATCAATCGTGAAGGAGGAGTTTCGAAAAACGAAAGCAAATCAACTACAGGAAATGTTTGTAAAAAAAAATAGGATATTGTTTCAGAAATCGCAACTGAAAGAAAATATTACAATTAATAAAAATGATTCAAATGGATTTTCGTATTGGTTTTTCTCTGTTTTCAGCTATTTTTTGACTATCAGAAGATTTTGCTATCCGTGGTTGCCGGCAACTGATTTCGTGTATGTTCATGATTTTACCGTACTTTCTTCAAAAATGATGTCTGATTTATAAAACGAATTACATTGAAAAACGAATCATCATATCCTCATTCTCCAAAAAATCAATCAGATTTAGCAACTACTATATTAATTTTTCCAAAATAAAATCACTTCGGGGTAATCTATTACGATTGCTAATCCCAAAATCAAAGAAAGAAAAACCCGACATCACTGCAAGATTAGTTCAGACATTTCATAAAGTCGGTTTTCCATTGTTTCTGTGTTAAGAGGTCACAATATATTTCAGGAAAGATTGTCCACTCTAAAAATATCTTTTCTTCGTTCAACTCTTCTACTGACTCTGATATGATGCTTTAGTGAAGAACCAAGAAATGAAGGGTCTTTGACCTAATTCCTTTCGAGATTTTTTTTTCTTCTCACTAAATGACCGAATTAACTGCTATGACTTTGAAAACTTTTGTTTTCTTTTCTGAAGGTAAACTTGAAAATGAGTTCAAGCAGTGATAATAGAACATTATTTTACGAGGAATTCTTCTTTATTTAGAGGTAAAAATGACGTGATTCTAAGAGGAGTGGGTACATAAAAGGAGGGTTTGTTTTACTTTTGTAGCAGTTTTATCTGAATTTCATGAAGCGTGCAACGGTGTACTCTTTTTAAAAAGTAAAAGAGCAACTTGATTTTTCCTATTAACTTTTCTGAAGCTTCGCGATGAGGAAAATAATTATCACCGCAGTTTATACAAATGTGTGTGATTAAACTCTGAGATACAGTGAATTTATCTGAAGCCATATTTAGTTATTTATTTTTGCTTTTTTTTTTTTTTTTTTTTTTTTGAGCCAACTGGTATAGTGGCTTCACCAATTGACTGAAAAAAACAAAGAAAATTAGCCACCGTGTTTCTAAAAGTTTTAAAAGGCAACAAAAAATAAATAAAAGTGTTTGAAGCCGGAAGAAAGTATGTCAAGTTGTGAATCCCAATTCCGCCTATAGCAGATTTTGTGAGGACCATTCTAATCAAGTCACTCATTTTAATTAAAACTTTGAATACAAATGTCTTGAAATCATCAAAACCACTTTTAGCCAACTTTTCCATGAAAAAAAATAATAATAATAAAGAAAACAATTTATAACAGAAGACTTAATATATTGAAAATATAACATGAAAAATAAAAAGAAAAAAAGTTTCTAAAAATAAAATAATTAAGTAGAAAAATAAAAGATTGCAAGTAGGGTATTGACATGAGCTAATGTGTGTCTGTCAGTCTGTCCGTTCTCCCCCCTAATTACTCTTGAGGTAGTAGTCGAATTCAAAGAAACCATTTTGTTCAAAAGATCTCGGCCTCATTTCCATATCAAAGGGTAAACAACAGCACAAGATATCTACAGGATGTGTGAAGATAAACGTATTTATTTATTAGAACAATGGCAGCAGCACACGAACTTATTCATTTTGGTAGCTGAAAAGGTTAAGAAGTTTAAGTAAAACATTTAATTACAGTTGATTGCGTAAACCTTATGCTGATTATCATAAAAAAAAACATCTTATTTCGAACATTTGAAGCTTAATTTTGGTTTTAAGAAGTCAAAAATTTTGCAGGAAATTACTAAAGAAAAATTTATAAGCGTTTCTGATGGCAAAACATTTTTTATAAACACTTCAATATAATTGACTACATTAAAATTTTCAAGTAATTCTTAAAAAGGGCAAAGTTTTTATGTATAAAACGAAGTATATTCATTTCATTTGGAAAAGGGCATGCACATAAAATTCTTTACAATTAAGCTCTCTACTCAAGACCGTACCTCAAAAAACTTTAAATAATAGAAAAAGTTAGAAAACAAATGGTAGAGTTGGGAATGGAAAATGAAAAAAAAAATCAGAAATTACTTAGCCTTACAGGTTTTCAGCAAATTCGTGAACGTTTTTCTTAATAGTGTATATTTTGTTTTTATTTTGCGAATATTTCAATTTCAAAAATAGTTAACATTTGAAATGGCGAACATTTTAATAAAGGAAATATGTATGTATATATAGATTTTCACCTAAAGAAATCTACATATTTTTTGACAATTTTATACACTGCAAAAAAAAATGTTGTTTTTACAGTATAATACAGCTAATTTTATAGTAATAAACTATAAAAATTGCTAGTTTTACAGTAATTAACTGTAAAATTTCTACTTTTACACTAATAAACTGTTAAATTGCTAATTTTACAGTTTACAGGCGTGCATTTTACAGTTTTAAGCTGGAATCTCTGCTGCCAGTATTATACTGTTCTTTTTTTTTGCATTATAATACAGCTAAGTTTTACGGCAATTAACTGTGAAATTTCTTACTTCACAGAAAGAAACTAAAATTGCTATTTTTACAGCTTATTACTTTTTGCATTTTACAGTTCAAAATTGGAACCTTGGCTGCCAGTATTATACTGTAAAAACAAAAGTTCATTTTTTGTAGTGTGTTAAAACAAGTTTAGTCTTCACAGTGCACCCAGCAATTACTTATTCCAAATTTAAAATTCGTTCCTTTTTCTGTATATATGTCCTCCTTCTTTGTAACTACTGGCCGGCTAAACGGAAGATCACCTCCGGGATCGTTCGAGTTTCGAAATTGTTCGAGAACTATCTCGTTCGAGCCCATTGAGCACTCGGGGAAGTGTGTCGTCTGCATCTCCGAGAAAGTGTCTAGCCTGCGCCGATTCGATTAGATAATCTTCTTTCGAGATAATTAATAGCTTTTGAGAAATTCGTTGAGGCTTACAGAGGGTTGGTGTAGTTGGGAGCTTGCTGAAGAGCTAGTAGAAGTTATAACTGATGACAGGAAATATTAAAAAAAAAAAAGAAAAAGAAAAAAAAAGCGAAAAAAAATAGGATAGGCCTTTTTATGTCATCTTGTGTATGAGATGGCTAAAACGAACTGCGTTCGTGAGATAAGCTTGCTTATCAAAAACATTGCAAAATTAGAAGATAATTAGTATTAGTAACACTGCAAAAAATGAAGTTGTTTTTACAGTATAGTACTGGCAGCGGCAGCTGAGGTTCCAATTTAAAACTGTAAAATGCACAGTAATAAACTGTAAAACTAGCAATTTTAGTTTCGTACTGTAAAGTTAGCAATTTTACAGTTTTTTGGCGTAAAATTTAGCTGTATCATACTGTAAAACAACAGTATAATACTGGCAGCTGAGGTTCCAGTTTAAAACTGTAAAATACACGGTAACAAACTGTAAAATTAGCAATTTTACAGTTTAGTACTGTAAAATTAGAACTTTTACAGTTTATTACTGTAAAATTAGACATTTTTACAGCTTATTACTATAAAATTAGCTGTATTTTACTGTAAAAACAACATTCATTTTTTACAGTGTATGAACTTTTCGTGAATTTTTGAATTTTAATGTCTTACTATTTTTAATCGTATGCAATTTTTTTTTTTTTTGAATACCGTTGCAATTGGTGTATTGGTCGACTCATGCGTAAGTTGGCCATTGACTTCTTAAGTAAAATCAGGGAAAAGCAAACTTTAACGTGAACTAATCAAATTGCATTTCTCTTAAGTTTTATTATTCAATATCTTATGAATGATTGCTCATTACCATGACTGGCTGTGTGAGAGAGAGGCCAATTTCTTTGGAGTTGATTTTAAATCATAACCAACAGATCATCTGAGCAGATAAGTACTGAAATACCTAAATTTTATACCTAAGAAAAACAAATATTTACTCAAATGTTGAAAGAAACCTTTTGCCATCTCGAACTTTCCTGAAAACTCTGAAATAATTTCAAACTTGAAATTTTTTGTCATTTTTCAAAAGCTGCATGCCATTCAAAGATTTATATAAAGCACAAATAAAAGTGATAACCATCCACAGTAATAATTACGTTTTTATAATCTCGAATTTTATCTATCACCAATAAACCTCTTTAAAGGGTTTTTTTTTACACGTTTAATAAAAAATCTAAACACGACTTCTGTTTTAGTTTTCTGTTATGTTTTTGCATTAATTCTGATTTTTTGAAAATGTTTCTCGATTTCTATGTAAGAGGAGTAGCAACATTTTAAGACTTGTACTCACTTTAATAAGAACTGAAATATTCTTACGGTTACCACTTTAACCTTTTAAGAACGATTGGGACACCGTGCTGACGTTGGGGGGAGAAGGTCGTCACCCAAAATATTCGTTTTATTATTGTAAAAATAAAACAAATTTAGGATTTATTAGGTTGAACCACTTTTTAAAGAAAATTAATGATTTTTTTTTAAATTAAAAGTGACACAAGTAACCTAAACTAAGGATTTTTCTGTGTAACAATAATTCGTCAATCACATCTGCCCGATAAAAATTGTTAGGGTCCAACCATTTGTTTTTCAACCTACTGCAACGTTGAGACAGATATGTTTCCTAAATTTTAGTTAATTTTATCAATTATCGAAAACAAATAATTTATAAATTTTTTTAATCTTATTGATGCAACAAAAACTTAATATTAGCAAAATAATAATAATAATAATAATAATAATAATAATAATAATAATAATAATAATTAAACATCGCAAACTTCAATACACTACTTCAGAGCTTATGGTCCTTAAAGAGTTAATGATTTGTTAATCGACTCCAGTTCCATGAAGTATGCTTTTCAATTATTTTCCCATTCTAAAAATACCTCATTTCCTTTTCCATTGGAGTCGACGTAGAGTTACATCCTCTTCTAAAACAAAGACATTTGTGTTTGAGTGATATTGAGCTGACAATGTTTCTTTTTCCCATTAGATACGTTTACCAGAAGATGTTTTAGCTTAATTATTCACGTAACTTCCATAAGCAAACATCGCAGAGAAAATAATCATTGTTCTCCTCCTAACATACACCCCTTTACCCCCCCCCCCCCGGAAAACTCTAACATACTAGGAGATTTCACAAAAGTGAATTTTTAGATCCACATGACTTCCACAATCACGGAATAGATCACTTGGGTTTTGTGTATTTTATCATTTTGATTTGTGGCGATTGGGGGAATGTCGTCTTTACTATAACAACGCACATCAGCAAATTTTTACGAAAATCAGCATTATAACATTTTCCAATCTCTCTTAGTCGCTAAACTAAACTTTCTGCAACTTTGTACTATTAAAAAAAATGAAAGACAAAGCTTTTTCATGGCGGAGATAAGTTTAAAAAGAAATATCTAATGGTACTTACTATCTAGCCTGCGGAGTTGGAGGGGCAATGACCGACTCCGACTCTGACTCCTTGAATTTTAAAAGTCTTCGAATAACGCTCCTTTCTGAAAAATTTGTCTGACTTTCAATCCAAAGCTCCACCAGGGCTGCAGACTCGGAGAGAAAATAACCGACTCCGACTCGTAAAGTTCAAACACCCCAGACTCCTTTGCTGAAAAATCAGTCTGAATCCGACTCCTATTTAATTTTATTAGCTTATATAACTTCATATTAACTATGCTTCAAATTCATATATAAATAAATAAGTATACATTTTTTAGTGATATCCCCTCTTCATCTTCGGGGTGGGGGGGGGAGCGTTTTTCCCATCATCGATATAACATTTCAAAATTATAATCAACGGATATTATTAACATAAGAATATAAATAACAAGTGAGGAAGGATACTTGATACCTTACGTGTCACAACTAAAAAATCTCTCCAAAAATGTCAAAAATTGCTCTCAGATTTTCTTAAATGATTTTAGTCGCCCTTTTACAGTTTCCAAATTTAGGATCTATTATCACTTCTTAAAAAATGTATCTATTTCGTGGCCAATGTAAACCGTGTTAGAAACTGCCCTACTTGTCCCTTCTCCAACGAAGGCTTGGATCGTATCCAGTCGTCGGAAACGTTTAACTTTAGTTTATTTTTGTAGCCTTCTTCTTAACATTCTACGTAGAATGAATTTTATTTTCTTTATTTTTAGATGCTTCACAAGGTTTAAGGTTTCGAATGTTTTCCCGAGGTTTCTTTGTTACGCTTTTTTCTTAGCCTTAACTTTGATTTTGCGCTGTGTTCTACAGCGATAATAGTCACCTATGATTTGTGCTTGTTTACTCGCTTTCTTTTGCATTGAGTTTTAGGCAACTTTCGGAGTTTTAAGAAGAACTCTAAGGATTCACATCATGAAATTATGCATTCAGACCCTTTGAAAAATTAGCTTCCTACTTTCTTTTCATTTTCTCTTTATTTATTTATTTACTTTTAGCTGTTTTCTTAACATTCTACGTAGAATGGATTTTATTTTCTTTATTGTTAGATGCTTCACAAGATTTAAGGTTTCTAATGTTTTTCCGAGGTTTCTTCGCTAAGCGTTTTTATTAACCTTAACTTTGATTTTGCGTTGTGTACTACACTGATAATAGTCACTGACAATTTGTGCTTGTTTTACTCGTTTATCATATCGGCATCGATTTTATGTAGTAAAAAGTTGCCCCTTAGTTTGTCCCTCCTTTTGTGTTAACACTATTATATTAGTATGGCTTTAGCATGTTTTTTTTTTATTTTAAGGGGATCTCTTACCGTAGCAACAATCATTTCTGCCATTTCCGAGTACTTTAACCGCAAATGCTAAATTGAAAAAATTCATTTTTGTAACTTTTTAATCTTCGCCTTTAGTTCATCATTATCAAACCTATTTAAAAACAAAATGTGAAAAGGGAAAGAAAATAAAAAGCCAAAGTTTGCCCTTTTTTTATTACTCACTACTTTCTCCTAAATTTTTCCTCCGTAATTTGAAGGTGAGCCATACAGCTCTACAGCTTTGAAAGAAAACGAAAACGTAATCTCCCCCCCCCTCCTCACCCAACTGCTGAAACAATCTAACATACTTTCAAAGAAACTTGCCGTTCGTTCACTTTTCTGAGAGAAGATTCGTTATTCTTCACACACATGCTTCACTGCTTTTCAGATCGAGTTAACTTTAAACACTGAAAACCACATTTAAAGAGATGGAAAATACAAGGGCAGGGACATCGAAACATTTGATTTCTTGCACCTGTGCTTTTCTGTTAGCTCCTTTCACATTTCATTCTTTAAAACGTAATAATTTAAAAAGAAAATGCAGTTTAATGATTCTATTTGCTGTTTACAACACACCTTCAAAATTCAATCAGAGACGTCAATGCATTTGATTTCTTTATATTGTGATTTTCATTTTTTCTTCTCCTTTTACATTTGAATTTTTAAGACACTATATTCTGAAAAAGAATTGCTTATAATGGTTTTATTTTTTGTTTCGCGTCTAGCTAATTTGATACTTTATGTTTATCAGTTTTTTTTATTCAATCTAGAAAACACTTATCTAAGCTAAGTTAATTGCATTTCCCGAATAATAAAATATTTTGAATTCCTAAGATTGAAAGCACTGCAGTTCATGAAGGCATCGACAGTTTGAAAAATAAACCCCCGTTTGTTTCGTAAAATACCTTCATAGTTTAAATCATTTGAAATATTTTTTTCCAATCACATTTGAGTTCAACAGAAAGAAGTTCAATGACCTTGCGCGCATGTTCAGTAATGTTCACTTAAACGTCTGAACGCATCGACTAGTCCAGGATAATTTTGCGCTAAAAGGAAATGAAAAATATTTAATTTCATCAAAAATGCAAGGAACTATTGTGTTATATACAGCTTGCATTTTCTTATTATAGTATATATTTTTTACATTATAAATGCGCATTTGAAACATGATTGATATGTGTTGTTCTGTGTCATTTTGTGCTTTACAGTTCGATTAAAACTTTGACTCCCAAATTTTAATTTTGAACAAGCATGACGACTCTTACAAATGGCAAGTTTAAAAATGGTTAGAAGCAAGTGTTTTTTTGCCCTTAAAATTGAAAATATCTATGTTTAGATCAAATAGTTCTTTTAGCGGCAGCGGTTATTATTTAATATGTACGCACTATCGGTTGAATTCTAAGTTATTCCTTACGAACTCAAAAATGTAGTGGAGAAAAATAGAAAACGTTTCAAATGACTAAAACTTTAAAGGTTTTTCACAAAATAAACTGAGGACTATTTTCAAAATGTTTAATGGTTTAAATATATCTTCAAGTCATGCATATTTGTTTTTAAGAATTCAGCCAAGATATGTATTTCAAATGTGGGTGTTTTTCGCTGACGTATGGCATACTTTATTTTATTTTTACATCAAAAATATGATGAAAATTTTCAAATATTCTGAGTATATCAGTTGTGTGAAACATATTCATGCATATTTATTTATATCCTTTCACTTATGTCACAAAATTACGTGCTGGTGAATGCATTTATTTTGGACTTTTTTTCTGAGCAGAGATATAAAGTAATAGTATATGCAGATTGCTAGTACCATTTCAGAATTATGCGTACGATATTTTGGCATTCAGAAACGTATGAAAATATTTTTTCACATTTTACTCTGTTTTTGAGGACTAATATATTTATTTTAGATAAATTGCTGAAAAATATCTCCAAAATAGTTGCTTACACATGCAAAAAGTGAGATTTCTCAGATATCCTTTCGATATTCGTGCAATATTGAAAAACATTTTTAGTTGCGCACGTATGTTACAAACAACAGTGCTCATCTGTACTTCAGATGTTTCAGTAACATCAAAAAATATTCATAAATATTATTTCTCCCTTTTACACTTACGTAAAGAAAATTCTGCATTTGATGGAAAGTAAATAATATTTAACATAAATTGTTCAGCAGTCGATCTGAAATGACTCGTTTAGGATTAAAACCTGTTAAGTTCAATTTTTATGAAAAATAATTTTATTTCAAAAAATATAAGCTTCAAAGCTCTTTTAACGATAACTTAAATGCAATAAATCAAAAAACAAAACCTCAACAAAAAGTGAATATAAAGTGAGAGTTTTAAGCCAAAGCCCTTTAGATCCATAGTAACGCCTTCTGAACTATGGATTTTTAGAAATAAACTTTACTGAATTTGATTCTAAACGACTCAAACAATGCTCATATTCTTTATTCCCGAAGGTAGCTTTTTTCCAACACCTACCAAATGTTCACTAAGTATCAAAACTACCCGTTCTATCATGGTCGTAGAGAGGTTAATAATCTCGATCTCTCCTACTACTATTCCATGACTCATCACAGACCAAGCAGAATAGCACTTCATAATATGGAAACCAGGGGTGCCCACAGGGGGGGGGGATTATGGCGCAAGTTGCGGAATAAAAATTGGAGGGGGGTAAACTAATTTACTTATTTATTTAAATTATTTGCTGATTTTTTTAAATTAAATTATTTACTGATTTTTTAAGTGAAATTATTCATTGATTTATTTTTTTTAATTGAAATTATTTCTTTATTATTTTTTTTATTTATTTATTTTTCTTTGTGTATGTGTGCTTGGAATGTCTGGAAGGGGGGAAAAGCGATTATATTCTGCGAATAATTAGTTCTTTTAAAAGATTAATACAGAAAAAAATAATAGTTTAAATTTAAAGAAATAGATAATAGTTAAAATTTAAAGAAATGAATAATAGTTAAAAAAATAAATAAATAATATTTAAAAAATAAATAAATGATATTTAAAAATAAATAAATGATATTTAAAAAATAAATAAATGATGTTTAAAAAATAAATAAAATAAAGAAGGATAAAAATAGAAAGCACAATAGAGATGTGGAAAATTTGGGGGGGGGGGATTTGCGCCATTGAGCTTGAGGGGATGGGCACCCCTGATGGGAACTAACTTTAAAAACTACTCATTATGAAGAATGATGCGCTGCATTTATACACAACGCAGAATATAATGTATTTGATTTTTTCACTTCTAGGAAAGTTAAATATAACTGTAGATTCTCAGAAGGGTCAGAAAGGAGAAAACAAAGCCATCGGTGAAACCGTTTCACCTTTTATTCACGGTGACCTGTAACAATAAAATAAAGCATTTAAAATTGCGTAGGTTATGAAATATATCGGACAAAGCTAAAGATAGACTTAAGAGTTGCTAGACGAGAAAAGCATAGGTACTTTCGGCTCAGTTCACGTCAGTTCATTGACCTTCGCAGTCCATGCAGCCATCCCATTTCAAATCCTTTGCTTTCGTTGATGGTCGCATGGTTGATTTTACTAGCCGGTAAAAAGTGACACTGTTTTTCTCCCTTTTTTACAACTTTGTTTCGTTTTCCGTGTATTTATTTATACACAAGGTAACTCAAATGGCAAACCAAATTTGAAGTAAATGTAATTGTTTCGGGTAGTTCGTAAATAATTTTCAGTTTGTAGTATAGCTTGTAAATTAACTTTGAAGCTATATTACTATCTTTCAAGCTCTGTTACACTTCCCTACTTTTTTTTCAAGCTGTATTTAAAATCGCTTGTGATTATTTTCCAATATTATGCTGCGGTAAGAAAAGCTAATTTGTGATAGTCGAGGATGAAAAATGTATCGTTTACCATCCCCCGCTCGTTGTTTTTAAAATTCTTTTCCCTCAAATCTTCTTTTTAAGTGTTTTTTGTTTATAGTGTCTAAATTAATATTTCACACTGAAAGTTTGAAAAACTTTCTTTCGGATAATAAAATTTTAATGATGCAGCACTATTGTTTAAACCTTTATGCAGGGGTGCCCACAGGGGGGATTATGGCGCAACTTGCGCCATAAAAATTTGGGGGGGGGGGGGGTTTTAAACTAATTTACTTATTTATTTGAATTATTAATTACTTTTTTAAATTAAATTATTTACTGATTTTTAAGTGAAATTATTCATTAATTTATTTTTTTAATTAAAATTATTTCTTTATTATTTTATTTATTTATTTATTTAGCGATTATATTCTGCGAATAATTAGTTCTTTTAAAAGATTAATATAGAAAACAATAATAGTTAAAATTTAAAGAAATAAATAATAGTTAAAATTTAAAAAAAATAAATATTTAAAAAACTAAATAAATAATATTTAAAAAATAAATAAATGATATTTAAAAAATAAATAAATGATATTTAAAAAAATAAATAAAATAAAGAGAGATAAAAATAAAAAGCACAATAGGGTTGTGGAATTTTTTTTCGGGGGGGGGGGTTTGCGCCATTGAGCTTGGGGGGGATGGGCACCCCTGCCTTTATGCCCCGAAGAGACACAGAAGTACCCCTTCGATTAATTTAGTATTATGAATCCTATATGGTTGGAATCATGCTGAAGCTCTTAAGTATCACTCCTTGTACTTCGCTGAGATGACGACAGGTGTTACCTGTGATCGGAAACAGTTTTTATGGGCCCTGAGGCGTAGGGGCCTTAGAGCCTACTGATTTTCAAAATTTGTATACTCGGTATATATGCTGTTTGATGTATTTTCAACTAAAAACAAAAGAATATGTAAAAATTCATTGCTGAATTAATCTAGGACATAAGGGGCTAAATATTTTTTACTCCTTCCCGCACCAGTAAAATGTAAACCTTTGTGTAATATTTACGAGAAAGAGCATCAAACTTATACAGTGAACTCTCACTTATGCGGCGGCCCAAGGGACCAACAGAAAAAGGCGCATAAGTGAGAGAGACGTATAAGTGAACAAGCCTATTTAAAGATCTAAAACGCAACATAAGTTCTAATGAGAGCATGAATTAGAATGTTTCTGTAGAAAAGGGACATTTTACTACGGTTTGGCAACAACTGTAACGTAATTACAGTGGTAAAGAGAAAACACAAATTGTAGCATACCTAATCACAAACTGTAACCTTTAAAACGATCTATAATAGATAATTGTCCCTCTCCAAACAGTAGTTGGTGAGGAAAAAATGTCTTCCGTGAGCAATAAAGGCGAAACATTAAAGAAGAAAGTGAAGAAACATGCTTATTTTTTAAAGAAAATTAATTATTTTTTTACATTTTACGGAAAATTCGGCGCATAAGTGAAATTCTTATCTTTAGAGCGACTCATAAACGAATGATGTTACCATTATTTTGCTATGGAATGCGCTGGGACCTTTGAAAATCGTCGTTTAAGTGAAAAAGGCGCATAAATGGGGCGGTGTATAAGTGAGAATTCACTGTATTTCAAATCAATAATTAGTACGTGTTTTCGAATTTTTTAAATGTGTCCTTTCTACTGCTTGCGAAGTTCTATAATATCTTACAAAAGTAAAGTACAATAATAGTATTTCGACATTATTATGAAGTAGCTTTAATAATCTTTTGTTAAATGTGAATAGTATACTAATTTTTGAGTTTTACTTCGTGTTTAACATAGCGAGCATTAATTTACTGAAAGTTCGTGAGCTTCATTGAATTAGAAAGAAAAAAAAAATGTTTGCACATTTTTTAGCTAATGTCATTTAAGAGATTGCTTCGAAATTCTAAAATCTACATAGCTTTCCATCTAATTTCAGAAATTG